>JACWST010000009.1:0-80817 GCA_014850475.1 Cryphonectria naterciae
AGTCATGACACCTGGTCCTTGTTTGCCTGTGACCTGTTCCGTGACCTGCATGTTGGATGGGTCATAACATAAGGCCACCCATAGTTCTTTCTCAGTAAGGCTGAAGAAGCAAGTATCTTCTTGAGTAAGGCAGAGTTACAATGCCTTCATCGCTGTTTCGGATACTCTGCCGCTAACCAGCTATACCGCCTCCTCGAAAGGGCAGGCTATAATAATACTAACCAGACTATGCTAGATGCTATTACGAAGTTTTGCTATTATTGCCAATTAAATAGCATAGCACTAAAGCATTTCAAGTTCACCCTTAAGGATAATCTTGAGTTTAACTTCGAGATCCTAGTAAATATGATATATCTTAATAAGCGGCTAATTCTTCATATTATTAACGCCTTTATAGTATTTCAGGGCGCTTATTTCTTGCTATCTATCTTAGCAAGGGATATCTGGGAAATACTCCGGCTGCTATAGATTGATGCATACCAGGGACCGCCTGACTATATTACGCATAATGCTGGAACCAACTTCGCCTCAGCAGAGTTCCGTGGAAAAGCAAGGATCATAGGCATCATATGCAAACAGGTCCCTATAGAGGCATACTGGTCCATTGGCAAGATCGAGCAATACTACGCTCCTCTTCGCTGCGCATTTGAGATACTATATACTGAACTGGCGAACTAAGTATCAGCTGACGCGATTCTGCAGATAGCCATTAAAGCTGTGAACAATATAGCTGGCTCCGATGGCCTAATACCGACTCTGCTTATATTCGGAGCCTATCTTTGCATAATCCTCGATTCTCCCCTATCTCCCATAATAGTGAAATGCGCTAAGGCAATCCAGAAAGCGATGAAAAAGCTTAGAAAGGCGATAGCCGAGCGCCGCATTAACGAAGCATTTAATGCCTGGAATAATCCTACTATATATAATATCCTAGCGCTTCTACTATAGAGCGAGGTTCGCATATAGAGAGAGAAAAAAGGATAGTAAAGCCTATATAAGATACTGGCAATTAATAGCCATAATATAATGCTGGATATAGTTAATAGACTAATAATCTTCCAATCCATAGTTCTCCAGCTATATTATCGCCGCTAGGGCAATATCGAGGAAGATAAGAGCGCTGTTCCGCCTTAGACTGATAATACGAAAAACTATATTATAATTTGCAATCCAGTCAATAGGGAACTTGATAAGGCCTAACTCCGATAGCAAGGATGCCCTGCTAGCTCGAAGAATAAGCCTAAGACTATGCAACTAGCTGCTATACTTAATGCAGAGGCATCAGAGGCGTTTCTGATAAGCAAAGAGCAAATGGCATATAAACTGGCTCTCAAGCTGCGCGCTAATAGCATTATTATAACGCCAGGCCTTCCATTCAAGGAATCAGACCTGAAAGAGATTGATAACCTTATCAGCCGCGGAGTCTTCAGCTTCGAGATATATAATGAGGCTAAGCATAGCGGATAGCGATTATTCAAATTACAAATAATCCGAAAGGTCAAGGGGAAAACCGACAAGCTATATGAGAAATCGCAACTAATTATTCAAAGCTATAATAATAGCAGAAAGAAGGCTATATTTATATAATCGCCGATGATTCAGCATATAAGCCAATGCCTGATTCTGGCTATAGTGCTAGCCCTAATAAAAGAGGAGATAATATAGATAGAGCTTCGGGATATCATATAGGCATATTTATAATTATAGATGAACCTTTTCAGAACAATTCTCGCAATGCTGCCGATAGAACTGAAAGAGAAATGCCCTAAGGGCATAATTATTCGAATAATTCAACTGCTATATAGCATTGCTAAGGCTAGTATATACTGGTTTGCAATATATTAAGCGCATTATAAGATAGAATTTGGAATAATATCCTTAATATATAACCTATGCTTATTAATAGCTAAGGGCAAGCTATTTGCTCTGATTAGCATGCAGATAGATAACACCCTAATGCTGGTAATGCCTTAGTTCTCGGCCAAAGAGGAAGAGAAGCTTCAGAAGGCATAACTGCGCGCGAAGCCGAAGATTAAGCTTATGATAGATATATTAATCGACTTTAATAGAGCCAAGCTTACGCTCGAGGAAGATAATCTCTGGATGAGGCAAAAGGGATAAGAAATGAAGATATGCGAGATTGATGGCAAAGCAGAGAACTTCGCATAATAATACCTCGAACAGTATGCCAAAGGGGCATATATCGCGTCAATTTTCTAGCCTAAGGCCTCTTTCGACCTATCAATAGCTGCATAAGCTTACCAGCCGGACGAGGCTGATTGCAATAAGCTCAATAAACGCCTGGCATAGCAGATAAATAATCTAAAGCATGGCCTGCGATATATCCTTATCGATCTGGCTATAGCGAAGCTGATGGTCTTCACGGATAGATTATTCGCCAATAACCGAGATCTGAGCTCTCAGCTAGGCTTCCTTATCGCCCTCATCAATAAGAAGGCCATAAATATGAAGTTCACAATCCATGGCAATATCGTGCATTGGAGTTCGACGAAATGCAAATGCATTATATAAAGCATTCTAGCTTCTGAGGTTTACGGAGTGATCAACGGAGTAGATATAGGTGTTTCCCTAGTAATAACCCTGAAGATAATCACAGGGCAGCTCAAGCTGCCTATGATTCCCCTGATCATCTATACGGATTCGTATTCGCTATACAAATGCCTCATCAAGCTCGGAATGATGAAGGAGAAACGCCTGATAATAGATATTATAGCATTCCGTCAGTCATACGAATATCGCGAGATAGCAGAGATACAATGGATCCACAGCGACGATAACCCTGCGGATGCACTGACCAAGGGATCACCTAATAAGGCACTGGAACGCCTTATTGATACCAATGAGCTGATGATCCGGGTGGAGGGCTTTGTGGAGAGGCCCTAAGGGAAAGGAAAAGGGAGGCATCACGAGAAAAGAAAAGACTGCCAGTGTGGAATACCCATGGTGTTGAGCGTGCGAAAGGGAAGGGCACGCGGCACCATGTGGTCCGTGCGAGGTGGCCTGTGCGAGCAGGCCACCCAACTCAATTTCGAACGCGCTGGCCCATGATAGATAGTTTGCTCTTCAATCAATCAAGTTCAATCCTCTTTTGCACCCCCCACCTGACCCATCGTACGTACGATAGGAAAGCCCATCCAACACCCTCTGCTGCCAGACACGAAACGAGTTTTCACTATAGCGCGCCACGCGAATTGAGATGGGAGAAGCGAAGGCTAACGAACACCCTGAACGCATATTTATTTGGGTTGCAAATCTCAAGTGGTGGGGTTGGTTGGATTGAGGGGTAAGGCGGGTGGTGTGTGGTGGTTTGGTAAGCGAGCACAGCAGGGCAATCCAGGGTCTCCCTACTAGGCTATGGGTAGGCCAGCCAGTGAGCAGCTCCTTAACAAGGCCCCCCGGCCCACCCCCCCCACACCATCTAGCCCCCTCCATAGGTCCTCAAAGGAGCCCCCAAGCCGGTTCCCTAGTGATACCCTAGCAGTCCCCGCATGCGGGCAAGTTCAGCTGAGTTGAACCCCGCCCTAGGCAGCCAAACCAGCAGCTAGCAGTGAGCAAGCCCCCTGGCAAAATCCCACCCCCCAATCCGCCCTCCGGCCATAGATTCCGCTCGACGCCAGGGCGGCGGCGGTCAAACAATAGAGTCCCATCCCAGCCCGTCCTCCGTCCTCCGTACACCCGTCGTCGTAAATTTGCGCCGGTCTTACTGACACCTGCACCTCGGCTACCAACAATCCAAAAAGAACGCATCTTGTGTCGCGTGCTCAGCGCGATTGCCATCGTACAGCTCCGGCGCTTGCAACCTCGAAACAAGGAAAGGGAAAAGCAGAGAAGACACCCTTGCGGCGACCACGAAAGCGCAATCCTGACGTGTTGCGTCTCTGCCTTTACGTACGCGATCGAGTCTCCCCTACCCGGCGCGCGACGGCGGATCTTGGCCAACATTCGAGAACAGGGTGTCGAGAACGAGGCGCACCCCTCTTCTCTTCAATCTCCCTGCCTTGCGCTTCCCCCTTGTCCTCTCCTCGGGAGAGGTGTGGCCAAATCAATCTATCCAGCTGCAGAGACCCGCGACGCCTTGCTCAAATGAGCCACGAACTCGACGCCGGCTGCGTAACCCACAGACCCAATGGGACGAGGGCGCATTGAGTGACCAGGAACCGGGATTGGAACTTGCTGGGGTTCCTTCATACTTTTTTTTTTTCTGGAGGGGAAAATACAGGACACATCTGAGAAAGAAAGAGACGGAGACAGAGCGTGAGTGAGAGAGAGACGGAGGAAAACGGGAAGAAGGAGGGAAGAGCAGACAAGACAAGGCACGGTCGCAAGTTATGGACAAGAAGAAGAAGAATGGCGCCGCCGGCAGCAGTAGCACTGAGGACAAGGACAAGGACCGCCCTTCCGAGAGCGACTCGTCCAAGCCCAGGCCGGCCAAGTCTACTCCTCTCCGGCCGAGTAATAATGGCGAAAGGTCCAAGGCCAGCGCAACGCCCGGCAGCGATAAGGACAGCAGCAGCACCATCACCAAGGCGCACACGCATACACCAGATGACACGAACAAACAGGGACCCCAGAAGAAGAGGCGCAAGGTCACGCATGGTACTGCTGCTTCTCTCCCCTCCCCCTCCTCCCCCTGCGCACGCCTCATCGTGTGGTTCTTCGCGCGCTAATTCTTGTATCTCCCGCGTTCCTACAGCATGCGTATATTGCCGTCGATCTGTAAGTCTTACGAAGAAGAAAAAATCCCCTCCCCGAGCTGGCCAGGCAATTTGGCTACTGTCCATGTGGTGGTGGGGCGCACACTGTTGCTCGTGCCGAGGGCTATCACACAGCATGGCTGCCCAATGTCCCACGCCCATAGTCGATAGATTGTGGTGCCTGTAGCAGGGCTGTCTGTCGCCTTGTTTTTGGAGCGGGGGAGGGAAATGCAAAGTTGAGAGACCTGCGTGGCTAATACGATTGTGTTATTACGGATGCTCTAGCACATGACATGTGACCTTGTATGTAAGATCTTCTTTTTTTTCTTCTCTTCCTCCAAGAAGTTGCTTCTTTTTACTACTACTGCTGCTGCTGCTGCTGCTGCTGCTACTTCTGCCTCCCTCTCTCGCCTCACACACACATACATCTCCCCCCGGCCTACCGAGACCCGTCGGGATGCTGTCGTGCCATGCTGCAGCTGCAGCCTGGAGGGGGAATACGTCCGCTGACCACGGCATGACGCCTTGCTTTAATTAGGAGAGACCTTGTACGAGGTGTATCAAGCGAAATATAGGTCACCTCTGTCACGATGAGCCCCGCGACAGCGACAGCAAGAAGGCCGGTGCAGGAAGGGGGAGCATCGCCGCCGGCTCGACCCTGGATGAATCCGAGTCCCAGCCCGACCTCTCGCGCAGCTCCATTGACCAAGCCAGCGCGGCCGTCGCCGCTGCCACCGTCGCCTTGAGGCCCCCGTCCTTCGACGCGGGATCGACATCAGCAGCTGCTGGGGCTGGTGGTGTCGGTATCACCGCTGGGACTGCAGGCTCGCTGGGCCAGGGGAGCAGCTCCCTACAGCAGCTTGTGCGACCGTCACAGGTCTCTGGGATTCAGGCCAGCGGCTTGCGCAGCAGCAATATGAACCAATGTACGTCTGAACCTTGTCATTCTTCTGTGCTTGTCCGGCGATCCTGTCTTTCATTACCCATACCCCTCTCCCCCCCCCCCCTTTCTCCCCCAAAATATATATATATAGAGTACATAGGCGATGAATCAACACTCCGTGGATCCAGAGCGCAACTTGTTTCTGACATCATTGCAGTCGCCGGGTTTTCGGATGCGTGGTTGACTGCCCAGAATCACCTCCAGGACATGCAGAACTACCAGAATAACTACCTGATCGCCCCCGAAGTTAGCAACGAGTTTAACCTGCTTAACGAGTTCCTCAACAGCAGTCTCCTGGATGACGGCGGCCTCCTTTCCAGTGGAGATCAGAACCAGGTCCTCAAGAACGAGAACGACATGCTGTCCAGCAACTACCTCGGCCAGGGCAACAGCTCGCTGCTGCCGCCAAGTACCCTATCAGGAGCCGGCGCGACCGGGTTGCAGCAGCAGCAGCAGCAACAGCAACAACTACTACAGCAACAGCGAAACCCTGCGGAAAATGCAGTCGAGGGCTGCCTGATGCCCAGACCTGCCACGACCAACCCAGAGGATAAGAAACGCCGCGCGGCAGCTGAATTCTACCTGCAGGTGGCGGACCCATCGGGCAACGACACGCCCGAGGCACGGATGGAGCGTGTCCTCCGCGCCAAGTACGAGGCGGGCCTGCTCAAGCCCTTCAACTACATCCAGGGTTACAAGAAGCTGCAGGACTACCTGGAGACGCACATCCAGCCGTCGTCCAAGCAGAAGATTCTCGCGCAGATCAACAAATTCCGCCCCAAGTTCCGCGAGAAGGTGCAGCTTATGACAGACCTGCAGCTGGTGTACGTCGAGATGTGGTTCGAGAAGACGCTGATGGAATATGACCGTGTTTTTGCAAGCATGGCCGTCCCGGCGTGCTGTTGGCGGCGCACCGGGGAGATCTTCCGTGGCAACAAGGAGATGGCTGAGCTGATCGGGGTGGAGGTGGAGGATCTGCGCGACGTGAGTGTTGTCCCCTAGCTTTGCCTGTTCTTCTTCTTCCTCTGCTCCTTCTCTCTCTCTCTCTTTTTTTATTTTTTTTTTTAACAATGTTGCAGGGCAAGATCGCTCTACACCAGATTCTCACAGAGGCGTCCATGGTGCGGTATTGGGAGGAGTTCGGCACAATAGCATTCGATGCTGCACACGATACCCTCCTCACGGCGTGCGAGCTGAAGAGTCCTGCCGACAAGGCCACTTCGAGAGAGATCAAGTGCTGCTTCTCCTTAAAGATTAGACGCGATGAGGCGAGAATGTAAGTGGCCCTATTGCCCTCTCCTGGCGCTCTATGTCTTCCTCACTCCACACAAACGTACTGACGGTTTCTTCTTTCATCCTTCTAGACCAAGTCTGATCGTTGGTAATTTCTTACCACACGATCCGTCCCACTGATTCAACACTTCACGAGAGAACTGATTACTTCTCTTGCCACCAACACGATGCGTACTTCTAGCTACAGACAAGCAACGTACAGCCTAATGCCGTAATTCACATAAAAGGGAATGGGAGGCATTTTTGGAGTGCATTTATGTGCATGGAATCTTTATTGAGCATAAAAAAGATAATTGAAAGGGAGGCGGTTGTATTTTGATTTGGAATCGACAGATTCTGGCGGAGCACCACACGGTTGTGCCTTCCTCCTGTAGAGAGTACCCTTAGTAGCCGGCGGTTTCCTCATTCGCAGGCTAGTAGACCAAAATATCTTTTTCTTCCTCTCCTCCAGCATTAGCTGCGCACCTTCACATTACCCAAGTCATTGTCTTTTGCCACGTTTCTCACATGCTCTGCCGTCGAAGCCCATTCTCTCATGCGCATTACCAAATGAGGGTCCAAGATACGCGAGAATAGCCAGCCCACGATCATACACCTCTGTTGGTGAGGCCATCGCGTCACAACATCCACAGTCTCGACTGGCGGTGATACTCCCCATCATTTTGATCCAGACGGCATTTCAAGTACAAAAGCCTCGGGTTGGGCGGAATAAGGAACAGCCATGATGCCTTCGGCTTTGAAGGTGGCACGTGATAGCAACGATGTCTCAAGAAGGCGGGCTCAGTCCATTATTTGTACAATGAACCACTTACTTCTCTTATCATTTGCAGTTTCCTCGAGAGGATGTATGTTGAGACTGACGACAACGTCTGTGTCTTTCTAGCTTTTGCCTCTGATCTCTACAAGCGCCTGCCCGAAGATAAGAATGATGCCGAGGTAGCAGCCTCGCTGCTTTCCGAGGTCCAGAAGCAGGTGCAGTCAATAGGGAGGTACGCCGACAAGACGAGTCACGGTATGACGGGCGACGAAGGCTTGGAGCGGGAGGGCACCAATCTCTGGAACCTATGTACGCGACTGAACCGAGCTTCTGTGGACAAGGGGTGGAAGGCGTCTCCGGGCTTCAGACTGGTCCTCGCAGGTCGAGTACTCGCCTACCAGATCCTCCACCTTTGTCAATGGTCTCCGAAGAGCACCGCGCACATCATTACCCACCTCATGCGGATAGCATTGAAGGCGGCCAAGTCCTGTACCGGTTCGTACGTCACACTTGGGTTTTTTGAAACATAGAACTGATTTCGGGTATGCATCACAGAAGATCAAGATGTACAGACCGCCAGGCTTATTCTGCAAAAGGCTGCCGATTATAACGACCGGCTGAAGCAGCTTGCTCAGGTGCCAGGACAGGACCATGACGAGAATACACGCCTCGAGGCAGAATGGACAGCGTTGAGGATCGTCTTGGTGAGCTAGTGATTCTCCACGTTTTGATGATACGGCGACTTATACTATCTTAGGCCTTCCAGGACAACCAGCTCGTAGTCGCCGAGCACACGTTCACAAATGTTGAGAGCCTCTTGAAGCGAGTACGCCCCGAGTCTGCGGAGAAGATCCTCGACAGCCTCTTCCAAGTTGGCAAGGGTCTACTCATCAAACATGACTATCCCTTGGCGGAGAGGTGGCTGCAGCGTGCATGGGATCTGATCAACGCCCAATCGCTGCCAGACATGTCACGAGACGCGGTCGAGTTGCGCATGGCAATACTCCAAGGACTGGTCACAGCTCTTATGGGCCTCCAAACAAGTGAAAGCATCGATAAGGCAGGTAATCTTGTCAAATACGTTGAATCGGAAGTAGGTGACGAGCCGGTCGTTTTGCTTCTAAACTTGGAAATTTTGAGCAAGTCTCCCGCAGAAACTTTTGACGGCGAAGCTTATGGTAGCATAATCCGACGAATGATACGAAGCTTTCGCCTGAACGACACGAATTTGAAACTTCTCTGTCATCACATTCACGTCCTTTCCACGAAATGCCCCGGCATTGGATGTTCCGTTATCGACGACTTCCTGACTTTGCTGGTGAAAACTTGCAAGCAGGAGTGGATCGACATGGTGGTTGTTAAGCGGATAGATATGGCTACCAGCCAACGGGACACCGAGAGGACGGTGGACGAAGCCCACAAGTCCCTCTCGCGACTACTAGGGAAAGCCTTGGGCAGTGATGCTAGTTTCGCGGCGCAGACTGTGAGTGTGGAACCCCTGGTCATGAGAATGTCGAACTTGGCTGACTGACTGATGTGTAGTTGATCTGGAAGAAAGTCAACTCTAATTTCAATCAAGCGCAATACCCCATGGCAGACAAGTGGTGCCTGCTCGGTCTCCGTGATGAGTTCGCCAGCTCAGGACCCACGAACAGGGCAAAGCTGGAGAGGTAAGGAGGTCCTACCGCATCTAACTTCAGATGGCTAATGAGAATAGAAAGCTCCTGTTATGTGCCATCAATCAGAACGACTTCGACTACGCCAGATCAATTTTCTTCTCCATGCCGCAAGAAACCCAAAAAGAGCCCATGACCCAGTATCTCTTGTACCGGGTGGCAATCCGGAGCGGGTATATTGAAATGGCCTCTCAGTGTCTTGACAATGTCGCAGAGTCGGGTATGGGGTTCGAATTGCTCTACGCCTGTGTGGCGGACTCGCAACGCGTTGGAGAGAAGGTGGTCATCATTCAGGCTATGAAAAAGCTGGCTGAGACGTACGACTACAAACGTCCTGAGAGAGTGCACCTGCCGGCCCTTCGACGCTGTACAATTATGCTCTTACATGGGCTTCTCGGAAGCGACGAGAAGGTTGACCAGGATGGTGTGGTGACGGATCTGTGCAGCATGTTTGAAGATGGTGGGTGACGGCCTCTCGAAACCGGCACTTGTATCATGTTCTGACACGCTCTTTCTCAGTCGCCACCGCTGTCCAGAGAGAGCCAAAAGGTGCGGATGGGGCTAGGCTTTTTGATATTAAAGAGCTGGAATGGTTCTGTCAGAACGCATATAATCTGGGCCTGCAGCATGCTAGTGACTGGAACCTCAGGAATGTCGTGAGGATACTGACAGCCTGCGTGGAGCTAGCCAGTCACTTTCCAGATGACATCGCAACAGAGATGGCCAGTGATCTGTCGCTGAGGTCGATCTTTTGCAATTTTCTGATTGCATCGGCGCTCGTAGCCCTGGCACGAGCGGAGGATAACATGGAGCAGCAGCTCCAAGACTACCTTGGCGCGCGAAGGCACATCGCGGCTGCCGATCACGAGATTGAGGTGCGTCTCCAAAAGGAGAAGAGCATCGATGAGGTCTCAGCCACAGACCTGAAAGCCAGGTTGGCACAACTACTAGCTTTTGACTTTGAAGCAGCCGTGCAGCTGAAGCGGTACTCGGAGCTAGGCGAGATCGTGTTGAAGGCAAATCAATGTCAGAAGGTGGAGTCGTTCAAGGCAATGGCAGACTGTGCGCTTCGAAACAAACTGCCTGCTGAAGGTATATTCGGGGCTCGAACAGCTGTTTGATCTTAGCCTTACTGACATCTCATGGCCATGTTAGAATTTTTCAGTGTGTTGCGCAAGATCATCAATCAGATTGCGGAACTCAGTGATTCGGACTCTATCAAGCTCGCCAAGTACACGCGATGCCTGTTCCAAACGACTCTCCCCCTCAGCGAAGAGCTCGGTAGTCAACTCCTAAACGAGACCCACACCATGATCAAAGATGCTTATAAGGTGAGTGAAACAGAGTCTCGAATGTCCTAACAACGTATTGCTAACTGACTGTGTTCTGCGAGCAAGACCCCGGCAGCCTGGCCATCAGAAGAGGTCGAATGGTTTGCCTCGTCAGCGTACAACCACTCCATCGACTTGTGTGGCCGGGATGAGACTGAGGCTTGCAGGCAGTGGGCTCAAAAGGCGCTGAGCCTAGCTCATTATTGTGATGACGGCGGACATCTGGAGGCATTTTTGCAGGAGAAGTATCTCAAACTCAAGCTTGATGTCGAGTAAGTGTCGTTTCTAGGCAGAGCCCGAACATGGACGATGATGTATGGTGTCGGGGATAGCATCTGGAGGCATGTATTATAGGACGAGTACACATCTTGTACGCATCGAATACATCGTCACCTTATATGGCTGCACTACGCCAACAACGAATTGATGCGTTGGGTCTGCTTCTCCTCATAACATGCATGCCCAATGATCTTACGAGCGTTTTCTGCGAGGCAGGACGTTTCGGGCGCGATGAAGTCCGACTAAGTGCATATTTGCACCCCCTTTGTTGCATAGTGCAGGACATGGCGCCATTAGCCGGAATATTGCGTTTGGGGCAAGGGACCGCGCCGATGCCGGGAATGTTCTGCCAATCCTCGCCGTGATTCATGCGCAAAAGCGCCTGGCAACGGTTACAGACAAGGGCGGGCACCGAAGCTCTTGATTAGCAAGCGAGTGACACTTTTCGCGATAGAGGAGGAGACCAGTCTTTTTCGATTTATAATCTTTCTTCAGACTCCTTTTTTCTTCTTTTCTGTTTCCCCTTCCCCCGCCTTTTTTTTTATAAAAAAAAAAAGACTTGGTACTATTGAGCTAAAGTTCCTCATATGCGGCCTCCAGGTAGACTGCTTAGCCGCGGCCCTTTTGCTCCGAGTATTATTGTTCGACGGTCGGCAGCGACTTCGATCCGGATCTTGGCTTGTTCTTCTTCTCCTTCTTGGGCAGCCCAAGCAGCAGCAACGGCGACAAGGTCACGGGGGTTTTCTTCTTCGACGATCATGTCTGGGAGCGGGAAGATGAAGCCTGCGGCTCGGGTCGCTGGGCGGAGGCAGGATGTTTGGTGAGTTATTTTGCTCTTATGACTATTCTGAGGGTGGGAGAGGGGGACCGGCGGGGGAGGGGGGAATGTGCCTCTAGGATAAAGACGAGTCTCGAGGCGAGGCTGTCTGGTTTCGTGTGCGGTATATTGTATCGACTATGAGCGTCTCGAATGGAGCCGCTTTGAGACGCCTCGCCCTCGGTGTTGGAACATGGATCGACTTCAGCTTGACTTGGACGGACAGTCTTGTAGCACGTTTTTGGCACAGACACTGTGATGGATCCTGAAATGTGGCTGGTTTGACACGAACACAAACGTTTGGCACGCCCCTGAAAACCTCGCTCTTCTGCAAGGTGGTGTCCAGGAAGGTGCGGGGCGACTTGGTCACAGGCTCATCTCTACCTCTCCTCCTTCACCTGCCGGATAGATTGGCTTGGACTCCCGCAACCCTCCACGATAAGAATGGCGTCTACTGGTCCTCGCCTGGAACTCTCAAACATCATCATCTTCTAGGCTTCTCTTACTGACACCCGGCACGTAGGTCCATCATCAACGAGGCGGCCGCCGCCTCACCTATCAAGCCCATCGTCAACATGGGCCAGGGTTTCTTCGGCTACAACCCGCCCGAGTTCATCCTCAACGCGGCCAAGGACGCCCTGAACAAGGTGGACTGCAACCAGTACTCCCCGACCAAGGGGCGGCCTCGCCTCAAGAAGGCCATCGCGGACGCGTACTCGCCGCACTGGGGTCGGCAGCTTGACCCGGAGACAGAAGTCACCATCACCACCGGGGCAAACGAGGGCATGCTGAGCGCCTTTATGGCGTTCATCGAGCCAGGCGATGAGGTCATCATCTTCGAGCCCTTCTTTGACCAGTGGGTCTACACAAATGTTCCGAGTATTGCAAGAGTCGTCTATCGGCTGACATGGTTGCCAAATAGATACATTTCCAACATCGAGATGCCTGGTGGCAAGATCGTCTACGTGCCATTGCATCCTCCCAAGACGGGTGCCACCAAGACTTCGTCTGCCGCGGAGTGGACCATCGATTTTGATGAGCTGGAGAAGGCTGTCACGCCTCGCACCAAAATGATGGTGCTCAACACCCCTCGTATGTAGTCACCCTGATCTTGTCGTCACCGAGGAGTATTATTGACTAACGAGCGCAAAAGACAACCCCGTCGGCAAGGTCTTCTCCAAGGAGGAACTGCAAAAGATAGCCGACATCTGTCTCAAGAACGAGATTATCATCCTCTCTGATGAGGTCTATGACAGGCTGTACTATGTGCCCTTCACTCGTATCGCGACCCTGTCTCCCGAGGTGGAGAAGATCACGTTGACTGTCGGCTCAGCGGGCAAGAACTTCTACGCCACTGGATGGCGGGTAGGCTGGTTGATGGGACCGGCCGAGCTCATCCAGTATGTCTCTGCGGCCCACACGCGGATTTGCTACTCGTCAGTCTCGCCGCTTCAGGAAGCCTGTGCGGTGGGCTTCGAGCAAGCCGAGGCAGAAGGCTTCTGGGATGAGTGCATCAAGGACATGAAGGGTCGCATGGCGCGCTTCAATGCCGTGTTTGACGAGCTTGGCCTGCCCTTTTCTGAGCCCGAGGGAGGCTACTTCGTCATGGCAAACATGGCCAAGGTCAAGGTGCCGGAGGACTACTCATTCCCTCCACACGTGGCCAGCCGACCACGCGATTTCAAGCTGGCATGGTTCCTTATCCACGAAGTTGGCGTGGCTGCCATCCCGCCGACCGAGTTCTACACCGACAAAAACTCTCACATTGCGGAAGATTACATTCGGTTCGCGGTGTGCAAACCAGATGATGTGCTCGAGCTGGCCAAGGAGAGGCTGAGGGGCCTGAAGAAGTACATCCATGACTGACTGTTGGTTTGTGTTACAAGTAAATGTACCTGGTGGCTTAGATAAATGGAAAAGGGTTCACTTTATGACATGTCAATACCCTCTGGACCCACCCTGGCAGGCAGTGAACCCTTTCATGATGCCAGCCAGAAGTTGAGACTGCAGGCACTTTGAAATCTTTCAAAGCTGTTGCTCAGTTTCTCCCCTAACCCAGCTTTGCCAATGCTAGCTCCCAAGACCAGCCTGGTTGTCCGTCCACCCCATTTCTTTTTCTTCTTTATCGTATTCACCCGTATTGTCAACACTTGTGCGCGCGCGCTCTCTCTGTCCCTCTCTCCAACCACGTCGACAATAAAAGAGATCCTCATCTCAGCGCTCCTCCAATCATTTTCTTTGTTTACTTTTGGGCGCACATGGCGGTGCATTCTTGTTTTTTTCTTCCTGAAAAAAATAACAACAGATTTCCTTGTTTCCAGGACCTATCTTGTCAGACACGCCATCCCCCTTCACAGTCCTATACAAACAAGTTTTATTGTGGCAGAGAGGGTTCACATAACAGATACATACCCATACGACCATACAGCAACCAAGCATCCAAGAATCACTGCTACCTGTCCATTCTACAGTACCAAAGTCAACTGTCAGAGCACCAGGCGGAGAGATACAAGAGCCATACACAAACACGTCCAAGATGCCCCCATCTAGACCAGAGACGTCCAACTACAGGGTGCTGCGCGTGATCGAGGTGCCTCCAGAGGTTGTTTCCTCCTCAGTCGGGGACAATCTTGGAAATATCGGCCGCGTCCCAGGACCTATTGTACGAGCCACAGCACCAGCAACCCCAGCACCACGCCAGGGACATGTCTTTCCTGAATACATCTATGTCGAATATGAAGGCTACATGGTGACAGCAAACCCTTTCTGGCAGCCCACCCGCCCAGCAACATCATGTATGTACACATTCACCAATGACCACAAGGGCCATGTCTCGTGCAGTGAGAGGATGGCGCAGTGGCTGGCTGGACTGCCTGAGCCTGAGGTTGGAAGTATGGGCGAGGCCTTGTCACAGGCACATGACCACCGACCTCATCATGGGGTCGTCCAGAGGCGTGGCAGACAGAGACGTGGCAGGCCTCGTGGTGGACATTCTCGACCTCGTTCAGTGTCTGCCCCTCCACCTTCCAGCAGCATGGCTCACCTCTTTGGAGGCCAAGGCAACTTCCCTGATGAGACATACCCTGGTGCAGCAGCAGCAGCAGCAGCAGCAGCAGCAGCAGCAGCAGCAACAGCAGCAACAGCAGCAACAGCAGCTCTTACTTCTGTTATCCAAGACCAGGGCGGGTCTGTAGGCCCACAATGCGATCACCCCAACCCGCTTGGTCAGCACCCTATCATCATGGAGGAACTTCCAGGCCATCTGCGAATTCCGCAGCGAAAGTCTTCCCTTCACTTCAGCTTCAGGAACTCCCAGCACAACTCGCAAGCAGCCGACTTCACCACCCAGGAAGACCAGCTTGTTCAGGGTGTTGCGTCCATCCGGCTTGGAACACCAGTGCAGCTCAGGGACTCTGCTCAGTCTGACCATAGGCGACTGAGTAGCAACAACAATACCGACAACGCCCAGGGCCCTCAGATTGCTGAGGGTCCCCCTCTGGTCGATGCTCTTCTCCAGCGGCTTTCCAGCAGAGGCAACGGTGATCGAGACACGGCCACGGTCACGGCCACGGCCACGCACAGGCCTGACAGCAGCCACATCCACCAGCTCTTTGGATCAGATCACAGCAAGGAGGGCAATCACAGGAAGCACAATCGCACTGAGGTCAGTCCAGCCTCCATAATAACCCCCAGCCCAACGAATCCTGCCACTCTCGCCCCTCCATCCACGTTTTGACTACCACCCCCCTACCACCCCCCGGGGAAAAGAAATGTATGATGACCACGTGTGTGCTCACCAAGTACCAGACTCCAGCATTGATTGACGCCCAACACCCAGCCAAGCGAATCAAAGGTGCTTTTACCAGCGCTGCCAACCGCCTCTCCATGATGGCTCCGCCCATTTCCCACACTGAGGACGGCCGCCAGAGCCGCCTCGGCCGTCTCAGCTCCGCTGCTACCAAGCGCTTCAGCATGCCCGCAGGCAGTGCTCTGAACCCTTGGCACGACTTGCCACGTGGAAAGACTGCAGTGCGGGCGAAGCTTTGTGTCGTTGGTAATACGGGTTGTGGCAAGACTGAGTTGATCCAGTATGACCTCCCCCACCCCCTTCCTCTCCTCCCCTCCCCTAAAAGCCAGAGCCTTTCCTTTCTGGAGAATGCTGGAACTAACACGTGATTTATTAGACGTTTCGCCACAGGGACTTTCAAGATGGTACGCTATATCTATCTGTCTGGGACAAGTTCCCCAGTACCACTTCTTCTCTGCGGTGATGTCGAGATGAAGAAGCAACATGCTGACTGACACGGTTTATCGTCCAGGGAAAGGTCAGCACCGCCAAGGAGATGGCAGACGGGTACTCTGTCGAGACGATCAACCACCGCGTCGACGACCAGGAGACCGTCCTGGAGGCGTGGGACGTCTCCTCCCAGTGTGACACGAGGTGCGCGTTCGAGAACTCGGTTCGGCCCCTGCTCATGACCTTCTTCGATGCCGTCGTCATCTGCTTTGATGTTGGTGATGAGACCACCTTGGAGGCTGCCGTGCAGAAGGTATGTGTGTGTTGCGTGTCGGCAATGACCAGGAAGGGGGGGGGGGGGGAGAGAGCTAACCAACCTCTCGCCTCACAGTGGAGGGACGATGCCGAGCGGTACTGCCCTTCGGCGCCTGTCATCCTGGTGGGCCTCAAGTCTGACCTGCGCCGCGACTGGCCGACGCTCAAGTTGAACTTTCTCAACGAGCCCACCGCCACCACCCGTGGTCAGGTAACGCTTCCATCCCATACCAAGACATAGACATTTATACATACATATATGAATCTAACACAACATAATGAACAGGGAGAGCAGGCTGCCGCGCAGATGGGCGCTGTCGCGTACTTTGAGTGCTCTGCCCGCACGGGCGAGGGCGTGGACGACTTCTTCGAATCTGTGGTCCGCATGGTCCTCCTGCGGCGGCGCCGAGAGGACATTGGACCCGTGACCAAGGTCAAGAAGTTTATCGACAGGATCAAGAAGCGTCTGTGAGCGGTGGGAACATGAGAGAGGAAAAAGATTCGCTGGGTACTTTCTGTGCCTGGCAAAGGCGGGGGCGCTGGGAAGATCGTCTGGCCGGCTGGAGGCATAGGAATGCAACCTGCGGCAGATGAGACTCTTCAGACCGGTGGGATACCAAGAGAAACAAAAACAGCAAGAGGAAAACAAAACGAAAAAGAAAATCAAGGGGAGGAGGGTCTTGTTGAGGCACACATGGACAAAAGGACAGAAGCCACCAGAACTGGTGAATCTTCAGGACTTGAAGGGAGTTGAGTGCAGGTCTGCTTCTGGGTAGGTGTTGTCAAATGTACTCATAGCATTATTGGTGGTCAATGGGTTGCTTGTAGGGTCAATGTTATAAGAGTTTTAATTAATGAAGTGGATGCTTGTATTTGATGATCTTCGTATGACTTTAAGTATAGTGAGGAAGAACTCTTGTATGTATCCTGTGTAATAATTGCTTTGGATATATGGTCTATCAGCATATTCATATCAGACACAGGCCACATCCTGTTAAATGCATATCTGATCAGGTCAATAGTGGAATTGCAGGCACGTCACTGCTTGCAGGGATGTTAAGGGTCGGTCACTCGCCATGGTCCTCTTCTGGTCATTCCACTCACTCAAACAAAAACATCTCCAACAATAACAACCACCACCATCGCCACCAACATTCAACACTGTTCACTGTACAATGGTGCAGCCGGCCACATATTCCACTTTATTATCGTCAATATGACAGCAGCCGGCAGTGGCAGTGGCAGTAATTCCGCCCGCCCCTCCTCGCCGACCAACAACAACGCCCTCCACCACCAGAACCACCACCAGAACCACCGCCGCCTCCCCTCCTCCCTCAAGACGCCACCGTCTCCGACACCACCCACTGCCCCACCCCTCCTCCTGACCGTACGCTTCTCCACCTCCCTCCCAGACCTCCTCCTCGACATCCCCCACCCGCGGCGCACGACGATCGTCGCACTCAAGCACCTCATCCGCTCGCGCCTCGACCAGCCCGACTCCCAGCGCCGCCTGCGCTTCATCCACGGCGGCAAGATCCTCCCCGACGGTGCCGTCGTCGCGTCTGTCTTGAAACCCCTCCCGCCGCCACCACTGCCTGCGGCGCAACAGCACCATGCCTCATCGTTCGCCGAGAAGAACAAAGCCGCTGATCCCAAGGGGAAGGGCAAGGCCGTCGAGGGCTCCGACGCCGGCCGGTCGGCACAGCTCCAGCAGCAGCGCGTCTACGTCAACTGCAGCATTGGCGATCTCTTGACGGACGTGGAGCTGGAAGACGAGGCACGCAGGGCGGAGGAGCCCGTGCCGGAGGACGTCGGCGTCGGCGGCAGCACTGCGCTACACTCTGCCGCTGGCCCGTCGTCAGGAGGAGCACATATAGGTGGCAGCGCCGGTGCTGGGAATCGCAGCGGTGCGGCGCCCATGGCGACCCCAAGGGGCTTCGACAGACTGCTCGCGGCAGGCTTCACCGCCGCCGAGGTGAACCAGCTGCGGCTGCAGTTCCGGAGCATCACGGAGGCGAGGCACACGGCCGACACCATGCCGAGCCCAGACACTCTGCGCAGTATGGAGGACGCGTGGATGGACAACAACAACGACGCGGGCCTCGCGCCGGCGGACGTAGCGGGCGGGGGTGGCGAGGCTGCTGCTGCGGCGGCGGCGGCGGCGGCGACAGACGACTTTGGCATGGCGGGCGTGCTCGATTTGCTGCTTCGAGGCATGTTTGTTGGGTTCGTGTGGCCGCTGGGGGCGGTCGGGTGGCTGGTTCGCGATGAGGAGAAGATCCCTAAGCGGATGCGGGTGTTTGTATATTTTGGTTTTGTGCTGAGCCTAGTTATTGGGACGATACGGACCATTGGGTAATGACTGGGCGTGCATCCGTGGTGAACGGTCCGGCTGCACTGCCGACCGTTAACAGCTTGGTTGGGTAATTGTAAGTAAAAGAAAGACCAGACGGTGGTGAGGAGGAGGAAGAGGAGGTAAATCGTCGGGACGGCGAGTGTACATATATATATATATCATGGGCGTGCACATGATGCAATGATGAAAGGGCATGAGGCGTATCGAAAGGAACTACATTATCGGGGGAGGCAATAGCAGGGGCGCAGCGAGGCGTCGCAGAACCATGGCATTCCAGTTCAGTCACCTGGCTATTCCAAGTACGAAAATCTACCCTGGCTGAACACACAAGAGCTGCTGCTTGCTCCTAGACATGTCCTTATCATGCTATATAAACGCCGCCATGGTTTTTTTTTTTTTGCCTCCGGGTTCCCCCCCGACCCAACGCCAACCTTCCAAATACATGCAAACTTCTTCAAATCAGCCCATCAAAACAGCGGCAGTTCTTGACAAAAATATCAAAGCTTGCAGACCATCCACTTTGCTATGCTTCTTGATGCAGAATAGCCGTGCTGAGTGAAAAGAGAAATAGAGAGAAACAGACACCATCATGACCATGACCCCCAATCATGCCCAACAATTTAGATGTACAAGCTGTTGGCGGCCACAATATCCCTCTTGATCATCTTGAGGGACGCCTCGAACTTCTTCTGCAGCTCTTCGCTGCCCATGACCTTGCCGGCCTGGGCCATCTGCCGCAGCAGCTCCTCCAGGCGGCGGAAGAGACGGATCAGGGAGCCCTCGTAGGCGTTGGTCATCTTGCTATTCATTGTCAACGGTGGTTAGCAATTGGCCTCTGGAGTGCTTTCTTCTTCTTCGTCTCGAGGTGCTCAAATTTTTAATACATACCAGATCTCAGCGAAGGGCTTTCCCTGCGCCCAGACGAACACCGTCTCCATGAGCTGCCACTTCAGGCTCTGCACGTACTCCTCCTCGTTGACGTCGAGTTTGCTCTCCTGGCTGACCTTGGCGATGGTTCGGGCCGTGGCCTGGACCTCCCGATAAGGCTTGGCAAGCTCCTCCTTGAGCGACTGCGCCTCGACCCTCTCGTCGAAGATGAACACACTCAGCACAGAAGCACACAGCTCGGGCGTCAGCTCGTTGAAGAAGCGGTTGAAGAGCAGCTCGCTCAGCAGCAGCTCGTGCCCCTCGGTCGACGATATCTCGCACGCCACCCGCGCCTTCATCTGAACCACCTCTGCCTCGTTGATGAACCCGAGTCGGCGGAGGACGCGCTTGCGGGACTTGAGCTCGTCCAGCTGCGCGATGCTGTGCGCCTTGGCGATGGCCTTCTTCTTCTCCTTGATCTGGTCCGCCAGTGAGACCTTCTTCGAGTACTGCTCCCACAGCTCAGGCAGCCGGGAGGACCCGTGGAGGGGGTTGGACAACAGCCTGGACTCGAGCACCTCGATCTTGCGCATGAGCTTCTTGAACGAGTCATCCGTGATGCCCATGTTCTCAATGGGGTCCAGGATAGGGATACCATCAGGGAATCGTCGCTTGGCCTCCTCAAGATTCTTGCCGCACGTGCCCATCTCCTGCTCAGACTTCAAGTCGCCCTTGACAAACAGCCGGATCTGGCCAAAGGCTTTGACGCAGTTCAGGAGCACGGGCACAACCTCGTACCGGCAGTACTTGGACCGCCTCTCAACGAAGGGACGGATGCCGGGAGGCATTACGCCCTTGGTTGGCTGGATACGCCTGACCTCATCGCTGTCTCCGTCCAGTCGCAGCAGAACATCGATGAACATGGACTCCTGTGGGGGGTGTGGCGCCTCACCGGCCCTAGCGGATCGGCGAGTAGTGAAGTTGATGATCACGCCCCAGTCGAAGTCCTCGCCGGTTGGTGTCTTGATCTGCACAAGGCGGCCAGGCTGTAGAAACTCGCTGCAATAATTAGGGTGCTGTATGACGGCGACCATATCTTTGGTGTACTCCTCGAGCTGGTTTCGAAGGTTGTAGTATTCCTTGACGGTAGTTTCGTCGGCGATGACCATGTTGTCCCGCTCCTGCTGTAGCGAGATGAGTTCCCTCTCCAGGGCAGGGACGCTGGCATTGTTCTGGAATTGGTAGAAACATCGCTCCAGCATAAACTCGGGCGAGATAGTCTCGATACGCTGAAGGTTGAGCACCATGTTGTAGCCCAGGTAGAAAGCCGAGTTGAGCTTGTCCTGCTGCCCAGCCACCATTTCCCTCGCCGTCTCAGGCTCCAATTTGTCATCGATCATCATGATCACGATACCCCGATCATCAAGACCACGACGACCAGCACGGCCTGACATTTGGATGTACTCTCCCACAGTCAACGGACGCTGCTTGCGTCCATCAAACTTGGTAACGCTCGAGAAGACAACGGTTCGGGCAGGCATGTTCAGGCCGATGGAGAAAGTCTCGGTTGCGAACAGGGCCTTGATGAGGCCTTCCTGGAAGAGAATCTCGATCGTTTCCTTCAAGATAGGTAGCAGCCCCGAGTGGTGAACACCGATGCCTCTTTCCAGTAGCGGAAGGATGTGGATGAGCTGTGGCAGGGAGCGGTCCTCCTCAGACAGGGTCGAAATGGCGTTCTCAAACACCGTCTTGACCATGGTCTTCTCGGACGGGGTGTTGAAGGTCATGTGAGAGATGGCGAGCGCCATGGCCTCGCAGTCCCTTTTGCTGAAATTGAATACGATGACGGGGTGGAACGACTTCTTCATGATCATCTTGATGATCTTGGAGATGTCCGAGTTGGAATCCGAAGCACCACCCTTGTTCGTCTTCTTGTTCTTGCCCCTGCCCTTCTGAGGCGCGTTGATGTCGCTCGGGTCTGCTCCCTTCTTTGCCTCGATCAGGGCCATGGACCTGGCAAAGTTGTCCTCTCTGAAATTGCCCTTCTCGTCCACAATGAGGAAGATGCCATCACCGCCGGCAGGGAAGAAGTAGTTCTGTAGAGGTGTAGGTCGGAAGTCGGTGTAGACAACGTGACAGGCCTGGCGATGTATCTTGGCGATCCACTCGGCGAACTGGAAGGCGTTGGGGATGGTGGCAGACAGGAAGACATAGCGGACCTTGTCAGGCAACAAGATGATGGTCTCCTCCCACACGACACCACGGGTTTTGTCACGGAGGTAGTGGACCTCGTCGAAGATGACCCAGGCAACCTCTCGCATGATTTCAGAGCCGCGGTACAGCATAGACCGTAGAATCTCTGTGGTCATGACAAGACAACTTGCGGTGGGGTTGATGGTCACATCTCCGGTCATGAGGCCAACATCGCCAAAATCGGCCTGGAAGTCCCGGTACTTCTGGTTGCTGAGAGCCTTGATGGGACTGGTGTAGATCACACGCTGGTTCCTCTTCAGGCACTGTGCAATCGCGTACTCGGCCACAACAGTCTTTCCTGCACTTGTGTGGGCCGACACCAGGACAGACTCGTCCCGCTCGATCGAAGCGACGGACAGGCTCTGGAAGGGGTCCAGTTTGAACTTGTAGGTACGGGCGGGCTCGGCGGGGGGCTTGTGGTTCGAGAGGGGGACATATTCGTAGTCCAGATCGGGGGGGAGTGCAACCTGGTGCTGGATATTATGTGCGAGGGTAAGGGCCCCATCCTCCTTGGTGGGCGCAAAGCCGGCGGCGGCGGCGACCTGTCTCGACTCTGCGGTCGTAAAGTTGTCGGTGAGGACTGGGTCGGCCTCGGCCTCCTTCTTGCGTCGCTTGGGGTCTTGCGGGCTAGCCGCGTCGTTCTGGTCCGAGGACTCGTCGTCATTGTTTGAGGGCTCGTCACCGTCGGCCATGTCGACGTCGGCGTCGAGGGCGCCATTCTTGACATGACCATCTGCCTTGCGCTTCTTGCTCTTGTCTCGTTTCTCTTTCCTGTCCTTCTTATTCTTTCTGGGCGGGGCCGACTTGGCAGGCTTTGCAGTGGGAGCGGGAGAGGTCGTATCAGCGCTGGCTGGCTCGGTAGATTTGGCCGTGGGCGTCGTCGCCGCCGCCTTAGCCGGCTCGTCAAAGACGTCAAAGAGCTCGTCCATGGCGACGAACTCCCTGGGGGAGGGGCAGGGGTGGAAAGGCGCCGAAATGCTGCACTGGCAAACAGAGAAAGTGCAGGTAGGGTTATGTCTTGAGGGCAAATTGTAGCTGCGGTCGGTATGATGCGATGATGTTATGAAGACGTAGCTATTCTCAAGAAACACGGGAGTGGCTCGGTGAGGAGGATTGGTCAAGGTCAAAGAAGTCACCGCTAGTGGGAGCATGAAGCACCGCGGATCGAGATCATCAACCTCTGAACTTTTTTCTTTTTTCTTTAAACTTTTTTTCTGCGGTTGCACGCCAAGCCAGCCCAGTAACCCAGCAATCAAGGTGGAGACCTGAAATGGGCGATAACGATAAGACATGCACTACGTAGACTGAGTCTTGTACTTGCTTGTATATGCACTAACCCTTGGAGGCCCTTGAGACCCTGGCTGCCAATTTTACTATGGCAGAACCCTGACTGGTCCTGCCCGCCCGATGCACCTTGGTGCCGTGAAATCCAGGCTGAAAATAGCCGTAGCTCTAAACCTCGTACGACAAAGAAACATCAAGACTTCCAACCCGCATTAACGTCACAGCTTTCGAAGCCCCAACACCACTCCAAAGATCCAGCTGCGCAGCCCATATCATTCAAGGTATGAACTGACAGTTCCTGAAGCTATCAATTGGAGAGGATCAAGGACCAATTGGCTGGCTGGCTTGCGCACTGGCCGACTGACTGACTGACAACTCTCCATGACAGATGCTCTCCCGCGCTGCCGTCCGCGCGACGACCCAGGTCACTGGCCGCCGAGCCTTTCACGCCACCCGCTCCCGGATGTCCTCGCCTTACCACTACCCCGAGGGTCCTTACAGCAACATCCCCTTCAACCCCAGGAAGAAGTCCTTCCCCATCCTGTTCTGGGGATACTGCATCGCTGGCTTCGGCGCCCCCTTCGGCATTGCTGGTAAGTGGAACCTTTGCGTGCTGCCCGCTTGGAGGATCCTTTTTCTTGTATTCCATTTCTGAGGGACGAGACTGACCCTATAACTCCTGTAGCATGGCAAACCTACAGGCCCAAGGCATAAATGCGAGTCGATACTGGTCCGGCGAGCCGTGAAGGGATTGTGTACCACGACAAAGAGAGGGGCACGAGGAGCTGGATAGGAACAGGGGACTCGTGTATGGATAGATTTGAATTATAGACGTCCTCAGGAATCAAGTTTCTTTGGGTCGCTGCTTCATCTTTGCCATAAGAGTCATCATAAGCTTCTATGCCCTTCCCGTAAGCGTGGTAATGAGCAAGCTTCATTCCTCCTGGTAACGCACCACACACGTAAGAGAGCGTCAGTAGTTCTACTCTTTAAAGAGTCGCTGATAACAACAACATCTTGCCCAAGGGCCAGGACAAGCAACATGCATGGATAGAGACCTTGCGGCAGGCAAGATCAAGACAGTGTCTCTATGCTTCACAACAATGGCCAGCAGTCAATCCACTGCTTATTTGCATCACTCATAGGGACCATGTCATTTTCGATTCTAGTAGATACGAAATGGATTTGAGACAACGCTTGGGCTATATAAAAAACTGTACGAGTGGTATCATCAATATATGCACACTTCTTTATCGGCGTTTCTCACCACTTCCTCCACCCACCTCGCTCCGTCCTGCCATACATGCCCGTGTCACGGATCACCTTTGGCTTAGGATCGTCCTGAAACGTGCTGATCAAGAAATCCTCAAACAGCTGGATCTGCTCCGGCTCGAAATCCGTCTCGCAGCGGGGCCGCAGCTCCAACCACACCTGCCACACCCGTTCCGCGGTGTCACACTGGCGGAACGCCTGTATGATCCATCTGGCCATCCAGTAATCAACATATAGATCATTTGCGTTCTCGGCCAGGGCGGATTTGAAGGCCTTCCAAACGTTGTTGAGACGTTGGGGGCTCCACTGTTGGCCCTTGCGGCCACCGTGGAATGCAAATCCTTTGAAGAGCGCGAGAAACACGGAGCCGTGGAGGGGAACCTGGAACCATTTCATGTCGTCGAGAAAGTGTGCGACTTTGTCCAGAGAGGAAGTGCGTAAGGCATAGTGGTTGAGGAGGATGCGGTATGTTTGTATGTCAGGCACAATGGGTGAGACCCTCTGGAAGTGGCGGCGCAGATCCCCCCCGTCTCCCTTGCTGCCATTGTCGTCTTCGGCGGCGGCTTCCTTGGAAATTGTTGCGAACATGATCAACACCTTGGATATGACTTTGTCGTTCATATAGTTGCGGAAGGGCATCTCTGGCGCCCTCGCATGTGCCAACTTCATCTTCTCGTACACGCTCTCAGCCGCCCACTCCTCACCACACCGTAGGAAACCTGCAATGACGCAGTTCAAGACGACGGTATCAATCATCTCGCCCGCCTCGACCATCTCCTTATACGCGGCGCGGATGCCGTCACTGTCCATCCTCAGCCCGAAGAAATGAATCAGGGAGACGTGGTGGTAGCGATTGTACCGGAAGCCACGCTTCTCCATCTCCTTATAGAGCATCTCTGCCAAGACGAAATTGCCCGCCTTGGAGGCCACGTCAAAAAGAATGTTGAAGGTGGCGGCATTGCCCTTGACCCCGGCATCGGTCTCCATCTCCTTCCAGAGGCGTAGGGCGGAAGCCACCTCGGTGTCGGTTGAGTGTCCGACGTAGCGACTAGCAAAGGAGAGCGCCATATTCCATTCCGGCCGGGTAAGGCGCAGACCGCTCCGTTGAATATCAGAGACCACGGCGAAATACCGCAGCATGGAGGTATGTGTCCTCTCCTCCCGGCCGAGGACCTTCATCAGTTGGTGCCGAATCCTCGAGTGTACATATGATATCCGCGGCTCCGGCAATCTCTGGTACAGGTGGTAGATGTAGTCTATATCCGTCTTGTAGGGATTGGCCAGCCGGCGCTGGATGGCACGCCAGAGCTTGGCAACTGTCCGCTGCACGTCCTCGCCCCCCTCCATTACCTCGGAGAAGGATGGAAAGTTCTGGTCGTCCACGAGCTCCGAGACCGTCAGTTCAGGTCCATCCGCATTCGCGTATCCTCTCATGTAGGGGTCTCTAGTGAAATTGAGGTGCTCGTCGACCGTACTCTGCTGGGTCTGATCTACCAGCGACAGCATTTCTTGCTTGTTCTGAAAGAAGCCCAGCGGGAGCCCTTTGTCCTTGTTTTCCCGCAGCTTAGCATCCTCCTCGCCTTCAGCAGCCGAGTGGCTCCATCGCTTCGTGATCGGTGTGGTTGAGAACTTGGATACGCCGACATCTCCAGCTCTCGAGGCCGATGGGGCAGCCCTCACCTCGACAGGAGGCGGAATCCATTGCGTAAAGAAGTCGGGTAAGTCACGACGGAGTTTCGGGACCCTCGCACCACGATCGTCCCGCCGATGCTGCTTTGACCGCGGTGGGCGTCCATGTAAGGTTCTCGCCCCTCCCCCAAGACCAGGGCCGGACCAGAAACCCTGCGGTTTGTTGTTGAGAAATGCGCCGCCCAAAGACCCTTCAATTCGACTGATGATTTTCATGAGTTGTCCCACATTGTGGCTGCGCTGCCGCCGTGCCGCCAATCCTTGGGAAACGAGCTGGGCGGCGAGGGTTGCTGCAGAAGAATGCGACGACAGTTGAGGTTTGGGTGCTGCTACAGGTGGAAAAGCAGATTGCAGAGCTTAAGAAAAATCAGAAAAACCCCAAGAGCTCTCCCAGCGCCGGGCGAGGACGGAATTTTGGGTGGGGCCTGGGGGTACTTCTTATCGCCGCAGCTACTGCAAAGCTCCCTGCAGGGATAAGGATAAGCTGGAGCCGGCCGGCCACGGGCCTGGAAATTTTGGCTCAGCCGCCAACTCGAACAACCACGGGCGACCACGACAACGAACCTCTTGACGCTGAGGAGGAGCCGTTGGAAACGAGAACCACCCCTCGGCTGGATCTAATTCACCAGTTCAGACTGTCCAGCCGGTCATCGCATTCTCCCAGCGCCCAATATGGGCCGCTCATTCCGCCCCGCGCGCGTCTACCAAACAGCCAAGACCAGCCTTGCCCACCCGCGAAAGGGTAAGGACCAGGAGATGGTGCCGCCAGTCTGGTTAAAGGTCATCGAGAAAATACCGCCATCCGAGATCTTGACGCGCCCAAAACCCACACCCCACCGCGAACCGGATCCAAGGCAGCGCAGGCCAAAGAACTTGTTCAAGCCACAGCGCATCAGCTTCCCTGAGGACGAACTGCGACGAACTTTCTTCAAGGACCACCCGTGGGAGCTGGCACGCCCCAGGATCGCTGTCGAGTACGATGGCAAGGACGCAAGACATGTCAATTGGGAGAGAGGGCTGGCACAGCCAGGGATGCAGGTGACTGGTGAATCGTGAGTACCTTTGCGTTGGCTACTCGGGGCCTGGGAAAATCCGGAATGGCATATCAGGCTGACGGTGCGGGGTGTTACAGTGTTGTCCAGCGTCAGCTATGGTTGATGCAACATGGTCTCCCTGAAAGGGTACAGAACGAAGCGACAGGTGACTTTGAAGTGATCTACACACCAGCGACAAAGGAGCAGGCTTACGACTTCGCACGAAAGGAGTTTTACCTGATCCGACAAAAAGAGGATATCGAGAGGAGAATTGCACAGGAGGAGGCGCGCATGGTAGGCGCATACTTCGGCAAGAGCAGGCTACAGGTGGGCATGGAGCTCGAGGACGCGACCTACGATCACTGGAGGAAGTGGGCCGAGGCCGAGGCGGCCAAGATCGCAGCAGAGAGGGAGTCAGCCTATGCCAACTTTAGTACCGAAGACAACAAGAAGAACCTGGCAGATCTCGGCATAGAGAACGAGGAGGCCAGAGTATAGAGAGATAAGAGGTGGATAGGGCGGCGGTTGGGGAAAGCAACCCCCCCCCCCCCCTTCACCACAAGAATATGCGCGTTCGCGAGAAGGCAGTCCTTCAGGATATCTATTCTGCCTGTCGGGGCAGGAATGCTATGCACATCAAGAAAGCCTCAGGTCCCGGATGAATCTATGTTTCCATCTCATCTACCTTTACATCTTGAGCTAGGTGAGACTGGCAGCTGGTCGCGGTAGCTGGGCATAGCGGAAGTTGACATTGCCTATATTCGCCTTGCCGACAGCTTTGGCTAGCGTAGGAGATTGGACAACGAAGAGATCAGCAATCCCAGTCTTGTCAAACAGTTTTCCAGTGAGGCCCAGCTTGTGGTCTCTCGCCCAGGTCTCGATGAAGACAACCTTTAGTCGGTCCTTGGGGGCACAAGCCAGGACCTTGAGAGCAAAAGCCACGAGGCCCACGATGAAGCCCGTGCCTGGACCATTTGTGACGATGATGTGAGGGTATTTGAAGGTCTCCGCATTCGGCTGGCCGGCGCGCTTCGGTGGAACCATGGTCAACGCTGCGACTATCTCGAGAGCGCATATGGCCGAGGTGAAGACGGAGGTAAAGAAGCTCTGGTGGACGGCGCGGGCTCGGGTGACAATGAGCGTATCATGAGTCCCTGCATCGTCTGAGCAGTTTGTGCGAATCAGTTTCTCAAGACTGTTGCTCTGGTTGAGGGAGTGCGTGTCTCCGTCTGTGATGATATAACGGCGGTGCTGGTTCCTGTTGGCCTTGAAGCTCTGCTTGATGAGAGCCATCATCTCTGTGGTGTGGCCGCCAGAGCCCAGGACGTAGAGGTACGAGACCGCGGGGAGTTGAGAGAGATCCGGCGCTGCATCTTTCTTCCCGCTCTTTAGGCCTGTCGCCAGACCTGCCATCTTGCGAGTGCGCCTATGACAGACCATGACAATGCGAACCTGATGTCGAGGGTCAGTTGGTGCTCAGAATACAGAAGAACCTTTGTTGCTGGCATCAAAGCATGTAATTGACTTACAAAGAGGCTTGAGACAATAATGGCTGCAAGGGAGACGAGTGCATACAGAGCTCCAGCCAGACCCGAGTAGCAGAAGGCAAAAGCAGCATAACCTGCCAGTAGAAAGGCAATCGATGCAATCCAGATCCCACTTTGAAAGATATGGGTAGCCTCATCAAGCAAGAAGAGGTCTGGATCATCAGGTCTGTCGCTGATGGAGGCACAGGTGCGCTTCCTGAACGGCCACAGGCTTGCATGGAGCCTGTCCTTCTTCTGGCTGGCCTTCTCAATGCGAGATGTGATTGGAGCCATTGTTGAAACATAAGACCAATTTAGAATATCCTAATGGACTGTGAGGTTTCTGTCGTTTGAAGTCCGGGAAGATGGTATAAATGGCTGTCATATTTGTGAGCCTCGTGTCATGGCCCGCAAACATTGTTCATACTTAAAGTACTCACCTGGCTTGGTCAGCTTGTTGCAGCCTGCCTTGATACCTTAGCCGCAACGTTCCATGAAGAAAAGTGAAAGACACCAAGGTGAAGATTTAGAGTGAAGCTGTGTTTACAAAGAATCACAATGCGGTGGTGTCAAGTAAATGTAGCTTGAATTATTCCATCTCCAAACATCCAAGTGCTGAGTTTGGAAAGATTCAAAAAAGACAACAAGTGAAGTTGACAGGGATGCCAGTGCAAGATGGGGGGGACCCCTGGGGGCTACCCCTACCTCAGCCTTACACATGCCATGCGTGCCACTGTACCATTGTAGTTAGTGGTCGACTCCAAATTCCAGGCACCTTGACAACCTCAACATCGCATCGTGACTTTCTCCCCGCTCCACCCAGCTGATCAACACACTCTCTACAGCACTAAAATCTACACATGTCCCAGTCCTACACCAAACCCTCGAACCAAGGCGCAATATCTTCGGACCATCAAACACAGACAATTCGAGTCTGACATATTGCGATGCATAGATTTCAACCATGGCACCCCGACGAAAGATCAACAAACTCTTGACCTGCTTCTACTGCGGTCGCAGGTCGACAACGCGTTATGACGGTCGCATGCAGCATTTCGATTGCGAAAAGTGCAACGCCACCAACTACCTTGATGATGTAGGTCGAGCCAAGACATGTTACTACCTGATGCGACGGACAACGGTTGCTAACCAGATGGCAGAACGGCGACATCACCGACCCTCCTGTAGCCACGACAGCCACGCCTGACGCTCCCAACTACATCCAGCGTGGATCAACCCCTCCTCACCCGACCAACCAGGTCTTCTGCCAGAAATGCTTGAACAACCAACACCTCTTTATATCCTCACTGGCCCAATACTTTCCAGACGACCCCGACGACCCAGAGTACGCCGAACGAGAGCGCAATTATTACAAGTTCCGTCGCGGTCTCGAGAAGCGCTATCCTCAAGTCTGCATAATATGTGAGCCCAAGGTTCACGAGCAGCTCGACAAGGCTGCCTACACCGCAAAAACAGACCATCTGCGCCGCATGCTTGACCGCAGCGCTCAGACCCGCGTTCTCCTGACCACGACGCCTGGTCACTACTGGCATTTTGCTGGCCGGTGGATCTGGGCTACCTCTCTCATACTGCAGCTGCTGTGGCATGCACAGCTCATACAACGAGCTGTCCTTGAGCATTCGGGCGAGTTCGACCACAAATCTTGGGCAGTGTTGGTAGCTCGCACTGGCCACCTCTTCACCGGCCGTCTCCCATCACCTGACCGCATTGTGTACTGGAGCTTTTGGGCATCCGTGCTGAGTTTCTGGTGGAACCCCCGATGGGTAGAGACGTACAACGGTTTCACAAAACACCTGGTCGGACGCCGCACCTTCTACTTGTACCAAGTATTGATCTTGGCCCTCAAAGTCCCTGGATGGCGCGGTGTCTCCGTCCTACCTGCCGCCTCAGCAGAACGAGTGACTGTCCAGGTCGTCGCACATACTTTTATGGCGACATTCATGTACTTTCTGTATACCAAAGCCAACGGATCGATTCGCACAGATCACACGCCTCTCTGGCTGCCGAAGCGGAGGACTCTTGGCGCAACCTCACCTTCTGCTGCCCCAGCTACTCAGCCACCCGAACCGCGAGGAGGCGGCGAGCAAAGTATGGCAGATATTCTTGATGAGATCCTCAGCGACCCCACACCCACGCCCGCAGTCGACCCTTCTCCATATGTCTCAAGGTTCACCAGCACCGACCACTTTGATCACATGCCCAGCTCGAATCAACGAAGCTCATATGATGCCTCTGTCGGTCTCTTGGGCTCAAACCCGTTCAGGGACCCCAGCCCGTCCCGGCAGTCGGTCGCTACCAGCTATGGACTGGATAGTCTCAGCATCACAGACAGCCCGGGCCCCCGGACGCGAGCTCAGACACGAGCTCAAGTACGAAATAGCCGATCGGACCAGTACGAAACTGAGATGGACTGGGCTCCCACACGGTCTCAACATCGGGCCTTTAATACTTTTCAACCAGGCCAATCGCGTAACCTGAAGTTCAACGAAACTCCCGTTCAAGAAAAGCCAGGAGCATTCTGGGCCAAGGTACCGCCCGCTCCAACCACACCTGCGCAGCGGATATTCAACCCGCCCAACGCACCTATTATTAGGAATACGGCTGCCCCGACGGCGAGCACAGTCCGGTTCCAAGGCAGCACCACAGGCCTGGGGTTTGGTCACCCTCAGGCGCCATCCGACGCTGGAACGCCGTTTGCAAATCCGTCCTTTTTCCCCAAGCCGCCTAGCGACGAACGAGATAATCTATCGGGCCTGTTGCAGAACAGTCTCACTTTGGGTTCGAGCAATGATGAGACTTCACAAAGGCAACCGAACAGCACAGAGGGCCAGACGCTCATGTCAAAATTGATGTATCTGGCTCTGGGACTTTGTCTCGCTGTGCTAGGAAATTGGGCATACAATAATTTTTTTCAGATCATACTAGATGGTGCGTCGATATGAGGATTACGTGTTGGCATCATATGAAGACGTCGACCACAGAAGGGAGAGTGCTTGCCCCAAGGTACAACCAATAGAGGGGCTGCGAAAAGAATGTCAAGAAAACTTTGCTGTACATACTAGAGCATAACGGCATGTCAAGGTTGGCGTTTCGGTTGTTACCTGCATTGGAGAAAAATGGATGGGAGCATCACATGTGCAGCGAAAAACATCGGTCTGCATAACGTACAAAGTCTTGTGTTTGATTCTTTTTGATACATACTATGTAACGAGGCTCAAAGAATGATACCCACACCGAAGCAACTTAAGAAACAAAACTGCCCCCTCTTGTTTTGACTCTCTTTGCGCGCCTGCTTGCCTCTCTTCCAAACGGTGGCCTGACACGCTCAAGAATACCATAAAGCGGCCGATCAACATTCAGAGGGTCAGACTTCACATTAGGAAACACCGTTGGCCCTCTTTCATGCGACCACGGCGCTTCTCCTCTGTGCAAGGCCCTTTCTAATCCGGTAGATGTACTTGATTCCAGTATTGTAGAATTACGGAGGGTATCAATCAGAACCACAGGGCCGAGAGGGGTATGCTTCTCTTACCACGACGACGACGAAGGATTCTTTGTTAAGAAGCCCCCAGTCTCGTCAAGAAAGAATGTGCTCCGTGCACTGGTCAAAGTGGTTTCCATCTTTTAATGATTATTCTCCGGGGAACACCGATCCCCCAGTATACGAACGATCATCCAATCTCGCTAGTCGACGCCGGTTGACCATCCCCGGGCTTCCGCCAGCGATCGACGCCCAGGGTATATCGCAAGCGATCGGTCGTACCGCGTGGATTCCCCCATCCATACTTTGAGCTGGCATTGGGGGCTCCACCGCTATGTGCTCCTTTTTTGGGTGGGCATGTTACTGTCCCAGCAACTTAGCACAAGTCTGAACGCAGATATTGGCGTTCGGGTGTAGGAGGTCTACCGGTGGGTTTGTCCTTTGACCCTCAGGTGGCTGTAATCGAGATCCGTTTTTAGGCATACTGATTAAGTTCCTGAGAGACGAAACTCTCATTCAAATTACCATACCGTTCGTATTGGCGGCATGAGGAAGCTTAAATTACTGTATCATGAACAGACCAAGATATTATGCAGGCAAGGGGGTCGAAGAGAGGGAGATTGGCCGAGCCTGTCTGAATCAGCCTGGTATTACTCGTGGCTACCCCGCTCGCTGAAGTCTTGACTGCCATTGCATACCAGCAAATGACACATCTTCGACAAGATAAGCTGTACAAGGTCCGCTCTCGACCTTAGTATCGGTATTATTCTGCTCATTTCTACCAGGCCACGTGATGAAGCCAGGTACTCCCAATTTGCATGCATGGTCCGTAGGCGGACGGGACTTTGAGGAACCCAAGCTCGGCTCTTGAGGGATGCTTACAGGATGTTGGTCGTTGATGAGACAAGATTTTGCAGAGGCCCCCTTGCCTAAGAATATGCAGGTTCTGTGGGAGAAGACTACTGGCGCCCGGACGCCCTGACACGCGACCACAATAAGCCACTCACTTCAGTTGCATGCCTCGAAGCTTCTAAGCCTAGTGGCACTGAATTTCTAACCAAGAGAGAAATTTAATAATAAAAACCTGGAAAAGGACCTACATGCAACCTCCTCAAGTACGGTCAGTGCCCTGAAGGCTCCAGCCATGACTGCAGATGGTGATGAAGCCGCCGCGCAGGTGAGCCCAAGCACACTGCCAGGCACGGCCAGGGCAGCAGACGGGGATAATCTCGGCACGGGACGGGCCGCCATATCGCACTAAGATTTGGGTCCACTCATGCTCGAAGAAAAAGAGAAAAAAGGAAGAAAAAAGAAAAAGAAAAAGACATATTTGAGATGATATTTGTTTTATTTTGCTATCACGAGGTGTGACTTTGTCATTGAACGGACTGCCACCATTCATGGTAATGAGCGCAACCTCGGGTTATGCCGCCCGTCGTGCGCCAACCGGACGAGTCACTTGTGTTCTGAGCTCCAAGTACTGTACTTGTAGGCGAAACGATTGGGCCCGTAGACATTTGTCTGGCTCCACCAGCCCGTGAAAGATCCAATCGACCAGGATCAATAAGGTTTACTCGTAGCCAGCGTAGATAGTATGTACAATAGGGAATTCCTCTGGCGGGTTTGAAAGCTGTAATACAGAATTGCAAATAGAATGGTGGTGAGCCCTCCAACATGTGTGTAAGAGAGACGTCGTACGACCGGGGGCGCCGCAACGTGGTGCAATGCCAGAGTGGCGAAAGTCACAGGCGCACACTCGTATAGCCCTGTTCAGGAATGGCGCCCCTGCACGCGATGAGCCTGGCCAGTAACGCAGCCTAGGGGCCAGACCTCATCAGGTAGACACAGGTAGCCCTCGAACGTTAGATCTGTCAGACCTGTCACAAAGTGGTGCTGCGGGGAAGAGTCATGGCCGCAAGGCACTCACGGGTTGTGGTCCAATCGAGAAATTGCCGGTAGAAGACTTGGGTGCAGACTTGCCGGATAAATTGCGCACGTGAGGTTGATCTCTGCCGGTGTACAGCCCAGCCCGCCAATGGATGGCCTCGACAGGAAAGAGGCGAAAAAGAAAGAAAGAAGAAGAAGAAACCAGAAAAACGGCACAGCCTGCGACCAATCGTGTGTATACGGCAGCTGGGAAGAATGTGTCCACGCAGCAGGCGTTAGATCTTGTTAGGCAACCTCGCCCATGCGCACGCAGTCCATGTCCAATTGGCAAGCGCCTGTGTGTTGTACATAGGCGTGTGCGCATGAGTGTGTTGGCACCCCCACGCTCTCACAGCCCTGATGCAGAAGAGGGTCGCTCTAGCAGGACCCCCCCCCCCCAAAAGGTCCAGCAAGTCGTGGCCAAGTCAAGGGCTCCCGTGATCAACAAGAGAACCACTGGTGTATGCACCTCCACGTTTGCGGATGGGAAATGATTCGTCGTCCGAACTTCACGCGACAGCGAACGTGGCAGGTAAGCGGAGCTAGAACCCGGGTCAATCCTGGGGTCTCCATGGGGTGAGACCTTTAGAAAATCCTGGGGTATTGTATTTTGGCATTCTGAATAATAATGTATACATACAGACTGGCGGGTTTACGTCGTCGGCCTCGGTGAACCAACAAGATCTCCAAGTTCTGCAGCACCTTTTTTCGCGACACCTGCTGTGGAACTGGACTGCCAGGTGTTTGTTTGACCGGGGGGGTCTGCGCCAGCGGGTAAGGCGGATTTTGAATTTAGATCTTGGCGAGTTTTCTCTCGTGAGGGTGCGCGAGACAACGTGGGCGGGGCCTGACAGGATTTGCCGATCTTGTTTCACCCTCCAGTGCAACAAGGCCACCAACTCACGCCTCCTCCTTCGCGCCTTGTCCATAATTCGCTGTAGATGATGACTCTCATAATCAGAGCCGGACTGATACTGATCAAAACAGTTGTCATTGTTTTTCCTTGTTCCCCCCTCATTTTTCATGTGATGTCAGGCAAAAGGGTAAGTCTTTCGCACCGGGTGATCCGGAGTTGGGGCTCGGTCAGGTCGGTCTCGGTCTCGATAGCTCCTTTCTCCAGCTAATTCCGAACCGCGCAACGTGGTAAGTTTACACCATCCCAGTTTGGCGCCTCCGTCCTTTAGTGGTGACTCTTCAAAAGAGACCTTCCAGCACCTACCTGTACAGCGGTTCAGCTAGAACAACAAGCCTGCTTTGTCATTTTAATCAAGTTTTCTGAAGGCAGGCAGTGTGTGCTGGCAAGTGAAGCCTCGATTGTCATGTCAACATGGATGATTGTTTCAAAAGACAATAAAGTTGAGAGTGCAAGGCAATAAGAGGCCTGTCACGAGATCATCCTTCTTGAGGACCAAAATAATTTTTTTTTAAATTTTTTTTTAGATCAGTCGAGACACATGTTATTGATGCAACTTGTGATGTGTGTGTGGGGTGGAAATACGCGCAATGATCTGAGCAGCCAAGCCAACTGAGCTGGGGAATCAGAAACCCCAAGTGCTGTGTTCTTGTCCTCGTCCTTGCCTCTCCCCGGCGTCCTCCGTCACCCTAACCCAGTGACCTCACCACGGCCCAAGCTTCCTGTGCAAGGGCAGCACTAGGGTACCCTGGTCACTCTCGAGCCCCCATATTAGCTCTACCAATCATGTTGCTGAGAACCCCACTAAGGAGGCCCCACGTCTACCAAATTTCCCCTTTTCCCTTGTGCTGTGCTATGCTGTGCTGCGCTCGGCTGCCCTCCCCTGCCCTGCCAGTCCTGCCCTGCTTTTCCATGAGCTGTCGTCGCGCCTTACATCAACCTTCCCTCCACAATCCCACACCACCACCAAACCTTGCGCCAACTTTAAACAACCCTCGACGCGCACATCCCTCTTGACTTTGAACTCTTCATCCTCTTCTCCCTTATCCCCTCTACCCATCCTCAGTCCTGCAACCCCCCTAGACAGGTTTGCGCTCTGTTGCACACCTCCCCAAACTGTCACGAATCTGGTTTCCTGTGGTCGCGTGTGTGGTCTACCACAACGCCCCATCCTGACACAACCTGCTCACCAAACTCCATCTACCCCTCGATAACTTCTACCAATATGGACATTCAGACCATGTGTGATCGCAATACCTTTGCTCTTTGATCCAGAGCCCCCCTCCAAGGCGGCGAGGCTACACACTAGCCTCACCAACTTGCTCAGAACACCCACCCACTCTCCCATCCTACAAATCCGCTTCTTACCAACCCAAATTCCCTTCAGCCATCCCTGATCCTCTTTAACAACCTCCAAAAGAATCTCCTCCCCATCTATCAACTCCTACTCTTTTTTCAGCCTCCAGGCGCGAATTCAGATCGAAAGATTCAGCATTACCTTCAGCTGCGCGAGACACCCAGGTTCTGTTCAACCTAGGTCTGAACGACAGAAGGCACCACCTCTGCCGCCAAAGCATGAACTTTGTGCTCATTGGGTTCTTGGCACGATCAGGCTTGGGAGTGGCATTGGTACTGGTGCAGATACTGGTTGTACATATTTTGAAAGAGTCGCAGCACACCCAGAAGAAGACATTGGTTGGGATGAGCTCTCTGCTCAGCACACGCGAGGAAGACAGAATCATGGACAAGGCGGAGGACAAGCAAGCTGCAGAAGTCCGTGAAGGACTGCAGCAGCGCAGGTCCTACTACAATGTTATGGAGCACGAGCGGGGTCAGGATCTCTGCAGTGTTGAGATGCAGCGTGAGCTCTCTAGTGGCCAGTCCTCCATCAGAACCCAGAGCTCAATGACCTCTCTGCGCACAGAGAGCAGTTGGTCAAAGGAGTCTCTCGAGGACAAAGCCATTCCTGGCCAACCCCTCAACTTTGGCACCGTCGTCCCAGGAGTCTACCGAAGCAGCTATCCCCAGGAGGCTGACTACCCTTTCATCCAGAAGCTGGGCTTAAGGACCATCATGTAAGTCTCGCACCAGCATCTCTCACACGGAGTGGCATGAGACTAATTCTATCACAGCACACTTGTCGACAAGGAATTCCCCGAGACGTTTCTGCCTTTTATGAAGACCAACAACATCAAACACTGCCACATCACCATGGAGGGAACCAAGAAGCAGACCATCCCTGTTCACACCATGTCTGCTATTCTTGAGGTGATCCACGACAAGCGCAACCACCCTGTCCTGATCCACTGCAACCAGGGAAGAGTACGTCTTTCTATGATATTGCATTCTTTTCCCAATCCTTCTTCCTCGACTGTTCACTAATCTTTGGAGTAGCACCGTACTGGCTGTGTTGTGGCTATTACCCGCAAGCTTCAGGAGTGGAATGCTGAACGCATCCTGGACGAGTACAAGTCCTATGCCCATCCCAAGATCAGGGATGGTGATGTCAAGTACATCAACGGCTTCCAGGTTACCGACATCCAGCATCTCGGTCTGGTTCCTCTCGTTGAGAATCTGCCCATTCAAAACATTCAACCTCGACCCCGCCCTGCTCGTCTCTACGCTGTAGCAGCCCTGATCATCATGGTTTTCGTTTCTGTCAAGGAGGTTATGAGCGGTGCTTAGTTGCCGAGCCGACATGTCCTCTGGGACCTTACCTTCATCATCCGCTGGCCTTACCTTCCCTCGAAGGCGCTCAGCCCAGGTTGTCGATGATCAATTGGCTGCGGCTCAGACCAGCACTTCTTCGGCGGACTTTTGACTTCTTCCCTTTTTTCTCTCTTTTTTCTTCTTCGCTCTTTCTTTTGTTTTTTGAGGCCTTGCATACAACTGGTCGGTATTTATCCTTTAGGGTATAGACAGGGTACTATGGAGGCTATCAAGAGCTGAGACGACCTCCTTGGCGTTCGGGAACGGGAACGTGTCGCGCTTCAGACGGCGCCTTTTGATTTGACTGGCTGGACGCGTTCCACACAAAGTAGAAATGTTGAGACGGGAGTTGGTGGTGGCAGAGCTTCGCATAGCGGCTTACAGTACCAGGAGCAATGTGCATTATCGGGCAGACGGATGGCAGAGACGGAAAGACAAAGTTTCTGTTCAGAATACATAAAAAAAAAAAAGGGCCGTTAGACAGAACAGACTTTTTTCTTTTTGTTTTTCGAGTAACAAATGATACGCAGGCTCAAGGCTTGAATTCGCTGTTTTACTCAGTGCCCATGTTCCGTCTCTCGCAAGGGGTTTACTACGAGAAGTTCTTAAAATTCCTGTTCGCCTTGTCACGAACTTACGGGCGTCCCATCTCAATGCATGTCCATGAACGATGCTCCCCGTCTCCCAACCCCCCCCCCCCTTCCAAACTCCAAACCAAATGTTCCCTCGATTTCGACCGTCGCACTCGATAAGCCATGACTACCAACCATTCCCAGCCCCTTTCCACCCATCCAAGATCGTCAGGCTTCCTTCACAGCCAGCTAGTGAGCTGCTAAGCCCAGCAGTCGTCCCCTCCCTTCCCCTCTACTTCCTCGCCTCCCGCGCACTCTCAATCCCCCACCTGTCCCGCTCCCTCCTCTCTTCCGCCTCTGCCTTCCGATCGCCCGTGGCATACACATATCCACCCGCAGCAGCATTGACGGCGCCCATGCCCATCGCCACGCCACGGACGGCACCGCGGGCGGTGAACTTTTGGCGGAGGGAGGCGGGGCGGCGGCGGGCGGCAAGGAGGATGTACAGGCCGGACCAGGCAGCGCCGAGGCCGGCGGCGTCGATCTTGAAGCCGGCAACGTTGAGGTAGGAGGAGAGGAGGAGCATGGGGGTGAAGAGGAGCATGGGGAGGCGGGCGAAGGGGCGGAAGTGGAGGGAGGTTATGAGGGTTGCTAGGCCCATTGGGGGGAGGGAAGATTCTGGGAGGGGTTTTGTTAGTTAAAGAAAGAAAAGGAAAGAGGAGAGGGGTTGATGAGTATCTTAATTGTATATTTCTTTTTATGGTGGTGAAAGAGAGAGTGAGTAGGAGAGCAGGGGAGGGGGAGGGAGAGAGAGAGAGAGGACTTACCACCCCAACCACGTAGGGTTGAGAGGGGTGTTCTTGTTGGAACTGAATTATCTGCGTCGGCCATCTTCTGAAGGGTATGATTTTGGTAGACTGGTGGCAAGAATCGATTCAACTGATGACAGGAAATTATTGGATCTTTCTCAGAAGAAATTGACCATGTGATTATGAGAGTGTCTCGGTGACACTTTTTTTTGCTCTTCACAGCTGCATCCGCTCACTGACGTCGTGAAAAAGTTATGGGGTTTTAGGCCTGACAGGGGTTCAGCATCGGCTACCCACCAGAATGACTAAGCTGACATTCGAATCAGTGCCTACTGTTTGGCTGGTCAGTGAGAAGGAAAAAAAGAAGAAAAACAGTGGGTATGCAGCCCTGTAGATAGATTGGCAGGCAGTACTGTAGCACCATAGTTGCACCACTACCACCACCCAAGAATGGGGGATGCAAGGTTTCTGGTACCAGCGTGTCCAGGCTGCGTCAGTGAATCCTCACTTAACACGTCCTCTTCAAAGCAGATGATAGAATCTGTTGACATCTGCAAGCCTTATTGTTGACCATCTAAAGTATAATTTTCTTTCATTTTGAAATCTTTTATTGATTACCTGCCACCATTTTGCAGGCTGGCTGACCTTTTTAGACAGCGCTGTCTAAAGCAGCAAGAAGCCACGTACACACCCCCAAAAGACAGGGAACCCTAATCCTCTCTTAGCAGCACTACAGCAAGCGATACCGCCGCCGAGCCAAGCCAACCATTGTCACATTATCGGCAGCCAACATCACCAAAGTCGACCTTGCGCTGAAGATTCAAATGCCGCCAGCCTTCACCAAAGCCAGCTGAGCCTGATTTTCCCCAGGGACAGGGTTTCCACCTCGACTGCTTGATACAATTCCATCCCTTCACATCATCCTTCACCAACCAGGCTGTCCACCACTGGTGCTATTTGCCTATCGATCTATCCACCCTCGAGTCAACCACTACCGAGCTTGCCAACAATCACTCTTCTGACACCACAGCACATCCGATCTTGCCGTCGCCCCAGCTGTAGATCCGGCACCAGTGCCTTGACGCACCCTCCCGCACCCTCTCGCCCTACCAATCAACCTGGGAACCCTCATCCTGCCGTCCGAGCCGGCTTCCCGAACTCTCTCTATCTCTCTCTCTTGAGCGAGCAGGGCCTGGCACTATGCCGCCCAGCGCGACCGCCTCGGGGGCAGACGCCTCCAACTCGAACGGCGCGTCGTCCTCGCGCAGCCGCGACCACAACCAGGGCAACCAGGAGCGCAAGTACACAGTCGAGCAAAAGGCCGCCGTCCTGCGCATCCGCCGGTGCAAGCCGACCGCCTTCTACGACATCCTGGGCATCGAGGCCGTGCGCTCCACCTGTTCCGAGGCCGACATCAAGAAGGCCTACCGCAAGCAGTCCCTCCTGACCCACCCCGACAAGAACGGCCACGAACATGCCGACGAGGCCTTCAAGATGGTGGCGAGGGCGTTCAGCGTCCTGGGGGACAAGGAGAAGAGGGATAGATATGATAGGTTTGGCGGGGACCCGGACAGCCGCTTTGGTCAGGCTCAGGCACAGAACCCCTTTGCCGGCTTTGCGGCGAGGCAGTCTCCAGGAGGAGGAGGAGGCGGCGGCGGCGGCGGCGGTGGTGGCATGGGCGGGGGCATGTGGGATGACGATATAAGTCCTGAGGAGATGTTTCAGAGGTTTTTTGGAGGTGGCGGCTTTGGCGGCGGAGGTCCGTTTGGTGGTGAGTACATGCTGCGCGGAGTCTCATGGGGGATGTCCATACTGACGAGCAAGGCTTTGATACAGGTCCCCAGTTTGTGTTTAACTTTGGTGGCCCAGGCATACGTGTGCACCAGTTCGGCGGCGGCCGCCCGCGCAGACGACCCCGCGAGAACGAGCAAGCCCAGGACAACGGCGCCTTCAACACCCTCATGGGCCTGCTTCCCATCATCTTCCTCTTCCTGTTCCCGCTGCTCTCGTCGCTCTTCTCGGGCGGCTCCGCGCCCGCCGGCCCCCGCATGGTCTTTGACACACCCGAGGCGCCGTATGTGTACGAGCGCATGACGCCCAAGTTCAACGTCAAGTACTACGTCAACCCGCAGGACGTCAAGGGCTACTCCAAGACGCAGTTTTCACGCCTGGACGAGAACGCCGAGGTGGGCCTGATCAAGCACCTGCGGGCCGAGTGCGAGGTGGAGACCATGTATAAGCAGAGGCTGTACGATGCCGCCCAGGGGTGGTTCACGCAGGATGCTGAGAAGTTGGACGTTGCGAACAGATATGAGCCGGCGAGCTGTAGGAGGCTGGAGAAATTGGGCGCGATGGGGAAGTGATAAGAGGAGTCCCGGGAGGGAGGCAGATGGCCTCTGATCCTGTTGTGGATTGTTTATATAGGGTGAGCCGGGTGGGAGGAGAAGAGGGGGGGCAAGGGGGAGGGCGTTGTGTGACCAGGGAATTCGCCTCATAGACAGTCAGCCTGGAACATAGACTGAGGGGGGGGGGGCATGAGATATCCTGATTATAATGAACCAAACACCTTTTTTTCAACTGCAATATGCAGGTATCCCCTTTGGACACAAACTGCTTCGACTATACAACCTGCTCAGTTTATTAACACCCAAGGAACCCTGCTACATTCATTCGTCGTCCAGCCTGATTGATCATCTTGCTTTGTGGTTTGTTCAGGCGCTATGTTTCCCTTCTCCTGGATTCTGTGACAGACACACCACAATGTTCTCAGCCATCTTGACCAAATCTCAGAGTATGTTGTTGACTTGGCCATGGGCTGAAATCTGCAACAGGCTGCTCATCTACCTTTACAAAGAGTGGTTGGCTATGTGGCTAAGCTTCTTGCGGGGCTTAGTTTTCTTGGTTTGGGGGGGGAGGGGGGGAGAAGAAGGGCGGTCACATTGTCCAGTACCCAGATATTACACCAGTAAAGTGAGTCCACTTCCTTCTTCTCCTGTAAGTTGACTACCAACAAATATAGTACTATTTCTTGGATACCTTACATACTACACAATATGTTAGAATCGTATTCGGATTGGATGAAGGTCCAGCATCTGCATGACTGGGAAGCTCTCTTAAAGAACACTATACTCGTGGGCTTAGACCTGTGGACCTCTGGCATCCTGCTACTCTCGCTCGATCAATTGACCCAAGTAGTGCCTTGCAAGACTTTCCAGCTGATTTTGCCCATTCTTTCCTACCAGGGAAATATTGCCAAAGGATCTGCTGAGGGGCGCCATTTTCTGGCCAAGGCGCGAGGGCTTGTAAGCTGCACTGCCGTACTTCCGAAAGCACCAAGAGGGATAAGAGTAATAAAGAGAAGTGCAGTGTTCCTAGCTTGTGCTTTGGAGTCTTTCATGTTTAATGAGGCTACTAGGGAATCAAGCTCTATTTTCCCCTGAAGGTTTATATGTGGCAACTTGGCAAGCATTCTATGTAAGTACCAAGTACTGCATGTGAGTAAGCAAGTACTGGTGTTGTGGTTGCCTGCTGAGCACTGAGGAACAGCTCAGGTACCCCTGCTCACACCAGCCCATCACCCCTCACAGTGCCCGCATGTACGTACTTTATAGTGGGCTTTAGTGGGTCAGTCCACCTGCCCGTACGGCTGGGCCTCAAGACAGGCACAATCGGGACACTTGGGACTGCCACAGGACGATGACATTGCTCACGTCTGCTCTTCCCTCCTTCTCGACCTAAGCTTGTTTTCCTGACCTGCCTGCCTTGCAGGCTCTCAACTTTCAGCAATCATACTTGTGTTGCCTTCGTCATAATCTCCTCCATTGAATTGATTGCATGTTGCTACCCGAACCTACTTCAGGTGCCTTTCACGACGCTGTCTGACAGGCCGCGTGGAACATCAACGTCATTCCTTTGCTGATCATCTATGCTGCTCAATCGCCTGTGTTCGAGGGGCAGCTCCACAGGATACTCGATGCTCTATCCCTTGGGATTTCCTTCAACTCTCTGCATATTGACCTGAAGACGAGACAACACTAAGACAAAACATTCTGGGCCCTTTACAATCCCTATGCCCCTCACACTGGCTCGAGAATAACCCCTCCAAATGATCACACGAAGGCCCCTGGGGGAGGACGCCACCGCCGAGGATTCCTCTTCCGTTTCACATGTGAAGATGGAGAGCGCACCCGAAGAAGCGGCCGGCAGCTCGGCTGTTGGCGAGGTCGATCAGGTGCAGCAAAGCGAAGCCCAGGACTCGGACGTCGACAGCTGGGAGCGGTCCAGCGCCAGCGAGGACGAAGACGAAGACAATGATGACGGTCGAAATGATGCAAGGCCAGTTGCAGGAGTTGGTGACGCAGCCACACACGTGGTCAATCATGGCGACGGTCCCAGCATATTGTCGCCCACCCCGGATGCACACCGGGAGGACAAGGCGATGAACAATACACCAGACCCAGACGTGCCGGTGCCTGGAGCCGAGAGCCTTGCTGAGACGAACCCATTTAGGAGGAAGATGTCCCTGTCAAGTGCACAGCATAGTGTCACCACACTCGTACCGACTTCTGGCGAGGCGCCCCCTATGCCCTCCTCCGAGAACCTTGCCAAGCTGAGTCTGAACGATCCAAGCAACAACCCGTGGCAGCCCGCGCTCGACGAGAGGCAGAACACGACCACGCCCTCGTTCCCGTCGACAGGAGCAGAGCTTGAACCTTCGAATAATATCTGGGCTTCCCAAGTCCCCTCGCGGGCTCCATCCACAGGACCGACACCTCCTCCGGCCAACCCGGCCGAGCAGTTCGTTCCACAAGACGAGCGGGCCGGCTGGGGCGACGAGCTTTCCGAACCCGAAAAGTCTCCCATTACCGTACCTCCTTCGTTCCGCAAGCCTCTGGAGGGCGAGGCGCTAGAAGAGGATAGCCATGCTTGGGATGATCTTGCAAGGCAGGAGAAAGGCAAAGCGCCCATGACTAGGACGGTGACAGCAGACCTGCCAGCGGAGGATGCCCGTGGAGAGGAGTGGAACTTGATTGACAACGAGCCGATACCTGGTCCGTCTGGCACAGGAGGGCCTGCCGCTCAGCCCACGGCACAGACCGGTGAAATCCTACGGAGCGACGAAAAGGCTCCTGCGCCACCACCAAGAGCACCAATTTCCACAAAGGCAGAGACATACCAGGTCAAGAACATCAGCTGGCAGGACGCGGTGACGACCAAAGAACTACGAAAATCGCCGATCCTGATTCAGAATGCGAATGGCCCATGTCCGCTCATGGCGCTCGTCAATGCGCTGACATTATCGACTCCTGTGAGCGCGGAGGACGCTGTTTTGGTGAACACTCTTAAGACAAGGGAGCAGATTAGCCTTGATCTGCTCCTCAACGCCGTCTTCGAGGAGCTCATGTCTGAGAGGAGGATGACCCCGGATGTGTCGCTGCCTGATGTGACGGAGCTGTATGACTTCTTAAAAGGGCTGCATACCGGCATGAATGTCAATCCTCGGTTTGTCCCAACCGAGGAGACCGAGAAGGCCTTCAAGCGGACCTCGCTCACACACATCCACCCGACGGCGAGGGACAACATGATACCTGGCACCTTTGAGGACACGAGGGAGATGGCATTCTACAGGACCTTCAAGATCCCCCTGATTCACGGTTGGCTGCCTTCGAAGGAGGACCCGGCTTACGACGCATTCAAAAGGGAGGCAGAGTCGTACGAAGATGCGCAGAACATCCTGTTCAGGGAGGAAGAGCTGGAAGATAAGCTCAGCAACCCCAACGGCGCGGGCCTGTCAGCAGAGGAGCAACGCATATACCAGGATGTTCTGACCATCAAGTCCTTTCTACACTCGGCCGCAACGCAGCTGACGCCCTTCGGCCTCGATGTCATCACCAAGGCTATGCGACCTGGCTCTGTGGCCATCCTGTTCAGGAACGACCACTTTTCCACTCTCTACCGCCACCCAGAAACCCTACAGATATTCGCTCTCGTCACCGATGCGGGCTACGCAGGCCACCAGGAGGTTGTCTGGGAGTCACTCGTGGACGTGAACGGCGAACGGTCTGAATTCTTCTCGGGCGACTTTAGAGTTGTTGGGGGTCCGTCCCAGGCCGAGCAATTTGCGGAATCAGGGGGCGCTTCTTCTTCTTCCCAGAGTCAACAGGAATGGACGACGGTCCAGGGAAAGAAAGGCAAGGGCAAGGTCCAGGCTGAGAAACCACCACCCCTTTCGCCCAAGGAACAAGAAGATCACGACCTCGCGCTTGCCCTCCAGCTCCAAGAGGAAGAAGACCAGCGCCATCGTTCAGAGCAAGCCCAGCGGCGCCGCGAGGCCCAGCTCTCGGAGCAGTTTATCGAGCAGCAGGCCGTAAGGCGCGGTCCTGTCGGGCTTCGACAGGGCTCTACCAGCAGCCTTGGTCAGCAGTCAGCCCCCCAATCGCCAGCTGGCCGACGCGCCTCTGCGCCTACTCAGGCACGGGGCGGTGCAAATAACGCGGCAACGCGCGGTGGTCGGCCCGCGCAGCAGCAGCAGCAGCAGCAGCAGCAGCAGCAGCAGCACGTTAGGTCCCTCGTGACACCAGTTCTGCGCTCGCAAGGGGTTAATCGTCCCGCTGATGCACAAGATGACGATGCGCCGCCGTCGTATGAAGACGCTGCGAAGGATAGACCGTACGTCCCTCCCGCAGGTCACCCAAGCCACCCGAACTCGAGCTCGAGCCCGGCAGTGTCAACGGGCAGCCCTGTGCCGTTGAGCAGAACGCCTAGGCTGCAGCCATCACGAGCGCCAGGTGTTGCGGGAGTCCAGTACAGTCCGCCAAATGGCGGATTCAGAAGGGGCAATAGTCAATATCGACAGGGGGTCCCGCCAACTGCTGCGAGTGGAGGTGGGAGGGATAGGGACTGTATTGTCATGTAGGTGCGCGTGGCTGGCAAAAGATTTCAAGACATCATCGTGAGACAGAAGGCGAAAGAGACCGCATGCACAGCTGCCTCATGACTCCGACGGGAACTTCATTTTGCACCCTTTGCACTCTACGATTGCATTTTCATCGACACACCTACGACCGGAATCTTTTATTTATCCATTTCTTATTTTTCCCTCTTTTTTCATTTTCATCTTTTCTTTATCGGCTCATGACCTGAACATGTATTGATGGATTGATTGCTGATGACGGGCTTTGGGTGGACGATGGAGAGGGATCTCAGTATCTTTGATGCATGGAGTTTAGGATCAGAAAGACATTTTTCCATTGGCATCGAGCCAGCGAATTTCTCATTTGTTATTGAGACGACTAAGATTTTTGGAAGGAGAAGGGAGAAGGGGGGGGGGGGGCAGGCTATGTTTTCCGAAAGACCAGCCAGCGAGTGCAGTGGAATAGAACTTTAGTAGAGGCCAGACCAGAGTCAAGAAAGTTCTCCTATCAACTTTTTGTAGTCAACCGTGACATCTTCTTATCCTTTTGGCCCTGGTCTCGAAGTCGAGTCGAAGCCAGGCATCTCTTCCCCTACCCTGTTCAAACCCCACGCATAAGTACCACTATCGTGAACTGTCGTCCGTCTCATATCCCTCTTAAACTTATCCTCAAACGGCCCGCCCGTGGCCCTGTGGAGAACAGCCCGGTTATCCCAGATCACCAGGTCCCCCTCGCCCTGCCACTCGACGCTCGTCACATACTGGGCCTGCGTGGCATGCTCATTCAACATCCTGATCAGCGCCGTCGACTCCCCGGCCTCCATCCCCTCGATGTGGTGCAGGTGTGCCCCGACGTACAGGTTCATCCTGCCGCTGGGCTCGTGGACCTGCGCGACCCTGTGCAGCGCCATCGGCGCGGTGGAGAGGTCGAGGTCCTTGAAGAACTCGGGGGACCCGGTCTTGCGGCTGTGGGAGATGGAGTGCGCACCGACGAGCGCCGAGGATGCCTCGGCGCCACCATTACTGCCGCCATCACCACCACCACCAAGCAGAAGAGCCTGGACCCCTTCATCCAGGCTCTCGAACGCGGTCCGCGAGTCGGCAAACTCGGTCTCGCCGCCCTGGCCCGGGGGCGGGACGGCCACGGCGCGCAGGCAGGAGAAGGAGGCGCGGCGCGGGTTGAAGGAGCTGTCGACGTGGAAGAGGGCGTTGCCCCTGTTGTAGTGGGCGCGGGGGCTGTCGCTGGGGACGATGGCGCCGTCGCCGTCGAGGTTGGAGGCGTCGAAGAGCTCGAGCTGCGTGTAGCGCAGCTTGCGGCCCGGGCCGATGTAGCGCGCGATGTTGTCCAGCTCGCCTAGGCGGCGGGAGAAGGCGACGTGGCTCTCGTCTGTGAGGTTTGTGTTGCGGAAGACGGCGAAGCCGTACTTTTTTTTGGGGGGGGGGGAGGGGGTTGGTCAGTGAGAATACTAGAGTATTGATACATCCTTTTCTTTTTCTTCTCATTTTCTCACCTTTGCTAAGGCTGCCTTGATCTCATCAAGCTGTTCATCGCTCATATCGGTAAAATTAGCCCCTTGGATCTCGGCGCCGAAGGTGGGATGGAGCTCTTTGACCGTGATGGTCCGGAATGGTGTTTCCTGAATGAGGCCAGGCATATTGGGCTCCCAAGATTCGTTCGAGATATCTCACACGATGTATACTTGGGAGTTTATTTTGTGAGTAGGATGGGGAACAATTCGAAAATCTCTAGAAATCGGTCATTGGTCCTGTGCTATCTAACTCACTACATATAATCGTTTTGCTTTTGCCGTCCCAGGGACAGCTCGAAGTGCCGAGTGAGTTGTGAGCGCGGGGTGCGGGGTGAACAGGGCTGCTCGTCCGGCTGGCCACAGGCAGCTGACCCTGGGAATAACTCTTCTCCTGTACTCCGTTGACATGAGAATCATGATGGAAATGGTTCTGCCCATTGTCAAAGTCTACCAGGGATGGCTGCAATGTGGATCGTTGTAGATCAAAATCCTAGTCGGTCGAACTCAGCATTCCTAATGCGAATCCTTCTTATGACAAACACCAGTCCATCCCCCAATGATGAGCGCTTCAAAGCCAATGTCATCATCATGACAAGCCTATTGTGTGAGTCGCGACGCGGGAGCTCATGGCGACCGACATGGCGCACACCTTCAGCGTACGGGCATCAGCAAGTTTGCTGTGTGTGAGAATATGTTGGTCGAGCTTGTGATCGCGCAACCAACTGCAGGAGGTTGCCGTTCAAGGCAGCTAGTGCAGGAACCATCCAAGGGGACTGATATCTCTTCTCCTCCCTCTATGGTCGTCCTGAGACTCTTCTACTCGGTGCGTGATGGCTAGGTCCTTGAACCGTGACTGGAAGCTCGTCAATCCGGTGACCAGGCACTCCCTCACCCAGTCTAAGACTCAGGATATGATCATCTTGATCCAGGCTTTGCACAAGGACTGCGCTTTAGTTTTCTTCTCCTCACTTGCTTTTCTGCTGCGTAGACTGGCCAAGGTTGTCTCATCCCTTATCCAGTCCCCTGGCCTTGATGAACCGCACGATCTGTTCTCTTGTCAGCTTATCGTTATATGCCTCGTGGCAGTCATAAAACGAGATGAGCTCCTGAGTACAGTCCACCATGGCCTCGAGATCAACACTGCTCTCCGAGAGCCAGTGCCCGAAACGCTGCACCTTGCTATACCGCTCGATCTTGTGCGCATTGCTCTGCGTACTGTCCACACCACTCTGCTGGCCGGACTGTTGCCCCTGCACAGCACCAGGAGTCATCGGCTGGCGGCTTTGCTGCAGCTGGTTCAGCGCACTGGTCATGGCATTCACACCGGCCACATTGGGTGTGCCTAGCCCAGCTGTTCCCGTGCCGGATCCTTGGCTCGAGCTCGGGCTCTGGGCCTGGCCCTGCGCGGCGCCGCTGTTTTGAGAGGGCCGGAAGACGATGGCCAGTAGGATGGCGGTGAGGGCAATGGTGTGTGGTGGGTAGATCAGAGGAAGATCGGTCATGTAGTGGTCATTGACAATGGACCAGGCTAGGGCCAGCTCGTCGTTGGTCAGGTTTAGGTTGGATTGTAGGCTAGTCAGGGTACGGTAGGGCTGGTGTACGATGAGGTGGGAGTTTAGCTCAGATATGAGCCAAAACTCGCACTCGCCAATCTTGGAGGGTTCGTGGAAGAGTTGCATGTCTGGCAACGCAATGGTCAGCATCTGTTTTATTGTTTGTCAAAGGAAGGAGGGAACGCGCAGGTGCGAAGAGGAAGGGGAAGTCGACCAACATACCAGTCCAGAGACCTCGAGCTTCCTGTGTCACAAGCCGGATATGCTGTGGGCACTCCTCCATCTTGCATGCCAGGTATAGGGCAGTTGCCATGACAAGGAAAGGGTTGGTCTTCCTGATCTCGACCTTTGTGTAGAAGCGCTTGATGTAGACCTGGGCTGTGGCGATGGCCTGCTGTCGAGTTCCGAGTCTCTTTGCGAGGCGGTTGGTCTCTATCCACACACATGATGAGCACTTTTTGTTAGCTTCTGTTGGTGCTCCCATGTGAAAGTGCAATGGCTGAAGGGAGGATGCTCACGCTGGTTGAAGAATATGTTCAGGTGTCGTAGCTGTGGCAGACCAAAGCTCTGGACCAGGGCCAGGTCTTCATCCTCGAGCTTCTGGCGCATCGAGGCCAGCTGCTCCTTGGTGAACTGCCAGTGTTTTCGCTGGGTGGACTCCCAGTAGTTGGCCGCCATAGCAGCCAGGAAATGATCATCAGAACAAGGTCTCCCAACCCCATCCCAATGGCTGTAGTGTGCTGCTTGCTCGTGTTGTGTGGTGGTTCAAAGAGAGAAGATTACCACTCAGCAGCGGCGGCGGCGGCGGATCAGTCGGTTCCCAGCAGGCATTACTCATTGTCTGGTGGGGTTAAATCAGGGACCTACAGGGCAGCCCACTTACTATGAATGCCCTATGATTGGGGATTTAGGGGAACCCACTAAAGAGAGACACCCAGTGACGTGGGCGCCTCGGGCCGAGTAAGGAGAGGTCCGTGGGGTGAGGTCGAAACCAGGATGGAGCTTCAGAAAGTGGGGGGCAGGCCTAGGGCAGCCATCCTTACCCAGACAAGCCCTGGGCAAAAGGCCTGAGCAGTTTGATGAACGTCCTGTGCTTCCCCAACGGCGACAAAAAGAGCTTCAACTGAGGTCATTGTCTCCTGATGCACCAGTACCACACAAGCCATACCGACCTGGTCTACCTACCACAGAGTCAGGAAAACCAATTGAGCAAAGGAACAGTTATCTCATAACACTAGTTAGTCTCTACTGCCGCCTCTGAGTACCACAGCCCCCTTGGTGTGGTGCACCTTGCCACTGCGCGCCGGACCACATCCAACGATTGCGACAAGCCAACATCTTCCACATCGAGCCATGATACGAACATAGCAAACGGCGCGCAACGCAACCCATCATCCCTTCCTCTCGGAAGAGCGCACCCAACTTGTGGTTGGGTTTCAACACCGCTCCCTTTCCCACAACGCCTTCCGACTTTCTCCCTACCCTTCACCGGCAAAACTGGTTTTCCCGTGCAATGATACACCAGTAGCGAAGATGCAGATCACAAAGGTGGTCAAGGAGTTCGAGATGGAGCTGGCAGAATCGCAGAATCAGCGGGACAAGAGGGTCGAGGAGCTGTGGAGGAAGCTGGACCCGCAGGGGACGAACGAGCTGGATCTGAAGGGCCTGCAGAAGGGTTTGAGGAGGATAGACCATCGTGAGCTGCTTGGCACATATATATATATGACACCCCCAAGCAACCGCTGATGGAGAGATATAGCCCTGAAAAACGCCGATGACATGATGAAGGAGATCATACAGATGGTTGACAGCAATCATGACGGCAAGATTCAATACGAAGGTATGGTTATCTTAGATTAGCGGAGAGACGGGGTCCTGATGTTTCCGGAGCGCATCGCTGATCTTCAACGGATACTATACAGAATTTCGAGTCTTTGTTGAGGCTGCTGAGCGCCAACTCCTCCTCCTCTTCACATCCATAGACCGAAACCATGATGGCAGAGTTGGGCCTGACGAGCTGGCAGCAGCCTTCCAGAAAGCAGGTCTGTCTGTGCCCAGGCGCAGGTTAGCTGGCTTCTTTGACGAAATTGACATGAATCACGATGGGTACATCAGTTTTGATGAGTGGCGGTAAGCATGTCTCCATTTCTCTGCGTCTGTCATCTTGAGTTTCCTCCTGTTGCTTGGTATAATCTTGAGATTTTGAAAAGGGGGGGGGGGAGAGAAGAAATAAAAATAAAGCAGGGCTCTGGGGAGCTAGAGTGCTGGTTCACAGCCTAGAGATGCGCTCAGATGCTTTTCAAATGAATCTTGAGGTGCTAGGAAGAGCTGGTGAAAATTAAGCAAAAAGTAAAGGGCAGCCCCATCTAGGTGGTTTTCCTCCATGCCCCCCAAGTGAACTCTTGCTAATTCACCAAAATCCACGAAGTGATTTTCTTCTATTTATGCCCACCACCAACGGGTCTCCACTGGAGGCAGCGCTCTCATACTACAGCTCTGTTGTTATGCTGAACGCTGAGGGAGATTCTATGGTCACAGAAGAAACACTCGAAGGTCTAGGTACGACGGGCTTTCTTCTTCAAGCACTCTTTGGGTCGATTCTCAGGCTCGCACAACCCACCCCTCCTGAACAGTCTCCTTACCTGAACCCACCTCCAACTTCTGAACTCTGTGGTGAACCTGGACCTGGACCTGGACCTGGACCTGGACCCCCACCCACAACAACGTCGACAGCCTCACCATTCTCTCAACCAAATCCTATCACCGCCACCACACCACCACAACAACAGCAGCCTTCCACGTCGCCACAATACGAGCCATCAAGCCAATCCAGAATGAAGAAGAAGAACAACAATACCAAAGAGGATAGGATGGCTGCAGCCTATGCCTCGTATCCTCAAGCTGCAGCAGGCAGCATCTCCGACAGCGCCACCACCCCCACCAGTGCAGTCCAGCAGGCCACTAGCACTGCAGCTGAGGGACTCCAGGTTATGGACGCATCAGGTACTTCTAACAAGCAATCCAATGTCGACGTCGAGTTCTTGGATACCCATAACCACCACCCCGATGACCGCCGCCGCCACCATGATCCTGAGCCCCAGCTGTATTCGCACGAGATTGATGTCGATGAGATAGAATATGATGAGGATGAAGACTCCAAAACAGGGCTAACACAATACCTCCCCGAACCAGGTTACTTCCTCGCTGGTGCTCTCGCGGGTGGTGTCTCGCGTACCGCGACGGCGCCCCTGGACCGTATCAAGGTCGCGCTTCTCGTCGCCACAGGTGCAAATGGCGGAGGTGGAGTCAAGTCCATCGGCGCCGCCGTCCGCGAACTGTACAAGGCTGGCGGAATCCGTACCTTCTTTGCTGGTAAGCTCGTCTACTCCTGAGCCCCTTCACCACGTCTTCATGATCCTCCCCCTCCCCAAGGGCGTCTGATGCTGGTGGAGCCTGTCTATTCAGCCAGTCGTGGCGATATGTGTCTAACATGATGACAGGCAATGGGCTGAATGTCCTCAAGATCATGCCTGAGACCGCGATCAAGGTAGGTTTCTGCTACTCAGCCATAACGGGTCTTGATAGCCGCTAACCTTGGATCTGATAGTTTGGTTCGTACGAGGCGGCCAAGCGCACCTTGGCCACGCTCGAGGGACACAGCGATCCCACCAAGATCAATCCGTACTCCAAGTTCGTGGCCGGTGGTTTTGCAGGCATGGCGGCACAGTGAGTCGACCCCTTCAAGCCTTCCCACCTCACATCTCCCACGTACATTAAGCAATCCATACTTACAATATTTGCCAGAGCCTGCGTCTATCCTGTTGATACCCTCAAGTTTCGCCTACAGTGCGAGACTGTCCAGGGCGGCCCCACCGGAAACGTCTTGCTCGTGCAGACGGCTCGCAAGATGGTGGTCGAGGGCGGCTTTCGCTCTGCCTATCGTGGCCTCACCATGGGTCTCGTGGGCATGTTCCCTTACAGCGCGATCGACATGGGCACCTTTGAGTTCTTGAAGAAGACCTATACGAGCCAGAAGGCGCGCTACTACGGCATTCACGAGGAAGACGCGGCCCCCGGTAACCTGGTGACCGGTTTCATCGGCGCATGCTCGGGCGCTTTTGGTGCCACGGCTGTGTACCCGATCAATGTGTTGCGCACCCGGCTCCAGACCCAGGGCACGCGCATGCACCCACCAACCTACACCGGCATTTGGGATGTGACATGCAAGACTTGGAAGAACGAGGGCTTCCGCGGCATGTACAAGGGTTTGACACCCAACCTACTCAAGGTCGCCCCGGCTCTAAGCATCACCTGGGTCGTCTACGAGAGCTCGAAGCGGACCATGGGCCTGCACTGAAACCAGATCCAGGCTCTCAAGGGCAGCAGAGAGGAAACCTCCAGTTACTCTGGACCAGTGGCACCGGGTCTCTTTCCAGGCTTCTCTCGCAAGCCGGACAGTTCTACGGATGGGAGCTTGTCGGGAAGGAGGTTTTTCCAGTGGTCAGTGGATCTCATATCAAGAGAAGGGGGGGAGGGGTGGAAGCTGGGCAAGATAGCCAGCATGAAACGACAAAATCGGAAAGCAAAGAAAGAGGAAGAGAAAAAAGAAGAAAAAAAGAAGCAAAACGACAGCATCTGCGAATGGCGTTTTGGTGGAAACAGGCAGGGTGGGCCTATGATTGAATTTGGATTCGTTTTACTGGTCAAAATAGCCAAAGGCGTTGGAGACACGCATGGAGAGGGCAAGTGAGACACACTGACACATAATAAAGGAGGGAAGATGATGATACCAGAGAAGATCCAGATATGGCAGATGCAAGATTTGGAGAGGGGGTTTTCTCACAACATACTCGGATAGAGAGTACCGGAGGAGGCAATGGTGGCGCCAAAGGAACAAGTCATGTTGGTTGGTCCACAGCTCGATGGATGCATATTGACAAGTGAGCAATGCTCGTACGATATTCCACGAAGGGGCCTGTCCTCGAAATTCAAGCTGCATAAAAGAGCTTATGCAAGCAGTAAACGTCATAACAAAAGTCAAGACTCAGGTGATCCGATATGCCTTATCTACTCCTACACTATCGTGACTTCAAAGGCCGCGCCCCTCTCTCTCACCTTGCCCCTTTCAGGCGAAGTCGTCACCGCACGCGTCCTCCCCCCCTTGCGGAAGGTACTATAGTATTCGTAAGTCTCGAATCCTTCGAGGTGCAAACTGACCAATGAGCAGATGTTCGAGGTCATCTTAAACCCCCCTCTTGATTTAAGCTTACGTGCGTACGCGTTAAGCTTGATGCGGCCTGAGATGTTGGAGGGAGAGAGGGAGGGGCAAACGTTGGAACCCACTCGGTCGGATATTGTTCCTTGCTGACGGGCGCTGTGCCTTGAGTATCCCAACTTCCCTTCCGGCAGGAAGACGATAACGGCCCTCGGAATTCGGCATGGCTGTTGGTCTTTTTGCACGTGGTTATCGGTGCTGAGGAGCACACACCGCAGCGGAGTAGAAGGCGGGGGTTTCCCAAGGAAGGCCGCCAAGTCGTTTGCTGGCGCTGACGAAGCTTTTGAGTCAACGACGCAGCTCTAGCCCTCACCAAGAAGAAGGAACGATGATGGAAGTGAGGGGGTTCTTTCACACAAACCTGGTTCCTGCATGTTTAAGAAAGGCTGGTGGGAAATACATGTAAATTAGGACCGGTGCCTTTTTTCTGTCTTTTCCAGCCGCGAATCCCTTTTTTTTTTTCCTTCGTCGCGCCACAACTTTTGTCCGTCTTTCTTACATCGTATTCTTGGCTACATTCTCCCCATCGTGAGCTTCGTCGTCGTCGTCGTCGTCGTCTTCCTCCTCTTTTATTGTTGTCCCTCCACTCGTGCTCTTCATTATAGAATAGGCGACGCATCATCAATTGCGTCCTCAAAGTAAGCAGACGGGGGAAACCAGAGAAGAAGCCTCCACGCCAAGCGGAACGGAGGAAAAGAGGAGGCCCACGTCTCACATCTCTGTCTCTCTCCATTGCGCAACGCACGGTTCGCTGCGTTTTCTGTTCTTGGCGATAGTTTCAAAGCAGGCTGCCAAGCTGTTTCGGGCCGCGGGAGGGAGTTCACACCCCCCCCCCCCCACACCAGGGCACGTTCCCCTCTCCTCTGCAGTACTTGCCTATACACAAACAATGTCTGGCTTTCCCTATTCCGACAACATGTACAGTGGGCTTGACGACCTATCAGATGCCGACGAGGATCTGTATGCCGCCCTGACAGGAGATGGAGGAAACACTGGTGCGCATAGAGGAAGAGGAGAAGTCGTCAATGGTCTGGATGGTGAACATTATAGCCTCCATCAGCCGGGTGGGACAGCAGCAGCAGACGAAGGAGAACAAGAGCAAGAGCAAGAGCAAGAAGCAGCACTGTCGCCATCAGATGGATACTTTGGTCGACGTCCCGTGCTACCAGGACATGGTCCTGCTGCATCTGGATTTGGTTCTGGAACTAGACCTCGGATCGCTGGACCGGAGCCCAGCAGTGAGGATGACCCGAGCCATCCCTACCTGTCCACCTATTCTCCTTCTCAGCAGCCAACAGACCATCTCGAGGTACCTGGTGCCACGTCTTCGCCCGCGTTGCCACCCCTATCGTCCCAAGTACCCCATGTACCAGATGTCTGGGTGTCAGACCCGTCACTAGAGCAAGGGTCCGCTGCCGAGAGCAAAGCAAGAGAGGCCCAGGAGGAGCGCGATCAAAACAGACGTCCCTTTCCCTCCTTCTCGTCCTCCGGTGGCCATCATGAATCCCCAGAATCTACTACTACAAAATATGCAAATCTCGCCACCAACATCACCACTGGTCCGCACCATCGCCACCCAGAAGCTGTCCTCCCTTCGGCCTTCTCGCTGCTGAACCCACATCCGCCACCTCCTACCGCCACGGGTCCTCCAACCGCTACCTCTTCATCCTCAAGGTCGGGTCCGGCACATCATCACAGGTACACGCCCTCGGCGACCTCGTCATCTGCTACAGGGTTTGCACCCTCGTCCAACCGCTCCCGCCGCAGCAATACAATATATTCAGAGCGCTCGTCACTCTTCAGCGAGGCCCCCCCTGCCTACACACCATCGCCTACGTCGCCTTTGGACAGCTCGAGCAGGGCTTCTCCCAATTATCAGACCATCTCCTCTTCTTCACCCCCGTCGACCAGTAGCACGAGTGGCCTCATCCTTACTACCAGAAACATGGGTCGCCCCTCGACGCCTGAGAGGCGTGGCCTCCTAAATGGCCAGACGTACCAAGCCATCACCCCACAGAGCATGGGAGGGGAGCCAGATGAGAATGGACACTATGACTACCACCCTCAACCTCCTCCTCGCGGGTGGAGGGAGCGGCTGGGTCAGTTCAGCTGGAGGAAACACTGGAAGATGGTCATCCTAGGTGTGATCCTGCTGTTCATCACGATCGGTTTCCTGGTCAGCTCGATCAAGGGCGTCAAGAATGAGGTGAGCTTACGAAGGTTGCTTTTGTTGGTCTCTGCATCACTTACTATTTGCGTACACAACGTGTTTTCTTGTTGTTCATGGATCTGGCGACGCAGTCAGTTACAGTGCTGACGTGGTGATGGCATGCATGGACTGTCATCATTATAATTGCTGTGTGCCTGCTGTGTACATCAACACAAACCACCAAGCCCTGCCTCCTCGTATCTCCTTTCCCGTTTTCAACTATTCCTCTGTGTCTTATTATCACATGAGTGCATGGGCTAGCTCTTTCATCAGTCACTAACAGGTAGCTATGCAGAAAAACATCAAGGTCCCAGGAGGCAACCCTGGGAGCAGCCCTGGCAGCAACCCACCAGCTAAATCCAGACCAGAGGTGGGCGATGGAGGCATCCCGGATCAGGATGACGACGGTGTCAAACTGGGCTATCCTCCCTTCGACGGACCTCTGGGGTGGGCAAACAGCCGCATGTGTGCTCTCAAGGTAGCCAAGGCCCATAATATCGAATTTTCGCTGGACTTCTCGGCCTCGCACAACATCTCTGTCTTCCAGGACGTCAAGGATGATAATACCTATAACGGTAAAGACGTCCATATCAGCGGCGATGTGGTCATCCGGCGCTCAGGTGCTGGGACCCCTGGGGCGACGATCAAGGTGCAGAGTATCGTCAACGACCCCAGCATCAAGCTCAGCATCGAGTGGGACGACGATGCGCAGCAGCTGAGGATCCTGACGCCGCGCTCGATCTCATGGACGGACAGCCTCTCGTCGCCTTGTGCGGTAATCCAGGCCACCGTCTGGGTGCCCGCAGGCAGCGTTCTCAACAGCTTCAGCGTCGAGGGCGTCCACCTCGGCGTCAAGCTGCTGGACAACCTGTCCCTGCAGCTGCACAGCTTCGGCCGGCTGACCAGCACGCTTGGCTCCGTTGTGGCTGCTACAGATGGCGTCAAGGACACGGCCGCCCTCATGTACAATGCGCCGCCTACCACCTTCAACCTGAACACGCGCCACGTCGAGGTCAAGACCATGTCGGGTTCCATCTCGGGCTCCTGGCCGCTGTATGACTACCTCGGCCTCGAGACCATCTCCGGCTCTCTTCGCGCGGGCGTCCGGCCCAAGGAGGTGCTGAAGGAGAGGCCTCGCCCCGCGATCCTGTATGCCAAGTCCATCTCGGGCGACATTGAGGTGCACGAGCCCATCACCGAGGCCGCCGCTGCCGCTGCCGCCCGGGCCCTGCAGGAGGAGGAGGGAGCTGGTATTGCCAGCGGCCCAGAGGACCTCATCCCGCCGCGATCCTACGTTGTCGACCTGCAGAGCATGTCAGGCACGGTCAAAGCCAGTGTAGCGTTTGGCGCTTCGTTCAGGACGCACACCACCTCGGGCAATATGGGCCTGACCCTGCTGCCGGTCTTGGACCAGTCACAAGCCAACGCCATACTCCTCCACGATACCGCTGCTGCTGCTGCTGCTGCTGCTGCTGCTAATGACGACGATGATGATGGAACCTCAAAGGCAAGGAAATCTCTCGTGGAGACCTCGTCTACGAGCGGCGACGCGGCGATTGATGTGCTCGAGGCGGTGTGGACGGACCTGACCACCGGCGCATACGTGAGCCCACCCCTTGTCGCACCAGTGCCTCCTCGTGCCCCGGACGCACCGATCCCGCCTTTTTTCCCCCCGTCGCATCCTGGGAACGACGATGATGATACTGTTGTCATTCCCATTGGCGGAGGAGATCCTTATGACCTTCTCCAGTCCTCGCAGCAGCAACCCGACGAGCCTTCTCAACCACAGCAGCCCGCCCAGCCCATCCGTCCTGTTGGTACCGCCCATATAGCCCCGCCAGCCCTCCGCGTGCTCTCGGGCCGACACACGGCCAGCAGCGCCCGGATCCGTGTGGCCTACCCGCCATCCTGGGAAGGGTTCATCGACACCGACAGCCTGACAGGCAAGATCAGCGTCGGGGGCGAAGGGGTTGAGATCATCCGCCGGCGGGAGGATGGGTTCCCTGGTATCAAGAGAGTTGTGCTGGCACACAAGGGAAGTATCGAGAAGGGGGGGCATATCAAGGTGCATACTACAAGTGGGGATATCGGGGTGACGATTGGGTCGTCATCAGCATAGTGATTCAGAAGGGGGTAAGAAGCAAGAAGAAGATGACGATTGCATGACGAAAGGAATGTTTATGGACCTTGAAGCATTATGGAAATACTTTGCATATTAAAAATATGCCCGAGGTGGAGTTTCAAGGTGTTGGCAATTGGGAGTATATTCACCGACGTCATTAGTACACAGGGAGAAGGCAATTTCTAATATGAGTGCGCATGAGTACGATCCACATGTGGTATTCGTCCAGGTGATTTTGCTCTGGAGGACCAGGAAAGGATATATAGGATCAATCAACCACCAACCATGGAATTATTCGGCCCTATAATATTCATACTGTTAGCCCAACTCGCGGTGCTATTATTAATACTTCTACTCCTCCTCTTTAACGTCCTCCTCTTTTGCGTGAATACTACCACCACCACCCTCTCTTCTTCCTCCTGATTGTTCTTCTTTCCACCTCCCGCTCTTGTTCACCCCACCCTCCTCCTCCTCCTTCCCTGGAGCAGCAGCCATATTCTCACCAACCCCATCGTCTTCCCCCTGTCCTCCCCCGTCCCCCTCAAGCAAACTCTTCACATGCAAAACTCTCTGTTTTGCCGCCTCCGGATCCGCAGGCTTCACCCCGTGCTCCGCCTGCCACTTCCATGCCATCGCCATGCTCAACGGCGCCAGGATCATCTCCTCCTCCTCCTCCTCTACCCCTTCGCGGTCATCCCCCTCCTCAGCACCTCGCGCCGTTCGACCTGAGATGATGACGTTGGGCTTGACAATATCACGCTGACTATCTTGCTGCTGCTGCTGCTGCTGCTGCTGCCCCGACCATGCACCATAATCCGCCTTGGCCACGTCCCCTCGAAAAGGCAACGCCACCCCGCCGCCACTGCCATCACCACCCCGCGCCCCGTCTTGATCTGCCTCTTCTCCCTCCACTTCCTCCTCTGGCGCTTGTAGATCATCACAGGCAGCTTGATGATGGCCAGCGGGATGTAGAAGATGCTTGTGCCTTTGGCTTTTCCCGCACCGCTTTCGTTTTGTATGGTGAGGTCTTTTCTGCGGTTGCTGTTGAAGGTCCACATGATTTTGGGGGGAAAGAGAGGGGGGGGGGCTGGGTTTTGCGTTTCTTGAGATAAAGATTGAGTTGGACTGGTTGATGGTGATGAGTTATTGGCTAAGGGAGATGTCCTGATCAAGCGGTAAATAGATTATTGCTATATTTCAGAGAGACGGGGGCTGTGGAATCGTCTGGATAATCAATTACATGCTTCTGTTAAAATGTCATGTCAGCTGCGTGCAGGGCCTCGCTGAATGACGTACATACTGATGAATCTTGAGAGGAAACACTCCAAGTCTTCGCGGAGCCTCATGGTAACTTATTCGAGATATCAAGTACACCTCCAAGTGTTGCAGGAAATCCACGACCAGCAGGGTGGCATCACCATTGGCAATAGGCTTTGACGGAACCCTGCCTTGAAAGGTGCTAACGTCTACCAGGGGACCAACCATCTCTTCGTTGGCACGGCCACTCAGCACATTATACAGTAGTGCATGAGGGGGCGGTTACATGCAGCAGAAGATGCAGGTGTGGGTGGGCAAGAAGAGACATGCTGATTTCGTGGTATGGACATTCCCCCCCCCCCCCCCCAAAAAGGACGAATGCATGGTCCGCAACCGACCATATACTCGAACGACCTCATCCCCAGGACCACACTGCTTTCAACTACCTACTTCCTTCTTGCAGTTATGCTAACATTCTAGTAATAAAATTTGTTACGTGTTGCTGTGCTTGGAAAAGGAACCAACAACCAAGAAAACATGTAATGGCCAAGCCAACGCTGTTGACTTACCTGTTTTGTCAACCCAGAGATTGACAAGCCTCTCCCATCCGTGCAGAAATAGGGAACACTCCAGGGACCATCTCTGTGTGTGCCCGCCAGTTTAGCGAATGACATCCCCCTCCTTTTCGATCCCCTCTAGGTCTTCCAGTATGTCACTCCCACCGAGAAGCCCTGCTCCACCAATCGTTGCCTTCTTCCCGCCCGACCACACCTCGTGGAACTTGATGCTCTCGTCACTGGCAGCGACAACTATGCACCCCTCCATCGCGGTGCGGTTTCGCCTCTTCTCCCTCTCGCGCCTCTCTCGGTCTCGATCTCTTGGGTTCCCCGTCGCATCCCTGGCCGCCCTGTAGTCCGGCGGACCTTGCGGGTAAGGTATTGCGTACAGTGCCCGGTGTTCCCTTTCCCACGGGATAGCCGCCACCTGCCGGCATTCAGGCCAAGAGAACACGGCGATCCGGTAAGGATGGTCTGGCTGGGCATACCCAAACGTCGCAGCGATCTCTCGCCTTGTGGTGCTCCATATGAGGCTCGTCACCTGCGCATGCACCGCGATGGTGGCCAGTGCTACCCCCGACGTTGTGTGGTAGAAGTGGATGCACTTGTCGTGAGAACCACCCCCCGTGGCAACGAGCCCGTCCCGCCAAGGGCAGAAGGCGATGGCTTTCACGGCAGCCGTATGCTCCCACCGATGTTTGGCCTGCCGCTCACCGATGCTGCGTGGATCCCCCGATGTATTAGAGAGTGGGTTTCGGAAGGAATCTGATGCTGCCGAGATATTGGCTGGTAAGGCTGGCGGATAACGCGGCGCAGCACGCTCGGCGGTGATGCGGTTCAGGTCCCAGACGCGAGTGTTGGTGTCAGAGCGAAGGAAACGAGAAAAAGGTGAGGTTATGGGCATGCTCGACAGCCGGTCGTCGATCGACCCGATGGTCACGGGCTGGCTCGTGCTGCCAGACGAAGAGACTGATATCTGCCGTTGGGTATCAATAGACAGGGAATCCCCAGGCGCGGGAAGAAGCAGAGGCGATCGCCTCGTCGTTGAGATACCGGTCAGTGAGCGTCGCAGCCCGAGTTGTTCACCAGTGGTCTGAGGCGGGATCGGCTCTCGATACGCAGACAAAGTATTCTCCGCATCTCGGCCACGATCGGGTTCCTCTGGCGGTTCAGTAATGTTCTGGGCGTCAAAGAGGAAGCATATGTTGTCATTGGCTCCCGTGGCGAACATGCTCCCGCTTGGCGACCACGAAAGCCCGCAGATCTGCTGTGTATGAGCTGTGATGTAGGCGAGGCACTGAACACTGCCTCGCCAGTTGTGACGATACGTCTCCCATGACCGGGGCCACTCGACGGCATAGTAAAAAACATTGCCGTGCTCATCGCCGACGAGGAGATCCTCGTTCTCAACAACGTGTCCAGGGTTGTAAGGGTTCACCGACGGGCGCAGGGAGACGGTGGGCTTCCAGCTCACACAGGCAACCGGCGCCTCTTCGACGTGTGGCGCAAATCTGAACCGAGGATATTGACGGTCGTACAGCGTCGGGGCATCCCAAAGCGACATGAGATTCAGGATGCCGTTTGATCGACCGTACGCGAGGATGCATTTCTTGCCCTGAGCGGATGAGAAATCGAGCGTGGTCAGCCATGAGATGTCACTGAGGCCGTTGTCTTCGAGCGTCTGGACCCCCGTGAGCTCCGACCAGCTATAAAGCCTCGCACCAAGACCCACAGCCAACGTCTGACAGACAGGGTCGAAGGCTAAGATGGAACAGTAGTAATCGTCTCTGAGGTTGGGTGCATCGAGAACCTTGAAGGGAGCCACCGGCAGCGTCCGCAGTTCTGGTACTTGTTTGGTCGACTTCTTCATCGGGTGGTCTTCTCTGACTAGCTGCGTACCGTTCCAGTATGTTTTGCGCCCTGGCTGACTGCTGAGCGTCTTCGGCTGCTTCTTGTCCGCCATGGTCGATAAGCGATCGAGACCAAGTATTCTCGACGACTAGTCGATCTCGAAGGCTGACGCGAGGCGGGCCTCGTGCTTCTCGACATCTTCCTCAACTTTGGGCCGTGACGGGGGAAACTGAGTATTGAACATGGGCGCAGTGGTGCCGCTGGTGAAAAGGCCGCCTCGCCCGTCCTCGATGGCCCCATGACTGGGAGCCACTGCCCCGATGGACCAGATGCTGCTGCTGAACTAGAACTAATGTCAGTCGTGGCCAACACAGTTAGACAGCTCTGCTAGAGAGAGAGAGAGAGAGCATTCGAGAACTCACCACTCTTCTGTCTGTCTCATCGAACGAGGCTGAATCAAGGACCGTCCCACTCTGGCTTGGTCGTCTTGACTTTCGGGCTTCCGTTGGAGAAGGCGGAAGAGCACGTCGTCTGAAGCAGAAAGGATCAGGAGCATCTTGGTTGTGACGCACAAGTCGTTCAGAAGGCGAGAGATCTTGCAAAGCCCGGGTTGTCTGCAGTCTCTCTGACCGAGGTGTCCCATGATCCCTCGTCGGTACAAATCGATCCAGAGCCTTCAGTGAGCCTGCTCTAGACCCATTGATAACAGTATTGTCAGATCCGTGGCGATGGTGGGCGGATCTGGGCCGAGTCATTGCTGGACAGAAATCGGTCCGTGAGATTCGTCTTCTCGATACCCGGGGGAGAGTTGCGAACCTCCCACGCTCGACGCTTGACGGGAATAGCGTTCCTTTTTCTGGCGGAATGAGCTCTGATGCCTCAGAGTCTGACTCCTCGGAGCTGGTCCCATCGTATGTATTTGGACCAGTGAATAGAGCCGTCCGGTCGAGAAGGTACCTGGGATTGGACCGTATCGGTGATGTCTCGAGGGAGCCATATCCGGAATCTGCGGAACGGCCAGTGCGGCACGGGGGGTCAAGACATACTTGTTGCGTGCGTGGAGTAACAGGCGTGCTCGACCCGGCCATCGTGAGCTGCAGGAGGCCCCGAGGTGTCGGAAAGATGATGACGATGTTGACGAAGTATGCTCGGGAATCAACACGGGGGAAGCTGAGTCCTTTTTGTAAGGAGGAGGACGAGGAGGTACACCGATGAGATGGGAGAAACTGTCCCACCTGGCTCTCCGGCCAGAGAGGGCAGCAGCTTCAATTGCTGTAGCCAAGAGGGCACAACCAGCTGCAATTGTTGATTTCAAATCATCAAGAAGAGAACGTGTGGTCCTGGTAAGATGTGGTCGATTGAGAGTGTCATAACACTGTTCAGCATATGATAGGACGAAGAGGAGGAGGAAGAAGAAGAAGTCATCGTAGGTATGACGAAAAAATAGGTTGAGGATGATTAGGTTGGAGGAATGCATAGAAAAGGGTCAGAGAAACGGAAAGAAGTGAGGACAAGCGCCACTCCAAACGAATTGAACACACAGCAGAAACCAATAATTTCAATGGGAAGGAGAGACCTTGAGACCCATCATAGCTCATATCACCAGGAGCACTCGACACTGTTGCTTCCAAGTGGAGGACATCTGATCCGGTAACACATGTGGCAGGCGTGTGCCATAGCGCCATCAGCACATCCAGCAGTTTGGTACTTACTTAGTATTTGAGTATATAGAGGATAGATTACTTTGCCTTTCTTTTTCATATTTGGCATCTTCATCAAGAAGACTCATGTTGTTGCTGAAGCTAGAATTACCAAGTACCATGTAATGACTTGAGTACTTATACAATAGAAAGGAAGAGAGGGTTAGGGTAGAGGTGCAAGGAGACCCCCCTGCTCAGCCATCAGGCTACTTACTGGCTTACCCCACTGACTGGACCCCCTCCTGCCTTCTGTACCCAAAAGACCAGGAACACCAAGCCTGCAGCTTTGGAACGTCATGTTGGACGCTACCGCCTCCCGTGGCTACGGACAAGGACAACCAATCACACCAGGCACTGAACATACTTTGACACAGAGTCTCGCCTTTTTGCTATCCTAACTCTCTACAACCTCGAAATGGCCAGTGTATGGCACCTCTATCCAGCATGCTTACGAAGAGAGAAGAAGTTGACTGATAGCAAGGGAATCAGCACGGCGTAACCCGAACCGCCCGGCCACGCACGGAAGAACAGAAGCAACAAGAGCTTGACAAGATCACCAAGTACCGCGACCTCGAAGAACAGATCCGCTCTCACGTGCGTACTGCGCCCAAGTTGCGCTGTCCCTTGGCATGGTCCCAGGCTGACAAGTTCCATCGCAAACCAGATCGCAAAAGGCGACGACTATAGCCCCGAGGCCTTCCAGCTCACTACAAAGCTCCTCCGCCTGAACCCGGAATACTACACAATATGGAACGTCCGCAGACGCTTGCTAATATCTGGATTGTTGTCCAAACCGCCGCTTGGGTCTTCGCCCTCGAAGGCGTCGCCGAGTTCTTCTCGGACCGACACTACCACAGCGTCTTCCGCCGATTCCTCCTCCTCTTCCTCGACCACGATCCAGCAAAGCCCCAGATCCCAGACAACTGGGAAGAGTGGTACTATAGCTGACACGACCGGCGATAAAGATGGGTCTGGAGCGGCGGAGGAAGGAAGAGAAGAAGAAAAGACGGACGCGAGGGCCAGGGCTCAACAGAACGACCTGGAGGTGCTCAAATCAGAGCTGGGCTTCACGGTGCCCCTGCTGATGGAATTTCCAAAATGCTACTGGATATGGAAGTATCGCTCTTGGCTGCTCCAACAGGCCATAGATCGGCTAGATCCGTCTGCTGCGCGGCGCATCTGGGAGGAGGAGCTGGGCCTAGACACCAAGATGTTGACCAAGGACCGCCGAAATTTTCATGCCTGGGGCTACCGTCGAAACGTCGTCAGACACCTAGAGAGTGCGGTGTTGAACGGCAAGAGCATGGTGGAACCGGAATTCGAATTCACGACCAAAATGATCCGTGTCGATCTTTCCAACTTTTCCGCATGGCACAACCGGACCAAGCTGATCCCCAGGTTGCTGGCTGAGCGTGGTGCGGACGATGCTGCCAGGAGGAAATTCTTTGACGACGGTGAGTAGTGTGTTGCTATCTCTTGATGGTTGTACCAAGGATTTTTGACTGACGCTCTAGAAAGAGCTGGCCTTGATCCGAGAGGCTTTGAATGTGGGGCCCGATGACCAGTCTCTCTGGTATTACCACCAGTTCCTCATGTTAGATCTGGTCGAGCATGTCGACCAACCCACCATCTCCACGAATATGACCAACGAGGACAGAGTGACATACATTACCCGAGAAATTGAAGACATCAAGGACCTACTGGAGGATTACGACGACTGCAAGTTGATATACGAGAGGCTCATGGACTACACACTGGCGTTGGTTACCCTAGAGCAGAGGTCACTGCGAGACGATGAGCAGTCTGATTTGAGGACTTGGCTCTCCAAGGTCCGAGAGCTAGACCCGATGAAGAAGGGTCGATGGGATGATCTCGAACGAGAAATGGGACTCGGCATATAATGAACAAGGGCTGACGACTATATATCAAGGGTTTTATGCATCTATGACGGTTCTGCAATGCAGTGTCAACACAGGGTTGCATGGAGCAGCCGGGAACTGCCTTTTCTCATGAATGTGAACATCAGATGAATTTCCAGAATTGGTTAGGTTCAACCACTTGCAGTCTTCTGTTTCATATAAGTTATAGGATAAAAGGAGTTGCGTCAGTGGCCACATGATGTTATATTCAATCGACAGCTGTCGAAGGCACAAGATGTTGTTAGAACACCACATTCTTCAATTTGCAAGCGCTATCTGATTAGCAGAAAGTGTCTTCTTTCCAAAACTGCCATTTATTGATCCCCAGGTAGAGACAATAGACTACAGTTTCTATTCTTGTCTAGCCTGTGGGAGGAATAACAAAGGTGACCCGACAACTGCCTCAAAGAAGCTTCCAGTTTCCTTCAATGGCTCTTATACTTTATGACGCGCTATTGTTATTGGGCCACGAAAACATCATGTTTGATGCCAGGTTGCCTCACTTTTAATTGACATCAAGGACCAGCGCGTTGGAGAATTTGTCACTTTCCTTTTGTTTCTTCCTTTGCGCGCTCACATCCTGGGGTACACTGCCGATTTGATTCAAGCATACATCTGGCACGACATGAGATTTCATTTTGTTTTCCAAGACCCCAGGAAACTGAAGACAGAGAGCCTCAGCAGCTGGAAGCCATCCTACCATCTCTCGCAAACAGCGAAAAGAAAATCATCATCGCGAAACCCCCAGCGCTCACTCACCTCTGCTTCTCACCTCAATCCCACCTCACCAGGCCACCCTATCCCACGATATGTGTCTCTTCATCTACACCGTCTCAGCATGCAACCACACGCACTTTCAGAACGTCGCCGAGTGCCCCGTCGCGCAGGGCCTCACTGACAGCCCCGGCGCCCGGCTGAACCTGACGCTTCAACGGCCCAAGTTTCTGTTCGACACGGCACAGTCAAGATCGCGTACCCCAGACTACTACAGGGCCGCATTCGGCTGTCCAAAGCGCAAGGCCATCAGGCCTGTGGCGGGGCTCTGCCCACGGTGCGCTGGCCAGCAGAAGCTCGCTGCTGCTTCTGCTGCTGCTGTTGCAGCTAAGGCCATGGAGGCGCCACCGGCTGTGGTGTGCGGCGTGATGGGTAGCGGCAGTGCTGGGAGCGAGGCTGCACTCGTGACGGCGAGTTCTTCTGTTAGTGATGGGGGCACGTCAGGTACGCTTTCTTTATTTTGGAGGCAGGGCGGTGACAAAGCAAGACCTTGCGAGCTGACGCGATAAGCTGTGATCATACACAGGTACATCAACGCCGAGATCGTTCTGGAAGCTGACCCGCCCAAGCGAGATCGTCTGACGAGGACGAGGATCAGCCTGGAGGACCTCTTGAGAATGGGAGCTCCGGCGGCATATGACTGGAGGCTCTATCAGGCTCGAGTGGAGCGGTAGTGTTGACTTTTTCTTTTTGATGCATCAAGGCAAGCGGTGGCGCATGGAGTTAGGTAAAGGACCACGATAGACATGAAGAGCCAAGCCTCTGCAAATGATACGATTCTCTTCTTATGGACGTATACATACCTCTGTCTAGATGTCATGCTACTGAGACTAGAGAAAGCAAAGAGAACAGAGGGAAGAAAGAAGAAGAAGAGTTATCACACACGTCTCAGTATACGAATGGGATGAGTTTGTACGGTACCCGCAGGCAATATTCCTCCCACAAAGGCCCATACTTGTTCCTGCACCGCTTGTCATCGTCCCTCTCCCTTGTGATCAGGAGAACTATGTAATACACCGGGTAAAGCCACGGCGTCCACGCAGTCATGGGGTGCCCGATCGCCAGCGCGACCCCCACGGCCGCGAGGATCTCACCAACGTAATTCACATGTCTCGCGACGCCCCAGAGCCCTCCACAAAACAACTCTTGTCTACCATCCTTAGACCGGAGTGTTTTACTAGGGCTGGTAGCTCTGTGCTCTGCCGAAGCTCGCTTGAACCAAAACTTCTGCAGATTCGCGCCTCGACTCAACCCCCACCCGGCGAAATTGATGCCCGCGGCCACAGCATAGTAGGCCATCCCACGGTGAGGGTTGGGTAGCGTGACGGCGGCGGCGATACTGATTGGGTAGAAGAACGGCCAGAAACACATACAGCCCCACACGAGCTTGAAACCGACGCGCTCGGCGAAGAGGTCGTATGTGTACAGCTGGACGTTTTCCCAGAAGAGGTAGTCGCAGACGAACCAGGTCAGCATGCCCGCGGCGAGAGCAACACCCGGGTTGGGATCAGCAGGGTGGGACAGGTGGTGTGCTGCGGCGTAGGAGAGGAGGTTGAGCTCGAGGTGCACGGCGCCGATCACGTAGAGGGCCATCTTGATGTCGAGGAGGCGGCCTGCGAGGGTGAGGCGCGGGGTGAGGGTGCGACCGAGGAAGATCTGGGTTGTGAGGTCTGCTGGGGCCGATGGGCTTCCTGCTGGCTCGGGGGCTGTGGCGACAATATATGCGGTGCAGACGAGTCCCGTTGTGCAGGCGGATGCGCAAGTCTCCCAGAGGTGGGTGTGGAGATAGTCCCAGGGCAGAATGTCGAGGGTACAGAGTCCGATCCAGGACAGCACCGTTGCTATGAGGACGAGGATACCATTTCTATAGTGGGGAAGGGAGGAAGGGGGAAAAAAGGGTGAGTGACAAGGAAGGGAACAAGAAGAAGGAAGGGAAAAAAGGGATGGGAATCAAGTCAAGGAGGAGAACTTACAAGCGGTACTTCAAAGGTTTGTCTTTGGCGTCGCGAACGTAGCCTTCAACTTCTTGTGCGGGCAGGGCAAGATGAGCGATGAGGATGAAGAGTTCCAGCAGCGGTGAGAACAACAGAGCCTTTGTGTCGAGCATGATGATGGCTTCTTGACTGAGGGAAATCTGATCGTCTTCGTTCGTTAAGGTATACGTTGGTTGATAGAGGACGGGGGAAGAGGTCAAAGTTCAAGAAGGCGATGGGCACAGGTATAATATATCCAGTGACGTTGAAGGGTGATGACAGAAGAGGTCTAAGTTCAGAGCACAACGTCCACTGCCGAGGGGGGTTTCCGTCCGGAGTATTGGTGCAGCCGCCTGTCTTGGCATCAGCAGGTGCTCATAACCCTGCAGTCATAATAGAGTTCACACTCTCATCTTCCAAGTCCCTTGTGCCCACGGGGATAGAGGAGGCATTTCTTTTTGATTTCTTGGCGCAAAGGCATATCAATCAAAGGTGTACTATCAAGGTTTTGGGTCTCCGAAGTCTTATGGTAGAATATTTGTGGGTAACCTTCGAGTCAAGTCTGAAGTCTTGAAGTGACTGGTGTTGGGACTGGGGGGATATCCAGAAGAAAAAGACGCTCCGGAAGACCACATCTGATACCTAGTCGAGAAGGCTTTGTGTAGGATGAGATAATAAGAGAGATCATCGACTTGAAAATCAACAATAAGTGGTCCTCATTTGAAGTCGCTTTCGGTCTCCCTTAAGACGTCTTCAAATATCGAACTGGTGCGCTTACAATTAACGCTTTAATCTCATGTGGGTATATTAATTCAAAGATGGAGAGAACCCAAGAGTCCAGAATTTTTAATTGGCTCCTTGAGGACTAGCATTCTGTCTTGAGAAGATATTTTGTCCTTGAAGGGGAACGTTGGAACACACAAATGGAAGCCCTCCAGCCTTGCCCTGTGCTTTAGGAGTATTGAACGTCTTTTGTGAATCTGATTCACCATAGTTAGACTACTACTGGATCTTTGTTCACGGACAATTACTTAATATACTGGATAAAAATAACGGTGCTAAGTTTCTTTTTTTCAAGTAATATTGTGAATTCAGAGTGGACGCATACAATGCTGCTGTATCAAGACAACAAGCGGCAACCTTCAATCATATATACCCTAGTCTGGATGAAAATGGGGCTTCATTTTCAATTTTGTTTCCTTTATGTATGTCCATACCCACAGACGGATCATGAGCCATGGGCCCGGAGCACAAGGTTCACGAAATGGTAAATAAATCCAACCCCAGGCCTGCTAACATGCCTCAGGCCAGGACCATCGATGAAGTCGGACTCGTCCGTACCAAAGAGGTGAGAATATTCAAGGAAGAATACAACCCAGTCGCTTTCCTCGAACGCTTCACCGGACCCACCGAGGACTGGTTCATGCGATTTCTCGAGGCCAAGGACGAGAAGCAACACATCGGATTCACATTCCTCTACGCAGTATCCACCTCCCGATGCGCAGTGGCAGTATTCAGCGCCTTCCTCGAGGAATACAACCACCGCTTCATCAACATCCGGCTCTGGGAGCTGGTGGTGGACAGCTGGCTCGCTCAAGGCGGCAGAGCTGACGCGCTGCGGTTCCTGGCCTTTAATAATGTCGTCAACGAGTGCGCGATAGCTTCCTTCAAGCAGGCCTTCTTCATGTATGCGACAGAGCCCGGCCAGACAGAGATCGTCATCATGCCCGAGGCGCAAATATGGGAGGAGAATCCCTTCCTGCGCAGTGCGCAGCACGTCGCAAAGGCTCTTGGCGGCACATACGTCAAGGCGTGCAGGGCCTACTTGTTCTGGAAGAACCAAGGCTCTCAACTGGGTGACGAGAGGTTCGACTTGATCGTGGAGTTCAGTCGGGATGGTGAGTGTACCGAGAACAATACCACCGCTCGCACACGCGGTCACGTGGAGGAGATTTAGGTAAGGACAACCTTGCGGTGGGAATCTTCCTGAATTATTGGGCATGTTGGGTACTGGGAAAGTCTCATAAACTTGCTGCTGCTGATGATGATGAGAGAAGGGCTTTTCTGCGCGGCCTAACCACCTGGTAATTCTGTTTTGATCGGAAGAGACATTGGACAGCTAATAATTCGCTTTCGCTTTGTTGAGAAATGTTTATCTGGAAACAATTCACGCACAAGGTTGTAATCGTAATACTGAACTTACACGTGAGAAATACTCTGCATTTGTCTTCATCGATATTGGGAAACTTTCGGAGCACTCTGGTGAGATTCTATCTATGTGCAACACGTTCTCTCTCGTAGTCACCATGCAGACGCAGCAGTACTGTCGATCATGGCGATGCCGTCTCTGAGCGGACAGAAAATTGTCCCAGAAGCATTGATGTGCAGCAGTTGTAGGCTTCGATAGGACAACCAATCCCTAGGAATGGAAAAATGTCTCGTGATGTCGTCCAGCCCTTTGGAGGACCTGAGATGCCAGGTACATAGCCTGAGGGACTTGTCAAAGAAAACCAGCCTCTCGTTTGGAAGAACGTTTAATACGATCTCGGCCTCTCTCAAAACTTCTGATGGGATCTTTAGGGCATAGGCACCGTCCATTAGGTGACTATCCGTGGAACCAAACCTCGTTGTATCAATTACTTCGAACCGGGATGGTAGAAACCGTGAAGCCGTACGTCGAGAAATTGTAAGAAGAATGTACCCGGGAAAGTGAGTGCTTCTGATTTGCTTGACTTCCTCGTCAATCTTGTCCTTGTTTTCAGTCGTTGTATCTGAAACGAGGTCTGGGGACATGGGTGGAAGCTGTATAATGGGTATTGGGTCATCTTCAAGGCTTCTCTGTGGGCGAGAAATAGTTCTCATATTGGTAGTGTCACCGGGAATCCAATGGCATATGCCGATGTCGGAAGAGTTGACGCAGATGATTTGATCTGCAGATTGGGGATGGTTTGTCCACATTGGCGATGCCAGACCGGCGGGATGTGTATGTTCGAGTAGACCAGATTCAAGAGACCATATTTGAGCAGAGGATTTGAAAGCCACGAGAAGCTTACTTGAATCCTTCGAAAAGAGCAGTTGTCGTATCCCGCCTTCTGCCATTTTGGGATTGAACCTCTTGATACGGTGGTAAGTCCAGCCCCCGTGGACGAGCGATAGTGAAAGAAGAGTCAAACGTCCACTGATCTCGGAATAGATTAAACGATCCCCTTGGTCGCTCCAAGCGACGTGCTCGATGCTCATACCGGTTGCCGTCCGGCCGATCTCGAGTTTTGCTTCTGTCGCAGAATCAAAGAGCCAGATGAGGCCATCCTCGTCTCCAACGCACAACAACGGGCCTTTCGGCGCAGGGCTGACCAGGGATATCGGTGGGCGGTCGTCGATGAATGCTTCAGACGCGATGTTAGACTGTTTCACACTCTCGTTCGGGGAAGATTGGCTGTTAACGGCTTGATCATTCGCAGCTGAGAGTCGAATAAGGCTGTTGGGCTCCCAGACAGTGCAAGAATCTCCTCGGAGCTGGAAGAAACGGCGTCCATCCTGGCTGAATGAGAACGCACCCGTCACGCCACCGATTGAGGTGATCTGATAGATCAAACTTGAGCTCTGGTAATCAAAGAGCTTGATGTTGCCCGCAACACCCTGGATGGCGTAGACCTCTCCGTCAGGACTACACTGTATATCATCTGGCATCCGCCCCCAGTCGGGTGGTTGTTCTTCGAGTGTACCGGCAACGACATTGAATTTGAAGGCATAACCATCCAGAAACAGTCCCATGAGCTCCTCTCCAAGTGAATGCCAGGTTAGCTTGCTGGCAAGTGGAAGCGGTGCAGACGGACGGTCGCGTGGCTGTTTTCGGCTCAGTCTCTTGATAATTTTGGGCGGATTGATAGACCATATCGTTACTGGAAACCTTCTGTAAGCCGCAGCTATCATAGTACCATCAGGGCTGATGGCTAACGATGAAGGAGAGTTCATATTAGTGCCATTGATGGGGCCAACGTCGTTCAGTGTCGAAGAGTCAACGGGAATCCAAGTTGCACTGGGATTTGACCCGAAGTCGTATCTGAGCAGACATCGACGGTCAGAGCCCACCAACAGGGCCTTGTCTTTGTCAACAAAGCTCAGGCATAACCCAGCCATATCAGGAATGTTGTTAATCAGGTGAATGACTCTTCCGGTTTGAGGTTCCCAGATTTTCGTCCAGCGGGATCCGTAAGTTGCGAGCTGGTCTCCGCCGGTGTCGAAACACATTGCTGATACCCTTTCCGAGTGTTGGAGTTGTTGAATCACTTGAAATGTCGTGCAGTCCCATAACGTGATAGTCCCAGTTTCGTTGGCCACCGCCAGATTTCGGCCGGAGCTCACGACCAGAGTTGCCAGGTGGCCGCTCCCTACAGAGACATTGGCAAGACAATCATCCCATTCAGGAAGCTGACCACGAACCGACACGCTCAAGGATACAGAATCCGCAAACAATCTGTGAATGGTCGAGGTGGTTGGGCAGAATGGGGGCACTGAAGTGAATATGCTCGCTGGGTCTCTGGAAAGAATGTTTCCAAATTTGCCAGGGATTCTCAGAAGATCTTGAGCCCAAGATTCGAGTAATCCCAAGTTCTCACCCCCGAGCATCTCAGAGTCTCTTGTAACATCCAAGCGGCATTTCTTATGGATGTATGAAGTCAGTGCGTGCGATGCTTCAATGAGGACCCTGAACTGACCCATTGTGGCCAGAGTCTGTATCCAAAGGAGTACATGGGTCTGGGTGAAGAATTGAACGAGCAAGGAATCCAAATGCTCATCAGAATTGCCAGCATTTTTTAATCCCTGAAGATGATATGGCCACGACGTCGCGCGATATTCAAGGAGTTTTAAATTCGCGGGGGTGAGTTTCCCTCGTAGTTTTTTGTCCATGAAGGCGCCTATGCAGCTCTCAAAAAGCTCACAGTGCGCACCAGTGGCCTCCAGAGAGAATGGCAATGTCGATGTAGTCGTGAGATATTCGTGAGCTGACTGGTGAAGCAATGCAATCCTGCTACCCCCTTCTAGTACGACAAAGTGTCCGCAGAGTCTGTCGATTGTGTGCGCGATATCGAGCAGTTGGCCATGTTCAGGCTGGAGCAGAGCCCCCAACTCGTCCATTGAGATGGCCCGGCGAGTGTACATGGCCCATAGCAGTAGATTTCGGCAAAGCTTTTGATCTGACGGCTTTCGAATCCGGCATATGGTAGCTTCCATCCGCTGGTAAAGATCTTCCATGCCTGGGGGCAGCTCTTCCAGGCACGACCTCACATCACTTTCCGTGTGACAATCCTTGATCTCTTCGAGGACCAAATTGAGCCACAGAAAATTGTCGTTAGCCTTTTCCAAAATTATTTCCATAATTTCTTGCTTGATGCTGGGGCTCCAGCCGAGATAAACCAGCTGCTCTGATGTGTAAAGTCGAATATCTGTCCTGTCATGGTCTATGGACAACGCCGAAGAGCAAACCCTTGGTTGTACTCTCTCGTGAACTGCCGAGAGAGTTGGGTTCCAGCGGCTCGTCACAAGACATTTGATCGGGCTGTTCGAGGAGCTGATGTCCGCGAGCATTTCGAAGACATGCTGGGGCGAATTGCACTCGTCGAGACCATCAATGACCCAGTACAGAGTTGGCAGGAAGTCCATCCGGAAGAGGATGCCGACGAAGAGTTTCTTCCACGTGGCTCTCCAGTCAGATTCTTTCAGCTTGTATCCGCCGTCGGAAAGTTTTCTCAAAGCGCGTCGATATGCGGGAATTCGTTCAGCGGCTTGGTATGCTAGAGACCGGAGGAGCACCGATATCGAGCGTTTGGTCTCGTAACCACCCCTGAAGAAGGAATGTTGTACCACTACACTTTCTTCTCGGAGATGATTGATCAAGAAAGATGCTAGAACTGACTTGCCACGGCCAGGTCGGCCGTAGATCCACTGCAATTCAGACTTTGAGTTGGACGATATCCACGAGTCCATTTCTGGTCGTTTCAGGATCCAAGTGCATGTCGACTCGGCCCTTCGCGCCCAGAAGAGATCAAGGTCATGGTCCATCGACTCAGATACAGAAAGCAGCGATTGAAGGCTCTCAAGCTCGCTGCCCGAAGGTCGGGAATCTGCACAGGTCAGCATGCCTGCTCTCTTTAGAGGGTACTCTCACATTGAAGGTATAAGGTTGAGATGCAAAGCGGAGGCTGAGAGGGAGCATAACTTACCGTTGATGGTATATGATGACAACAAGGACTTTAAGGCCGACAGAACGACTCGGTAATTGCTATCCTGTGGGCTATCAAACTTACACACACCATGATGGTCTGCGTTCAAAGATCTCGATATTTCTCCAGGATAGCCCAGTGTAGCTGTTTCTTGATCGAGGATCAACTGAGAATCAACGGTTAGTCTTATCACAGCAAACAGGTACAGAATTCCAAGATCGGGATTCTTACAGCAGACGTGAAGCCCATTGACGTTTTGAGCGTCTCATAAAATGAGAATATCTGAAGCTCTGGTGCACTGTGTCGGAATTGCTCGTTGATGTTCCTCACAAACGGCCCATTCCTGACCAAGTCTGCGACATACTGCTTCTGTGAGATGAGTAGTGTTGTCGACAGGACCTTATTCAAAATGCTCGCCAAGTCTGCGCCTCGATGAGGAGTAGATAAAAATACCACGGCTTTGATAGCCTCTATAATGGTCTTGTAATGGTTGTCTATTGATCCTTCTAAAAACGCCTTTTTGAACACAAGGCCGCCCATGGAGTGCGTGACAAATATAATAGGGACCTGCAGACGTGATGAATTAATCATCTGTTAGCAAAGCAGGTCCCCATACAATCTTGCTTCCGGGATACCTGGGCTGGACTCGTGACTGACGCTGCCGATGTGAAAATTGGCCCCTGAAGGGCCTTGGCCGTACGACAAGTCATATAAAAGGTTCTTCGCAAAGTCCGCAATTCCCATGGCGCCGGACTGGGAGGCGGAATGGAAGAAAGCATTGTATCCGAAGGTGAATATCCTGGCTTTTCCGACATCGTGATCCGAAGGAAGCCATTTTTGAGGCCAAAAGAGACTGGGATCTTTGTTCTTGGACCACGAGAGCCTGCTTGAGCCGCCCAAACCATGCACGAATATTATATCGGCAATGTGTGGCTCGGCAGGCTCGTGGAGGAGAGTGAGTCCCTGTGGATCTGATGCTCTATCAAATGAGCCCTGCTTTGGATGACCCGGAAGAGTCGAAGGCGTACTATAACTGCGATCTGCTGTTGCGCGTAAAGCGTCTGTGTCCGTCTTTGCGATATGCGCTGGACTCTTCTTCGTGCCCTCGGGCGCCGCTTCACCGCCCCCGTTTTTGTCACCCTCAGCAGGAACTACAGATCCGGAGCTGTGGAATCTTCGAATGTGCTTTGGGGACGAGAAGAGCTTCCGCGAGAACTGCATATGCCGACGCCCCCCCATCAGCAATTGACGATCATCAGTCACTATTCCGGGTCTTTTGCTCGGGCATTTTCGGATCTTACCATCGTAAAGGTCTCGACAAATGAGCATCTCTCACTGCCTGTAGTGAACCTGCAGGGCGGCAGTCATCCCTTGTCGGGTGATCGTGAACGCTGCGCACGCCCAGGGGGAATGCGCTGCGAGGCTGAAGATGTCGCTCAGAAATGATTCCATCACGGCGCAGAAATGAGGGGTTATACCCCTGCACCAACCATCAATTTGTGGACATGCTATCTCACGCCACCTACTGGAGCCTTATAGTTGTGAGGTGTGGAAAAGTGGGCCATTCTGACTGTGATCCTCTCTCTATATAAGGCAGATCAAGTCTGCAATAGACATGAAAGCTCTTTCTTTGTTTGTTTCTTTTATTTATTTTTGTAATATCTACAAAAATATATCAATATTGTTTCTTTCTACTGTTGCGCTCACCAGATTCTCTGTCTCGGCTCAACACATGCAGAGCCTGAGTGTCAGGTCGGCTCGCTACGCTGCACTCGATTTGAATAAAATCGTGCAGGGCTCACATTGGGCGAGACTACGCACCGGCTCTTTCACTGAACCGGCTATCCACATTCTTTTCGACTTGAGAAATAGGAGTTATCTGAATCATCTATGTACTCAAAAGCCAAACGGCATCCACCATTCCTCAGGTCCAAGCATATCACTATTAACCGATACATGTAGACGGTAATCCTGCGATAGTTATGGGGACTTGAATGCACTTCAAATCCTGAGATCCATCTTTGGATGGAACACTTTTCTGGATCAAGCAAACAAGGTCTTTAAAAGCACTACGTCGTCCGTTGGTCAGACGTCTATCTTTATTTCATGAGATTACGGGGTAGACGAGGTTGATATACAACTGCTCCGCTGTGGAACCTGCATCACAAGCAGACTCCTGCTTGCTTGTTTCCAAGTGGCGTATATACTCCTGGCAGAGCATCTTTTCCCCGGAGTTCATGCCTGTCTGCCCTCCAGATGACCCAGCTCCATCTTGCTGTGTGTGTGTAATAGACACCGCAATCAAAGATGACGGGTCTCCGGAAGTCGGCGTCGCTCGCATTATTGCCGTCTTATAGATCTCCATGGTTCAGGCAAGGCTTGATCGAGTTGCCATGCCTCTCGAGTGCTTCCGATGAGCCGTGGTGTCAAGTGAGATTGGACTCTTGCGAAGGCAAGTTCCATTACAGGCCATACCGCCTCTGTGTCTTAGCGTTTTGCTTTCGCTAAAAATTTGGAGAAGAAAGACGTCCAGTTTGCATCTTGTTGATTCCATCATCGATCTAGATGGGACAGGGGCGAGAGTGAGGTGGGAGATCACGCAGAGGGATGTCATGAAGGTGTATGCCACTCTGAGGCTGCTGCTGCTTGCTGCTGCTCATCACCGACTCGGTCTCTCATCCGTCCCAACAATATAAGAATGATGCCAGATATGAGGATGACGGTAATAAAGGTCACGAAAATGACCCTCCGAGCCTTTTTGGTCAATGCTGCTGCTGGATTGACGGGTGATGATGGGCGCCATGGTGACTTGTGACAGAATGTGTTCCTCCAAGATGCAGAAGGTTCTTTGCAGCGGGCTCGAAACACAACTAAGTCTCTCCTCCGAATGGTTGTGGATACGGTATATAGTGACTTCTTGGTCCCGTCTTTGGCCAGGCCAGGGACAGAAAAGAGGGATGGGTAAGATGATCTGGAGGGCTCGGACCTATATGATTCCCAGACTATCGTTTTGCAGGACATTGGTCTTTTTACGACACCATTTTATTGTCATGAATGTCTGCCATGGCTCCAGGCTTTAGTGGTCAGTGAAGAGTAGCACTATTGTATTGTGCCTCTGACCATCGCATGCTTCAACACAGGCAACAAGTTTGGCCTTTTCTTCTTCACCTTTTTTTTCTTCTTTGGTCTCACAAGCATCTTGTATATTCACAGTGTATTTAGTTAGAAGAGCAGGTTCTCGAATTGCTGGTTGCTTCAGTAGCTAGCATGGGATGGTAGTTGATTATAGCCATGTCACAAAGTGCTTGCTTCTTCCACAATAACCTTTTCTTGTTCAAGGCAGCATATCTTCCCATATACAGTGGAAAGATTGTCTTGATTCATCTATTTACTACCCCCTATTTCCCCACACTCGGCATGGTACAAGGTGGGGAGAAGGGGGGCTGCCGTTGGGTTCCGTCGACAAGGAAGATTGTGAGACATCCTCAATCATGAGACGGGAACTTGAGTTGGAGAACCCTGCACGGCCCCAGCACTCGCACCCAAAGAATGGACATTGTAACCTGGAACTGCAGACCTCACAATGTGACAAGTGGTATATGGGTGAGATTTTTTGGGTTAAGATTTGTTTCTGAATAAGTTGGACCCTTGAATCCCCAGATCTCCATGCATGACGTTAGTGTGCCCCTCACCCAGCTCCAATTCCAGTGCAACTTGCCCCCCCAATGAGACGATCCAGTACTTGTAGTTGGTGGGCCAGAAGTGGCATGGCGGGGGGTCACTCGCTCCTTCAGGGCACTACGGGCACTACGGCACTACTGCTGTACTGGTCCTACATCTCGACCTCTTTGCTCCAGTTGCATAGCTCCAATTAAGCCCTGTCCCACCTGACCCCCAAACATCAACCATCAACAACCTTGGTCAAACATCCATCATCACCAACCAAAACCAGTCCTGCCTTGCCTTACCTGTCGACATTCCCTCATATACCCACACCCCATAGCTCATCGTCTTTTTTGAGAAGCTCAATTCAAGTATACTGCAACACAACCACCAAGGCGGCAATCCCCCTCTCTACCCTCCTCCTCGAAACCGCACTTGTATACGCATAGGCCCACCTCACATTTATACAAACGCCCGCACATGACACTGCACTCCCCGCTCCGCCGTCATGGCCAAGAAGGCACGACAAAGAATCAGCTATGGTGCGTGCGCATACCTCCTTGACTGTTATGGTCTCGTGTCAAGCCGTGACTCTGCCTGCGCCCCGCTCGCTCGCATAATGTCCAATGTGGCGCACGAGTCTGTTTTCCGATTTTCTGACCTTTCCTCCATTCTGTAGTCCTCGAACGAGCAGATAAGCAGGCAGGCGGTCACATCAAGGGCGTCAATGGTCTTGCTGTCGACCGCGAGAGGTCTATCTTGTAAGCCCCTTTACCACCATCACATCACCACCCGCCCGCTGCCGATCACGAGACCGGCCGCAGCCCCTCTCCTGCACGTGGTGGGATGCTGACCAGGCTGGGACGTCAGATACTCTGGAGGTCGCGATGGCATCCTCTGTGCATGGGACCTGAACCTCGACCTGTCCGACGACCCAACCTCTTCCACAGCCGACTCGACGCCCGACTCCTCCTCCAAGACCAATAACACCACCAAGTTCCGCACGCAACACCTCGCACATACTAACTGGATCTGCGATATTGCATTGGTTCAGGGTAGCCAGGCGGTGGTGACAGCCTCTCAGGACCAGCTTGTCAAGCTGTGGCGGCCACACGCGAGCCAGGCTGAGGAGCCCTACAAGATTGGCGAACACGCAGACTATGCCAAATGTGTCGCATCGCCAGACTCGAATGGTACATGGGTTGCCACGGGCGGCTTGGACCGCAAGGTATACATGTGGGATCTGAACGGCGGCGGCAAGATACAAGAGATTGATACACAGGGCGAGGAGATCTCGGAGAAGGGCTCCATCTACTCCCTCAGTACCACCGAGAACGTCTTGGCCTACGGCGGGCCCGAGTCTATATTACATCTCTGGGACCCGAGGTCGGGGAAGCGCATCACAAAATTCCGCGGCCATACCGGCCTCGTGCGGTCCATCCTGCTCAGTGCCAACGGCGACACGGTCATGACGGGCAGCCAGGACCAGACGGTCAAGATCTGGAGCGTCACCGCAGGCCGTTGCATGCACACACTGACTATGCACAACGAGTCCGTCTTCTCATTGTACTCGGAGGCCCCTGATCTGTCTGTCTTTTACAGCGCGGACCGATCCGGCTTGGTGGTCAAGACCGATATCCGTGGGGCCGAGGTGGACGACGGTCTTGCCCTCGCGGTGGCGCACGAGCACGATATCGTCAACAAGGTCATTGCTGCCGGAGACTACATATGGACCGCCACCCAGAGGTCGTCCATTAACAGGTGGCACAATGTCGACACCAGCGCCGATATCCAGCTCCCCGAGTCCTTCAAACAACACCGCGCCTCCGTGTCCAGCAATGTCCCGCCTGCAGAGGCACCCGGCGCAAAGCCAAAAGAGATTCCTCCCAGATCGATTCTTCGGATCTCAAACACGGCAAAGTTCCCTCTTCCCGATACCGAGGCGGACCCGACTTCGAATGAGCCTGTCAACGCTGTGGACCCCATACAGCACGTGCCTCAGGAGACGATCGAGGGCCAGTTTGGCCTGGTTAAGCATCGGCTGCTGGCTAACAAACGAGAGGTTCTGACACTGGATACGGCTGGTGATGTCCTGCTCTGGGACCTGATCAAGGTAAAAAAAAAAAAAAAAAAAAAAACACAAAAACGGAAACAACAAGAAAACAAACAGGAACGACACAGCCTGCGTGTAGTCGAAACAGAGAGACGCGAACCAGGGACGAG
>JACWST010000009.1:80827-105580 GCA_014850475.1 Cryphonectria naterciae
AGTTGGGCCGGGTAAAGGAGCGGGAGCCGGATAACAAGCGAGGGATTCAGAAAAGGGATACGGTGGGAGATGTCTAGCTCGGGCAACAAAAAAAAAAAAAAAAAAAAAAAAAAAAAAAAGCCCGCCCGGCGTGACTACGTGCAACGCACCGCTTACTCATTTATTTTTTGTGACTATAGTGCAAACCCATTAAAAGCTACGGAAAGAAGCACCTGGAGGACGTTGAGCCTGAAGCCAACACGCGCGAGAGCATATCGCCATGGTGCTCAGTGGATACAAGCTCCGGCAACCTCACGGTTGTCCTGGAGCCGTTTAATTGTTTTGATGCCGAGGTGTATGCTGATGAGCTTCTGCTGGACGAGCCAGTCGAGTTCCGAGATGACCAGAGAAGTGAGTCAAGTGGTTTCTTTCCCAGGGGGAATGGCTTGCGCGCATGTGCTGACTTTGGGCTACCAGTCAACTACGGAAAATGGATCCTGCGCTATCTATTCGCAAACTTACTCGACGAAGAGATTAAACGTGACGAGGCCCATCGGCACAAGCTCAACGAGGCGGTGGATTCGCGCATCGCGGCAGCAAAAGCGAAGCCGATCACGATCCAGCTCCCCAACAGTGCCTCCTGGGAACAAGCGGTGGAGACCCCAACCACGCCCAGGGCCAATGGCCCTCAGTATGTGCCCATGTCACCAGGTGGCATGGGCATTGGACTTGCGACACCAATCCTACCAAAGGAGGGAGCCCTAGGGCCCGGGAGCCCTTTGGAGGTGCGGACCTCTGCAGCCGGGCAGCAGTCGCAAGACCGAGAGGATTACTTTTCCAACGCAATCAATGCTATCAACAGCAGCAACCAGAATGCGAAGCCGGCCGGCACCCCTGCCGCTGAGCAGGCCGAGGACAAGACCAACAAGTCCGAGGACGGAAAGGACGGCAAGGACAAGGAGAAGGACAAGGGAGATGCCAAGTCGCCTTTCGGCAAGAAGTTCCGTATGGGCATGTCCTTTGGGACCAAGAAGCTGGGCAGATCAGGCTCGGCATCGGTGGCAGAGAAACCTGCCGTCGTGGACGACAAGGCGGCTGAATCTGAATCATCATCGAACCACGAGCCGGAGAAGGAGTTTGAGGATAACCTCTTGGGTGTCGTGCAAAAGATCCAGAACACGTACGAGAAGCACCTGGCCGAGACCCCAGAGAAGCATGTCGAGACCAAGATCACGCCTAGCCTGCCCAGCGAGACGCCTGTGCTGAAGCTGCCCCCTGGGACCAAGGTGATCATCCAGGAGGAGACGTCGGGCGGGAGCGCAGAGCTGTACCGCGGGACGGTGGAGTCTGTCGGTTTCGATGCCGACGAGATCGAGAAGTGCGCGCCGCAGTGGCTCGGCGAGGTGCTGCTTCTCAACACGCCGCCGCAGAAGGAGCCGGTCAAGGTCTCCTTTGTGCTGCATCCCTGGCCCGATTCGGGGCTGCCCGTCCTTGCGACCACGGATGGAAACAACCGCCTCAATGCTAACAAGATGTTGCGGGTGAAGAAGATCCTGGCGTATGTGGCGGAGCGGATCGACCCGACCCTGGAAGACCCAGAGAACAAGTCCGAGGAGGACCCGGCGGCCCTGAAGCCGGAGGAGTATCTTGAGCTCTACTGCGCCGATCAGGTACGTGTATCTCGAGGGGTTTGAGTCGAGGAATAGATGGAAGAGAAAAAAACTTGTGCTGACAGCCCAACTCGTATAGCTACTCCCCATCAACATGACCCTGGCGACCATGCGGGCCTATATCTGGAAAGGCGGTAACGACGTCGTTCTCTATTATAAGGCCAACGGCAGGAAAGAAATTCCTCTTCCGACACCTGATGCCCCGACAGCATCGGAGGGAGATGCACCCAGCGACGCACCCACGTCGAGCGACGAGGTCCCTGAGGCGCAGTCGCCACAAGTTGCCGCGCTAGCTGCGGCTACGTAATATGGCTCCAAGGGATTGTTCTTTGGGTAAGGGTCTTCTTGGCGGGAAACGCTGTTGAGGAGGAAGGTTTCCACAAATCGTCAAGAAAACTGGGTGTGAAGGTTACACACAAGAGGCAGTTTGCACGTTGAGGTTGGCTGTGAGAAGTGAACCGAACTTATTGACCGCTTGGACAGGTGCTTTTCGCAGAGGCATTCATTGACGGTTGAAAACCTCCCTTATCTACGTACAGAGAGCTTGCACCCCCCAACATTCTGGGGCTTGTCTTAATTATCGCATGGAATCTGAAAGACGAAGGTGGCGAAAAGCATGGAGATTGGTCGTTTAGTAGTGGCATTGTGACTCTAGCGGATACGCAGCGGGCATGAAGTTAAGTAATTCTTGCTATAATTTGTCTAAAAGGGTATTATTGTTTTGTCATTTTTTTTTAATGTCTTTTTTCTCCCTATATTCCTTCTTTCAATGGTACAACAGATCTCGCGATCTTGTTCAGATGTACATGGTGTTTGTACATGGCGGTGCAACCTGTCTGCCGTATCGATGGGGCCAGGCTGAAGGTGGTTTTGTATGCCGCGCTCTTGAAGCTTGGTTGTCCTGTACAATATCTGGTCCAAGAATGTTCATCATGGCTCCAGGGAGGATATGTGCATCCTGGCGTCGAGGTGGGCTCTTACTAGTAGATCCTCGATGCCTTTCCCTCCGTCGTCCCTTTTCAGGCAGATCAACCTTTCGTCACCCCAGAGGCCGAGAGAGTACAATCCACCGTCAGCGTAGCATCCTCCAATGGCTTGCCTTGTTTTCCTTCTCTGCCTATCATCATCATCATCAAGGCAATCCAAGATCAGCCCCTCTCCTCACCCGGCCCCTCTCCAGCGCATTGACAGCCCACTGATAACTCCCCAGGAACACGGCACCGCCCACGCTGATCCACGTAACCCTCGGCCCGATGCCAGCGAAAAAGGGCCGCATGCCGTGCTGTCGCAGGATGGATACCACGATCTCGGCCACGCCCGTGCGCTGGCTGCTCAGCATGACGCGTGTCTTGAGCACATCGAGCGGGGTGGTGACGGCCGCGGCGATGGCGCCGGCGACGCTGCCGTACAGGGCGCTCTCTGGGGCAGAGACGTCCTCGCCCGGGCCGAGGAGCTGCTGGCGGTGGCGCGAGTAGGCCTTGAGGGACTCCCAGATGGGGAACTGGATGATGGTGAAGGGGACCTCGCGGAGGACCGTGATGCCCCAGCCGCGGTAGAGCTCGCGGAAGACCCGGAGGAGGCCACTGCTGCTGCTGCCACCACTGCTGCTGGAGGGGTTGTGGTGGTGGCGCAGGGCGAGGATGGCGCGCAGGGAGGAGAGGGAGGAGCCGCCGTGCTGGCCGGCCTGGGCGCGCTGCTTGACGACCTCGGTGGGGACGCGAACGGCGCAGGCCGCGATCTCGCCCAGGGAGGCGGCGAACATGTGGTCTACCGCGTGGCTCCTTGTATGATCCGACCCCACCAGACCATCATAATCCTCCTCCCCCTGCAAGCCACCACCTCGCCCTCCAGCCGTCGTGGTGCCTCTCCGCAGGTCGGCGCAAAACGTCTTGGCCGACTCGTAGGTGCAAAAGAAGAGCGCCGCGCCGGGGGCGGAACCGAGGGCTGCGGAGCCTACGCCCCTGTAGATGACACGGAAGCCGCCTGAGGCGAAGAAGCCTTCGGAGGACTGTAGGCGGGTCTTGAGGGTGTCGAGGGGGAAGAGGGTGAGGTCGACGGTGGTGCCTGCTATTCCGCCGGCGAGGAGGGCCGAGGTGAAGGGTGGACCGTTGGTTTGGGTAGTGGCCATTTTTTTTTTTGTAAGTTTTTGATTTTAATTTTGTAGAGGGGTGTGAGGTAGAAGGGAGAGAAAGAGGGGGGGGGAGAGGAGGAGGAGGAGGAGGAGGAGGAGGACTATATCCTGAGAAACATGGCGAGGTTTAGTTGTGGTTCGTGGGGAGGAGAGGACGTTGTTTGGTGGATGATTGTTGATTTGATATTGAGGTAGTTTGGAAGAGTAGCAGCAGTCGTCTACTGTACAGTAAAAGAAATTCCCTCCGATTTCGCCGTCCACCGATAAGAGATAACGGCAACCCCCTGTCATGGATGCCCTGGGGCTTCAATTTTAGTTGTCAGAGCCTGCGAGGTTAGGGGTCCGTGGGGACCTTGGCGGGGTCTAAGGCGTATGTACTGGGGGGCTATAGTGTATACCCCAATTGAGGCTTACAGGGGGTACATCCACTGAGGCTCATCCAGTGAGGGGCCGACTTACTTGCACATGAAAGTTACTGGCAGAAAAAGGAAAGAAATTCTGCCCGTCCCGAGCTTGACGATGACTTCTCATCAACAACTTTTGACCCTGACAAAAGCACAGCACAGCACAGCACACACACACTCTCTTTCTGCAACAAACCCATAAACAGCAGGGCCGACTACTTGAGAATGTGTCTCGATATATAATGGCGAGATGAACCTTGCACCACGAGTGCTTCACCGCACCGCGAGGCCCATCTCTGTGGATGAGTTCGTCGACGCGCTTCAGGCGACATGTCCTCCACGGTTTCCTGGGGCTCGTGGCTCCCAGCCGCGGCCTGTGGGTACGTCGTCTCTTCCTAGCTCAGACTGCCTTCACCCCCCCGGACTTCTATTCCTTCTTTCTTTTGAGGACTGACCATATATATGTGTGTCTCTCAGCTCTGGCCGTCAGTGGTGGCGTGGACTCGATGGCTCTGGCCTACCTGTGCTGGCGTGCCCACCGCGAACACATGCGCATGAGGGTTGCTGATAACCCCGTGGCCGCCTACTACGGCATCACTGTCGACCACCGCCTCCGTGAGGGCAGTGAGAGGGAGGGTCGCGCCGTCACGCAGTTCCTGCAAGAACGGTTCGGCATGCGTGCCTGGTTGCTGGGCATTAACTGGCGCGAAGCCCTCGGGGCCGCCGGCGTATCGCACCCCAAGGACCTGCCCAACTTCGAGACTATCGCCCGCCGCCTGCGGTACCGCCGTATGGCCCTCCAGTGCGCCCAGGGCCGCATCGCCAGCATGTTCCTCGCCCACCACCAGGACGACCAGTACGAGACTGTGCTCATGCGCCTCATGTCAGGCCACGGCAGGGCGGGGCTGTTGGGCATGCGCACCGCCACCGACATCCCCGAGTGCCATGATATCCACGGCGCCTACCAGAGCGGCTTCGTCGACGACCAGCTGTCCACCAGCCCCGTGATCAACTACCGCCCTACCAAGGACGAGATCAAGAGCATCCGCGCCCAGGTCATGGCCGACCTGGACCGTGGCCTGGCTGCCAGAGAGGTCCTCGAGCCGACCAAGGCCGACGCCTTCGCCGATGATGACTTCGATGCGTATGTGCCCCGGACAAAGTGGGCCCTGCGCGCCGCCCCGCTTGACATGGAGGATGGTGGCATCATGATCTACCGGCCATTGTTGGAGTTCACCAAGGACAGGCTGGTTGCCACGTGCGAGGCGAACGGGGTCCCGTGGTTCGAGGATGCCACGAATGGGGACCGGACGCTTACTCTGCGAAACGCTATAAGACACGTGTGGACAAACTACACGTTGCCTGCTGCACTGCAGAAGCCCGCCGTGCTAGAGATGTCGAACCGGCTCAGGAGGCAGGCGGCATCTGACGAGGCTGAGGTGGACAGGCTGCTCGGGCGCACCGTGCTGAAGGATCTCGAGTCCACGGCGGGGACTGTGGTGGTACAGCTGCCCTCGTTCCGGCCACCACGCCTGCAGAGGGGCCAGGACAATAAGATGCGGCGCCAGAAGCGCCTCGAGCATTATCGCCGAATTGCAATCCTCCTGGTCAAGAGGCTCATCGCTATGGTAACACCCGAGCCGCTAGGGTCATCCTCGAGCAGCCTGCCCAGCACAGTCCCTCGGCTCTTCCCCTCGCTCAACGACAACCCGTCTGCGTATCCCCAACAGCCAAAGGCCTTCAACATATCCGGCGTGCACTTTGTGCCCATCAAGCCTTCCTCCAGGCCGTCCAGGCGGAGGAGCTGCCGGCCCCTCCAGTGGTTTCTCACCCGCCAGCCCTATGTGTCTGGGCAAGCGGTCCCGCAGATCAACTACGGCCGTCTTCGGCTCCGCCACCGCTGGCGCAGGCTGCCCGACCAGTGGCGCTGGCCTGCGCAGCACGCGGGCTGGAAGCTCTGGGACGGGCGGTTCTGGGTGACCATGCGCAACCGCAGCCCCGTGCACGCCGCGGTGGCGCCCTTCGACCTCAAGCACGCCAAAGCCTTCCGCGACTCTCTGCCCGACGACCGGAGCCGCGACGAGCTCATGGCCCTCCTCAAGATCCACGCGCCGGGCAAGGTGCGGTACACCCTGCCCGCCATCTACACGGCAGGGGACTTTGCCGAGGCCGTGGGGCGGTACCAGAGCTTTGCGGAGCGCCGGAGGGCCGAGATGCTCACCGAGGCCGAGGCGCAGCGGCACTGGAGAGAGCTGACCACCGTGCACCGGCGGGCGGCGTATCTGACGGCCACAGAATGGGAGCGGGCCAGGGGCAACGACAGCGAGAAGAGCTGGGCGCCAGAGCACTGGGCCAGGGATGACAAGAGGGTGCTGGTCGCGCTGCCTACGCTGGGGATCGCCCGGCCGGGCCTGCATAATTGGATCCGGTATGATATTCGGTACAGACGAGTGGACCGGCGGATGGTGGAGAAGACGTTGCGGAATGAGGATGAGTTTGTGTCGGCTGAACGGGCGAGAGCGAAGGTGAGGGCCAGATCCGTACGGAACTGGGCTGGAAGATGCACCATGAGGAGAAGAAGCAAGAAGAGACCGTTAGTCTCACGTCTGAGACTGAAGCCGAGAAACAAGCCCTCGCATGGAGGCTGCTTGGGACTGCTTGTCGCTCAAACCAAGGGCATCATCCATTCTCGTGCTGCAACATCTCAAAGCTGCTCTTCAGAGGAGTCTCAACGCCAACTTGAGGCCAGGAGGCAGAAAAGCATCCTATGCCGAGCATCAAGATGCGACTCTCTTGACTAGAGAGAGATCAAAGATACTGCCACAACACGGACATTAAGACTCTGAAACTTGGAGGTTATCTTGGAATAAACCCTTGGCCAGATGCGCCGACGACGGCGATGGACGACCAGAGTCAAATGCTGAATGAAGAAGTTGACGAGTTGGCAGCGTGGCAACTTAAGTAAATATATATAAGAGAAAGTACTCCCCTTCGCATTCTCGAAACCTTTGGCTAAAGAACCGCCAGCAAAAAACTTACTACGCAAACATCTACACAATAATTACAGTGGTTCATTCATTCGACGCTCTTCAGAATTCGACCCAATGGGCCGGAAAGCGGAGATTGGTTGATATTGATAAGACCTCAATTCAACTCCAAAAGTCTCACCCAACCCAGTTCTCCACTCAATCATCAAAAAATCCACTGCAACCAAACCCCTCTCAGCTACTCCCAACCTTCCTTGCATATAGGCTTTTTTATTCTCCCCCGCCGACAATTCAAATCCCCGGGCTTGCGAACCAGTGACCACGAGAAATCCTCCCACGTGGGCTCTCCATCACCAACATAAGAATGCATGCCTTCCCTCAGGCTCCTCACGCGCCTCTCACGCGCGAGCAAGCTGCTCCTCCTCTGTCTTAGCGGCGCCATTGTCGCCTTCTTCTTTCTCACCACCCGCCGCGGCTTGAACGTCGTCGTCCCTCCCGTGCTGGTCAAGACACCACCCTCACAGCCACCTGCTGCTGCTGCTGCTGCTGCTGCTGCTGCTGCTGCATTCTCCGACTTTGCTTCTGCCGGCGACAGTGACAGCGCAGTCTCCTCGCCGCCCGTACCACCACCATCCGCCGACATGGCCAACATCAACACTACGGCGGTCGACCTGGGCTGGTACGCGCCATCGCAGACGCTGGTGAATAACCTGACCAATGTGGTGAGCAGTAGCACCACGGGAGTGTATGGGTTCATCTATAACTCGTCCTATACGCCGGATGAGGAGTATGGGACTTATAACTGGTGTAATATGCCGCATGTGCGGAGTACAGAGTATGTCGTGCCGGGGGAGGCGTATGAGCTTGTCTATGTGGAGCTGGTGAGTTTTTTGTTGTTGTACTATAGAAGGAAGAAGAAGAACAAGGGGGGATTGAGATAGAGTGTAGCAGGCCTTTTATGCGCAGGATCACTCACTCACTCACTCACTCACCCCCCCCCCCTAATTCTTCTTCTTATAAAACTCTTTACAGCATTGCTAACCTCACCCCCAGATCCACCGCCACCACAAGCGCACCCCCTACGCAGCCAACTCATTCCCCGTGGAATCCTACACCTGGGACTGCGGCGACGAAGGGCTGTACTACTTTGCCGAGCCCTTCTCCTCGGACCCTTCGTCCTCCCCCGGTGACCCCAACGCAGGACGCAACGCCTCGGCGAAGGCCTACTGGCAGGGCACGAGCAACGTCGCCGGCTTCACCAACCCCTTCGAGACGCTCGCCTCCGGGTGGAAGGGCAGCTGCCAGTTCCCACAGATCACGTCTGCCGGGCTGGACGACTCGTGGCAGCACGGCGCCGACCTGTACGGGGTCTACGGCGACCTCCTGGGCTTTCTCCCCCCCAGGACCAGCCCGCGCTGGCGCGACAAGGTCCGCTACCGCGTCACCAACAACGTCATCACCTCTGAGGTCGCCGGCATGGTGATCAACGGCATGTGGGGCACCTCCTCTTCCGTGCCCCTCCTGATCCAACCCGACGGCGTCGACAGCCTCGAGCCGGCCTACACGTGCTCCGCCTCGGCCGCCCAGTTCGACGACATCGAGAGCGCCAACGACACGGCCTGGCAGGCCCACCTCGACGTCGCGGCGCCCCTATACGCCGAGCTCGACGACATCTCGGGCGTCGCGGCGGACGACGAGGGGTTCCACGTCAGCTTCGACCACTACTACGACAACCTGTCGGCCCGGCAGTGCCACGCCCGCCCGCTGCCTTGTAAACTGGTCAACGCAACCACCAGCAGCGGCGGCGGCGGGTTGGTAAGCGACACGGCCGACTGTGTCACGCAGGGCATGGCGGACGAGGTGTACCGGCTCGGGAACTGGGAGTACAGCCGGATCTACCGCGATGCCGGGCCCGAGGCGCTGGCTGCGAGCGTGGGGTCGTTTGGGGTGTGGATTGCGGAGCTGGCAGCGCACCTGCGGACAGCGGTGGACGGGACAGGAGGAGAAGAACAAGTGCTTTGGTTCCATAACGTGGCGCACGATGGGAGCGTGAGCAGGCTGCTGGGGATCCTGCAGGTGGACGTGATGGTCTGGCCGGGGATGGGGAGCGAGGTTGTCTTTGAGCTGTGGAGGGGGAAGAGCAGCAGTAGCGCCAGCGCCAGCGCCACAACTTCTTCTGTGACGGCGAAAGACGAGTATTATGTGAGGGTGCTCTGGGCCGGGAGGGTGTTGACCTCTTCGAACCCGAGCCTGGGCACGATGGACATGCTGCCTGTGGAGACGTTACTTGCGTGAGTTTTTTTTCTTTTCTTTTCTGGCTCGGGGTTCTCATTCTCCCCAAATTCATTTGCCTCTTGTTTTTGCTAATGACTGACTGGGTTGTTACAGGTACTTTGACGGCCTTGCGGGCGTCAACGCGAGCTTGGTTGTGGACAAGTGCAGTGCGTCGTCGTAGATTGTCAAGTCTCTCTATGAAAGCATGGTCTCATTTTATATATCTCATAATCATCATTATTTATTCTTGGTCCTACGCCCCCGTCCCTCGGATTCCAGTCCAAGTCGTCTCTGACCATTCTCATCATTCGTCCACCCCCTACAAAAAGCCCCCAATCTCAAAACCCCAGTGCCGAATTGAACGCGGTCGCCGTACTGGCGTCCTTGGTGCCCAGGCTCTGCACCTTGGCCTGGGCGCTCGTACAGGCCGTCTTGGCGGCGTCGTTGGCATTACACACGTTGGTGAGCTGGTCGCAGATGAAGTTGGTGATGATGTTGGGGTTGAGGGCGTCGGACTGGCCGCTGTTGGCGACGAGGGTGGTGTCGGTGGGGAAGAAGGTTCCCTCGGTGGCTTTGCGGTCTGGACGAGAAAGGAAAAAGAAGAAGACGATGAGTCAGTGAGGGAGAGAAATAGAGCAAAGAAGAAGAGGAAAGATAATGGGTTGGTGGGAGGACATGTATGGTCTCTGGAAACGAAAAGGGTGGGATACAATGGGACAAGACTTACTGAACTGGGCACGGCCGAGTTGGAAATCCATGGTTGGGGTGCAGGAGCCAAAGTCAGCGCCGGCGAGGGAGGTGGTGGTAGAGGAAGAGGAGTTGGTGGCGCGAGGGAGGACGATGATGGCGGCGTCGGACAGGACGGCCAGGGCGGCGACGAGGAGGATCTGGGTCTGCATGATGAAGAAGGTGATTTTTTTCCTTGCTTCCTTTTTTTTTCCTTTTTATTACTTGGATGTACTTGGTGAAGGAATGGACCAGTTCACAGAACTTGTGGGACTTTTGTTTGAATGAGTGGTGAGAGGAAGTCAAAAACTTTCTTAAAGAATGGAAGATGGTGGACAGGACGTTTGAGGACGAATGGTGAGAATATAAGAAAGCAGGTCTAGAGAATAGAAAGACTGGACTTCCCTTTATTTATTACATTTTAATCTTGTTGGCTCAATACTGATCATCACATTGACTTTGTATCTTTCTACGGCATATCACTCTACCTAGCCGCCATGAAGATATACTTCCATGTCATGATCGACGATATCAGACGACTGCTGTGCGAGGAACACCCCCTTCGGTTAAAGTCCACCCACCCCCACACTGCACAGCAGGTCAGCCCAGAAAACAAAAAGAGAGAGAGAGAGAGAGAGAGAGAGAGAGAACGGCAAAGTATGGGACGAATGGGGGATGAGATCCGGGATTACTTGAGACGACGTTGACATTCTGAACAGTTCCACAGCTTGGCCTGCCGATAATGATGATACCTTGGCGTGAGGGATTCTGTTTTCCCCCTGTATTTCTTTTCTTTTCCTTCTTTCTATATCCCTTGTTCAAGGTCCACAGTCCGTCTGGCCACTGCACACCAACCGCGAAAAAGAAAAATGGCTAAAATAAAGTTGAGGCTCTGCGGGCCGAACTGCGGTGGCCAACAGCGGGAGTGTCTGGATTCTGCAAGAAAAGTATCGTGAAGGAAAAATCCAACATGTGGTCCACCGACTCACTCACCCTCAACTGAGATCCCCTGCCCATCCAGGGCCAACGGCTGTCTCTTTCTTTACAAGAATCCCCAGCTCGTAGCCCACTATTTTCATGGGCAATCTCAGGACGAACATGATGTGCAGAATTCAAGGCCCAATGTTGCTTTACCTTTTCTTTCTCTTCTTGGCTTCACGTAGATCGATTCTCTCCCCCCCCTCTCTCTCTCAACTTGGAGTTGGTTCTCATTCTTACTTGCTCAGGATGATCTCCCTACCCATGCTGGGCAGAGTATCAGAGTCTTGTTTTCGCATAAAGTTCATCTGACATCACTTTCGTCAGACCATGCTGAAACTGGCAATCCATGGGGATGATTCATGAGACGTGACGTTGAACGATTCATGGAAGTAGAAGGGGGTTCGCCATACTATTCAAGCAATCCAACAAACAATGAATGCAAAATAATCAAGCGAGAATAGTTCTTGCATGACAAAAAAAAAAGCCTCCTTTTAGATGGGCTGGAAATGAATTCTCTATACACTTCTTTTTCCCCCTCTCTCTTTCTACCCAGTAACGTCTCAGTGTACATGGCGGGTACAAAACCTCCTTTCGTAACAGTAGATCCGGTATCAACATCTCTTGCCGTTGAACCGCCCAAAAACATCGCTCCTCGACGCCTTTAGGTTCTCGAAGAATATTCTAAAACCCTATTCTCTCTTTCCCTGGTGTTTTCGCTTTTTTTGTTATATGTATATATAACCCTTGGAAAAACCTCTATACAAGAAAAAACCGACCTTCCAAAAAGGTTCCTTTCCCAGACACACGTCACAACATACACGTTCTCGCGTGGGAGAACAACTCCTAGAACACCTTCATCCCAAAAAGAAAGAAGAAGAAAAAAGAGAAGAAAAAAGTTACAGATAACACACCGAACCCCAACCTAGTAGGAGAGAATATCGGAATTCTTTCTTTCTTTCTTTCTTTTCTTTAGTCCACATACTTGGCCAGTGTGGCCATGGCACCCTCGCGGTGCAGGCTCTCGAGGGCCTTCTGTAGCTCGTCCATAAAGATCTTGTCCTCGCGCAGATCATCACCAAAGAGGTCACGGATGGCCATGAGCGGGTAGACCCTGTCGCCGCCCTCGAGGGCCTTGGCCTTGAGCTCGTCGGCCCTGGGGTCGTCGATGGTGTAGGGCTTGCCGTGCTCGTCGACGCCGTGCAGGTAGCGGAACCAGCTGGCGACGACGAGGGACAGGCGCTTCAGGTTGTGGGTCTTGCCCATGATCTGCTCGGCGATGGAGGGCATGACGAACTGCGGCAGCTTGCCGGAGCCGTTGAGGGTGAGGCGGGTGATCTGGTCCATGATGGTGGGGTTGGAGAAGCGCTCGATCAGCTTGTCGCAGTAGGCGTCGAGGTCGACGCCGGGGATCTCGGGCAGCAGGGGGCGGACCTCCTGGTGCATCATGTTGTAGATGAACTTGCTGAAGAGGGGGTGCTCGATGACCTCGTGCACGTACTGGAAGCCGCCCAGGAAGGCCATGTAGGACATGGCCGTGTGGCTGGCGTTGAGCAGGCGCAGCTTGTGGCACTCGAAGCGCTCGACGTCCTCGACGTCCTTGACGACCTGCACGCCGACGTCCTCGAAGTGGGGGCGGCCCTGGGCGAAGTGGTCCTCGACGACCCACTGGTTAAAGGGCTCCGTGACGACGGGCCACGAGTCCTGGATGCCAAAGGTCTCGGCCAGGCTGGCCTTGTCGCCGTCCAGGGTGCGGGGCGTGATGCGGTCCACCATGCTGTTGGGGAACGCGCCGTGCTCGGTGATCCACTCGGCGATCTTGGGGCTGCGGTGGCGGGCAAACGTCTTGAGCATGTTGCCCGTGATGGTGCCGTTCTTCTGCATGTTGTCGCAGGACAGCACGGTGAAGGGCAGCAGGCCCGACTCGTAGCGCTGCGCCAGCGAGGCGTACAGGTAGCCAAAGGTGGTCTTGGGCCGCGCCAGGTCGCCCTCGAGGTCCTCGACGATGTCGGGGTGCTCGACCAGCAGCTGGTGGGTGTTCTCGTTGTAGTAGTAGCCGCTCTCGGTGATGGTCATGGACACGATGCGCGTGTCGCGGTCGGCCATCTTGTTGATGACCGCCCTGGGGTCGTCGGGCGCGTACAGGAACGAGGTGATGCTGCCCATGACGCTGGCGCTGCTCCCCTTGGCCGCCCGCTCGATCAGCGTGTACAGGCAGTCCTGTGGCACCAGGGCATCGCGCATCGCCGCGTCAAAAGGCTGCAGGCCCACGCCGCAGATGGCCCAGTCGCGCGCGCCGCCCTTGTTCATCAGCCCGTCCACGTATGCCGCCAGATGTGCCCTGTGGAAGCCGCCCACGCCGATGTGAACGATGCCCTCCTTCAGGTTCTTCCTGTCGTAGCCCGGCACCGCAGAGGGCTTGGTGTTGCTGGAAGCTCCCTGCTGCCGAATGGTAGCAAGGTTCTGGTTGTTGAGCCTGACGGCGCTGGGCAGGGCCCTGGAGATGCCATCACGAACCGCGCGCGAGGCGGTCTGTGCCATGGTCGCCATTTTGTGTGTGTGTGTGTATAGGAGGTGATGGGTGGGAGAGGGAGAGAGGTGGTGTATGTGTGAGAAGAGGGAAGGAAGACAAGGAGAGAGAGGAGGGTGTCTTTTCCTGAGAGGGTTCGGATGGTCTATAGAGGGGAGAGAGATGTGTTTAGAGGGAAAAGGGAACGTGAATGAAGCTACGCTTGATCAATAAACGCAAGCTCTAGGAGAGGGAGAGAAAGGGAGAGATGAAGGTGAGCATTGAAAACATATACCACCAGCCAAAAGACCTATGTAATACCCTACGTATACATAACATTCAGCAGGGCAGCGGCCCACCGTACACCGCGCAGGGTTACTCTTTTTTTTCTTCTTCTCAGGAGTCTTTTGTGGGTCGTGGTCGAACGAGAGTCTTGCCAGGCTGGTTGGAAAGAGGCTTTGATGTCATCCCGAGCTTAAGGGGGGCGAATTGGTCGATACGGGTTTTTTTTATTATTTTTATCGATTTTTTATTTTTCCTCCCCCCCCCCCCTTCCCTTGACATCGATTCGCGCTCGTAGCACCAGCTGGGCGTGGCGTTGATGCTTTCGCTTACCTAGAACAAAGCAACCCTTGACCTGACTCGACGGAGCACTGTGACCCGGTACTGTGTAGGGTGGTTGTAGTCCGGCCCAGGCAAGCACGACCATGTCAGTGCATTCCTTAATCATGATGCGAAGGGGGAAGGGGCCGAGAACAGAAGGGGCAGGATTCTGGCCCAACGGCGTCCCCGGCCTTGGCTTACTCAGCAGCTGGGAAGGCGCGGAAGCAACAACCAAGCACGGAAGCAACAGCTGAGACAAAAGATAGAAAGGTAAGTAGAAAGAAAATCAGAAGGAAAAAAAGAGAGGGAAAGAACAGAGGGTCTCCCCCCCCCTCCTTCCTCCTGTTCTCGTACGGACTGGCGTCATCCACCTTTCCCTGTAGATCCCATCCCGTTTGCTCGCAAGGCTAGGGAAAATCATCGCCCCTTTCTTCTTAAAGACGTCAAATTCCCCACGCGTGCCCCAGCGGTGACCGCACACTTCTTTGCCACGTCGCTGACGGCCGCTGACCCTCTTTGACGGGAGCTTGTCGCGCCTTGTAACATGTGTGATTCTCCCTCGGATTTCATATTACGTTGCGTACAAGTAAGCAAGAAAAAAGCCATCATGCACCTCAATTTTGTCAGAGGAGGATGGGAAGGGCATCATATTTTTCTCATCTTCTTCGGCAGGATTCCATGCCATTCTGTAAAGCAACTTTTGCCGAACGCACCAAACCCAGACCGAGTATCAAAGATGATCTCTTCTGCGTACATCGATCGGTTCGGACAGCTTTGGCGCCGAGAGTTTTACAAACTGCTCACAATCATCTGATTTTTTTTTTTTTAGGGGGGAGGGGGGAGGGTGAATCTTATGTGAGCCATACAGCAATTGAGTCGCCAAGATACGGTCGCCCTCTCAGCCTTTTGTCGCATTTCTGAATGACTTGAGATTGTTCAGACTTGACTGACGGGACTGAACTGACTAGTGCTTCTGAATCATTCCGTGACAAAATATTTCCTTAGAAACTTGACTCCGAGAAGGGTTTCGTCTTTGAGAGATCAATACTCGCCAAGCTCGATTAATGAGTTATAGACATACGTCTCAGCCGTCGACAAACCCAAATCAATTTGGCATCGAATACTTGATTATGTAAAGAACTTGAAGTGCAGGATGCCGCCTATTTACACCCCATGCTGATCAGTGCTCCCCGCCTTACGAGCATACTCTTGTTCAGGGTAAGGCCAACAATCCTACGTGGGTATTCTCGCATAGATCGTGACGCATGTGAATCATGTTCTACTCCAGCCAAATAATAGGTGCTGGAGCCAATGCTCGAATCGTAGCATTTCGAAGTCTCTATAAGGGCTTTGCTCGTTTGAACCAACTGACATATTTGTCATCTTGGAAATATTGTGCATTTGATCTTTCTTGACTTGTTCAACATAATTATTGAACTTGACCTGGTACTGAAGTCCATTTGGCCAAGACGGAAATGCGCAGGCCGGCTTCAAAGACACTCGACTGTTTGATGTAAGAATGCATACCTTGTATGACGAGGCCGTCCTTACATATATAATTGCTGATTTGAATATTGAAACAGGTGATTTGAAAGAAGAAAAAAAAAAACACGAAGCAAGTTGAGACAAAGGCCACCACAACAGCTCCTTGGCGTAATCTGGTCGAATAGGATCACACTTGGCATCTCGGCACTGCTACAACACGGACCTGGAGCCATCCATAACTGGTGACATTGGATACTTGGCATATGGTTGCCCGGGGGGGGGGGGGGGTGCGCGACTGCAACCCGCCCATAATCTCTAAACGCACCTAGCTCAATAGCTGTTGTATAATGCCTCCGGGCCTATAAGAATGGGTGAAAGACAGCAAGACATGCCCCGAGGGAAAGCTGAAGGAATGGCTTTTTTTAAGAGGGGGGGGGGGGGAGAGCAGGCTATTTTTGAACTCGTTATTATTATACGACAGAGTACTAGTCCTGATGGAGGTTACTTCGTTCCAACACCTACCCATCAAGGTTACAGTGAACATAGATGGCGACAGCATGATGATGCGGGGAGCTGAAGAGATCCAGCCTACAGGGTGGCATGAATCTCTAGGTGAAAGGCGTTATATGCCCGGTCCTCTCACTGTTCTTTATTCATTAATGACACTGCACCCCCATCCATCTTGGCATGGCAAGTCTGAGTGAGTAGGGTCGCTGGAAAGAGAAAAAGAAAGAAAGAGTAAAAATACACTGCAAGATGGCCGAGGTCATCGGAATCGTGACCGGCCTCATCGGCGCCGCCGACGTGAGCGTGCGCGCAGCAGGAGGACTGCTGGATCTGATCCGCACCTGGACCAACGCCTCGCCCGAGATATTAAGCCTGCACAATGAAGTTGCCGATCTCAGCATCGTCCTCCGATACGCGAGGCGGACCGTCGAGAGCGCCGGGCCGAGCATCCACCAGGACACGTCGTTCCTGGAAGCGATGGAGAGATACGCAGGCCAGGCCAGGCTGCATCTGAGCGATATTGGATGGATTGTCTCGCGGCTGCACGACCTGCCGAGCCGGCGGAAGAAGATTGCCTGGTTGAGGAGGAGATCTCATGCGCTGAAGGTGACTGCGCGGCTTCGAGAGACTCGATGCCTGATCGCGGCGTTGCTTACCACCAAGAACTTGTATGTTTTACTGTGATTGTGTCTTTTTCTTTTCTTTTTCTTTTAACCCAACTCTACACCCCCCCCCCCCCTCTGTCCCTCCGAATGCCCGCTCAAGGTACGATAGCATGAGCACAGCAAGGATCGAGGCACAGCTGGAGGCTCTGAGGATCGCCACCGCGGCAACAGAGTTGAGGCATGAACAAGAGCAACAACAATCTCTTGCTGGCGAGACCTCGGTTGAGGTTCTGAGCAGCATGGCCGCGCTGCTGAGCAGTGTCCATGAAGCTCACGACAACATGGATCGAAAGCTCGGCAGTATCAGTGAGCGGATCAAGGCACTGGAGTATGGTCAGAGAAATGGACGGGAAACTGCTTACCTTGGACTGTCGTGCCATATCCCTGGGGGTTCTAGGCCAGCCTGCTCATGCCTCCAGAGGCGATCAACGGCGAGGTGGAAGATCATTCCTCCATCTTTATCTTGGTTCCTTGGACAGGTGCTCGTCGGTTACAGCTGCGCGCTGTCGAGTCACTGTCACGATGACGAGTGCGAGGCACAGACGCAGGTCTTTCATGCAGTGTACACGTTCCCCGTCTGGTTCCTTCACTACACCATCCTCCTCTGCGTGGAGAAGGCAGCCGGCCAGGCCCCTTCCATGTCGCTTTCCATACGACCGGTGCTTCCGCCAGCGCTCCTGGACATGCATCACTACATTCACATGCTGGATATAGACGCGTTAAGAACCATCCTGCAGAGACATCCATGGACAGCAAACCACACCACAACCACGAGCGGGAACACACCGCTGCTCAGTGCTCTGCGCCACAGTCGTCTCCAATCCGGGTCTGACCAGGCCTTGGGGGTCCTTCGGCTCCTCATCCAGGCCGGTGCCGACCCGGACGCTCCCAACGAGATGGGGACTACGCCGCGTCAGACAGCTGCGCTCCTCCTCCTAACAGGCGCTTACCACACGAGCGTCAGACACCGCATAGAAGAGATGTTTCTCTCCGGTGACGTGTGGGATGACTTCGAGATCAGCCACGCCAGCCAGGTCATCCTAAAGCGCCGGCAGGGCGATGTGAAGAGCATCGCTAGGGACACAGAAGCAGCCAAGAAACTCGCGGCAGTAGATCAGCTGGGCTACCAGCCGCTGACATACGCAGCGCGTATGAGCGATATCGAGGCTGTCAGGGCGATCCTCGAAGCAGGCGTAGACCCCAACACGATGGGGCCTGGCGCCACGGTGAGCGCGCTGTATGCAGCTACGCAGTCCAGCGAGAGCGGGAAGACATCGAATGCTGAGAGCAAGACGGAGATATGCCGCCTTCTCCTCCAGTACGGGGCTGATCCCACCGTAGCGTCCCGAGAGGGATGGTTTCCTGTCCAGAGCGCCTCCGCGCGTGGTAGATTGAGCATCGTGGACCTTTTAACACGAGCACGACCTGGCGTGGTCAACCTACAGTCCCTGAATGGCGAGACGGCCCTGATGTACACTGCAGGCCACGGCAAGACCGCCGTCACGGAGCTGCTCATCAGGCGGGGGGCGGATATGGAGCTCTGCACGAGGGAAGGCGAGACGCCACTTGGTATAGCGATACAGTTTCACAGCCATGGCTGTCTTGATGTCCTTCTGAAGCATGGGGCGAATCATCTGGTGGTCGATGTCTGGGGAAACACCATTCTGCACCGGGCAGCATCGTGTGCAGACTCGGTGACGATGCGCATCTTGGAAGAGCATGGCTTGCCAGGAGTGGATCTGTACCAAAAGGACAAGGACGGAAAGACTGCTAGGCGCCTCTTTGATGAACGGTCAGACAAAACCGACGAGCTCAGGTTGGCTTTTGATAGGCTTCTGCTTGCGGTCGAGGGATCGTGTGTGAGTGAGGATGGATTCTATGATGCTGTAGAGGGTATGGACAAAGGTGTTTCAGGTGAGGGATGAGATGAAAAGATGGCCACCCATAGGACGGATGCTCATGCAATGAATGCATCATTCATTATTCATTCCCCTTTTTCTTTCCAAAGAAGACGAGGTCAACTGTGGATTTCTTGGACGAAGAGACAGGAGTATGAACCGTGGTCAGGGTTAGGTAACCTTATTGTGACTATCCACTACCATCTAAGGCGTGCTGGGCCGCTAAAGGCGCTATAAGAGGGCCCTTGTAAGCATCTAGGCAGGCCCTGTTCCACACAAAATAGGCCCATACCGCATAGCCATGTGGGGGACTCAGCCGTTTTCCCAAGCCGCCCTGCCGCAAGAACTCCACTACCGCAACCGAGGAACGTCACTTTTACCAGACCCTCCTCCTTCTTATCGATCTCGTCGCTTACCGCCCGCAGTATTGACAACCTCGTGCCACCCCAACCTGTGTTTGATATCGAGGCGCTGTTGATCTCTCTCTCTCACTCACACACCCGAGGACGACGTCCTTGCTCCATTCTTTATTCCCCTCCCTTCGCCCTGCTCTACTCCTGTTTTGCTTAGCCAACCATGTCGAACCCAAACGCCCTGTTCCTCCTCGCCGACCATATCAAGCTGTCGCTGCTGGAGCGCAAGAGGGCGCAGGCGCTGAACCTCCACAGCGACTCGCAGGATGGGCATATATCACGATCTCTAGAGCAGTTTCGAGATGGCCTGGAGGCTCTGCAAACGGAGCAGAAGCGTCTGGAGGAGGCGGGCGAGGACACGTACGATCACCTCTCCTCGCAAACACATATGCTGTGGCATAATCATCAACCTTTCTCGCACAGTGCTTGGCTAACAAGAACTACACACTGCAGTGACAAGATCGCGACACTGTCCGACTCCCTGCCCAGCCTACAGAAGCAATTCGACGATCTCACCTCCCAGTTCCACGGCTTCTCCTCCCCCGGCACAGCCGCGACCCTTACGCATCCGAATGACCCCTCGCTGGCCGAAGACTTTGCGCATGCGGAGAGCACCACCTCCACCTCTCCCTCGGCCGCCAAGAGCACGCCGGCCAAGACATCCCTCCGCGGCACACCAGGCAGCACCAGCAGCGGCAACAAGTCGGTCCGCTTCACCGACCCCTCAGGCAATGACGACGACTACGACGCCAACGCCGCCGCCCTCTTCGGCCAGCCCTACCGCGACGACCCAGACGCCCCCGCCGGCTACCGCGACCAGGCTGCGGACCTCGACAACCGCCAGGTCCACGCGTACCACTCGCAGATCCTGGCCGAGCAGGACGAGCAGCTCGACCGGCTGGGCGAGTCCATCTCGCGGCAGCGCGAGCTGAGCATGCAGATCGGCGACGAGCTCGACGACCAGGTCGCCATGCTCGAGGACCAGGAGGCCCTCGTCGACCGCCACCAGAGCCGGCTGGACCGCGCCCGACGGTCCGTGGGGCGGATTGCTCGGAGCGCCGGCGAGAGCAAGCAGATGATTGCTATTATTGTGCTTATTATTATACTGGTGCTGCTGATCGCCGTGCTGAAATGAGCGTGGGGGGCTGGGGTTGATCTATGTGGGCGAGGAGGACCTTTGCTCTCTTCTTTGAGCACTGACGACGATGCAAAGAAGATGGCGACGACGATCACTGCAACATGGTGACGTAAAAAAGACAGCGAAACAAAACTCCAAACAACCATCATGGTCTTGTTATGTCGCTCAGTCATAATCTGTATGGTAATATGGCCCCTCGTTTTTCGTTTTGGAGAGGGGAGAGGGGCTACCTTGCTCTGGTGTTGGGGAGGCGTCTAAAGGAGTTCTGGGAGTCATGATGGCAGGAGAGATGAACAGTTTTGCTCGAGAGAAAGAAGACGCGCGCTGAAACTACTGTTGCTTTTTTCCAGCTTGAATCTCACACACACACACACACACACAACAAGAGGCTGAAGCGTGTCCCATCTCTTTTTTTATACAATATTTTGAATTTTTTTCTAATTTCAGCTCTTGCTAAAGACGCTCTGATAGTGAATCGATCGATACCTCCAAATGACCCTGATGAAGTGCCCTAGATTTTTGATTGTCCAACGCCTTTTATTTCTCTTCTTCAAAGGCAAGGCAAGGCATGCTATGCATTGCATGTCTTCCCTGAAGAATAGGAAAAGAAAAATCAACCCATACCTAAATGCCGAGAAACATCCGCACCTGATGTTCTCTTCCTCACTTTGCATGCTTGTATGCATGACCCCCCACCCCCCCCCCATATATCGCGATGGAGGAGGAAACGGGACTCCACATTAGTGTTTCCTGAACCCGTTCCTCTTCTGCGCAGGCTGGCTGCCGTACGCCCTCCGGCTCTGGACCTTTTTGTCCTTGGACATGCTCGCGCCGAGCTGGATATCGACGCGCGGCGGGGTGGCGAAGCCGAAGCCCTTGGCGACCTTGACAAGGTCGAGCTTGTGCACGTCAAAGACGCTGCGCAGGGAGTGGCTGGCGTAGGCGTGCAGGTAGGAGCGGTAGCCGTCCTTGGCGGACTGGTTGAGGTAGTAGTTCTTGCCGATGAGCTTCTCGAGCTGGGACTGGATGTTGAAGATCTTGTTGGAGGGGAACTCGAACTCGACGACGGGGACGCGCGCGGCCTTGAGGTGCGAGAGGAAGCCGACCTCGGACGGCTGCAGGAACATGAGGGAGCGGCCCTTGGTGTTGGCGCCGCGGGCTGTCCGGCCTACGCGGTGGATGTAGTCGCGCGGGTCATCTGGGGGGTCGAACTGGACGATCCAGTCTACTGCGGGGATCTGTAACGGAAATGTCAGTATGATGGTATTTAGTTATCCATTCATTCTGGATTCACACAAAACAGATGAGAGAAGAGAGGAAAGGGGAGGGGGGGAGGGGCGCGAGGTAGGCTTACATCGAGGCCTCGGGCTGCCACATCTGTGCAGATGAGGGTCCCCTGCTTGGCGTTGCAAAACTCAAAGAAAGTGTTGGTCCGGGCTTGCTGCTTCATCTTGCCGTGAAGATGGAGGACAGGAAGGTCGATAAAGTTAAGAAGCTCGCTGAAATACTTGACCGAGTTACAACTCGAGAAGAAGACCTGTTTCCGCGGGTCATCAGCCTTGCGAGTTCTCGAGAAATTTTTCTTTCTTTTTGATATCCACCCTTCACCGCCTGCCAAGTCAGTCATGAAAACTCACAATAATCTTCTTCTTGGCCATCTTCTTCAAGAAGCTGAACAGCAGCAGGAAGCGCTTGTCCGCATCCACAAGACAGTATCCCTGCTCCACGCCCTCGACCGTCGAGAACTGCTTCTCCTCGTCGACGTTGATATACAGAGGACCCGGCCGCAGGGAGATCCTGGCGAGGTCCTCCACCTTGGTCGTCTGCGTGGCGCTGAAGAGCATCGTCTGCCTGTTGTCCTTGGGGAGGATCTTGATGATCTGGCGCATCTCGTCCTCGAACCCAATCTCGAGGATCCGGTCGGCCTCGTCGATGATCAGGCTCTTGAGGTTCTTGAACACAAAGGGCGTGTTCTGCAGGTGGTCCAGCAGCCTCCCCGGGGTGGCGATGATCAGGTTGACGCCCTTGGACAGCTTGTCTGCCTCGGCCCGCCTGTTGGCGCCGCCGATGACGATGCCGTACGTCTGGCTGTGGTGCTTGAGCAGGTCGCGGGCGACGCTGAAGATCTGCAGGGCAAGCTCGCGCGTGGGTGACACGACAATGACGCCGGTGCCGTTGCGCGGCTTGAACTTGAGCGCGTGCAGCATCTCGATGGCCGGGATCAGGAAAGCGAGCGTCTTGCCGCTGCCCGTCTTGGCCGCGCCCAGGACGTCCTTGCCCGTGAGCAGCGGCGGGATGCCGCGCTTCTGGATCTCCGTCATGGTCTTGAAGCCCATCTCGTCGATCGCCTGGATCGTCTTCTCGGAGAGGCCCAGCTCGTGAAAGGAGCTCACTTCGGTGCCGGCGCCCTGGGGGAGGGAGAGGTGAGATTGCGGGAGGTCGGCCTTGGCTGCATCGGGCGGCGAGGTTTCTTCTTCTTCATCATCACCTTCGTCTGCGTCGGAGCTATCCTCTTGTTCGGTCTCGGTAGGTGGCGCTACCTCTTCCTGCTGCTCCTCCTCCTCCTCGGTGTCCTCCTGGACGACATGCTCGACTTCTGGCTCAGGCTCCTCGACGACCTTGGACTTCTTGGACTTCTTGGACTTCCGCTCCGTCGTGTCCTTGGATGCGTCCTTCAGCTTCCTCTTCTTGCTATGGTCGGACGCCATTATGATGAAACGGTATCTCGGGGTGACTCGGTGCGATTTGGGGGGGGGGGGGGGAACTGCGATCTGGCGACCACGTACAAGACTGTTGCGCGACGGAGGTGCAATTGAACCAAGATGGCGAGAAGAAGAAGAGGGGGGGGGGGGGAAAAGGCGGCCAACCCAACTTTTTTTCGGGGTGTGCTGATAAGATAGCCGCGGGGGCCACTACTACGAACAGGGACTGGACTTACTAGGGCCTGTTAGGGGTCTTAGTACATAGAGTACTATGTACTATAGCAGAGTATTCCGTTCCACTAACCCTGGATGAGTGAAGACCAATCTTTTTTTTTTCTTACCACAACTCTTAAGCAGAAAACCTATTTCTCATGATGATCCCAAGTCAGGGTATATGTCCAGGTCTTGTATTGGGAACTCCCTTCCATCATTGTTCTTGGAAAGAATCCAGTTTCGGTCGTCCTGGTTCTCGATGCATCCTTCTGTGCTCTTATTCAGCGCTCACACATCTGGTAATAAACGGATGTACTTGCACTCCACTAAGCACTAGACTTACGTACTCCAGTACATCATAGCCTGTATCTCTTTACATGTGAACCTCTGCGGATCAGACTTAGCCTGTTTATGGCAAGATGGCCCCTTCATTTTCTGGTATCTTTTGTTATGTAGGGTATGTACATCTGCATAACGCCGGTTGTTTTTTTCTCTTTTGATGTTTCTTTTTTCATTCATGAACCCTGGTCCAATGATTTGCACCCCATGCGGCTGCCGACCGTTTCGAAACTCCTATGTAATGTGTGGGAAAACGAGGGCAAAAACAGTGTGACCTCCCCCCCCTTTGCCTCTTTGTTAATAAAAACTCAAAAATGACAATGCTCGTAGAACCCAAAGGAGAGAAGGGGGCAGGGGAGGTGGCGAAGTGTGCATGCAGGAATCAAGTCCCACGCAAGTCAGACCATAGAAAAATCATTGCAGTGCCGAGGGAATAGGGTCCTCGTGCTTGGCCGTGCTGCCCTTGCCTCGCCACGTACTGACGGCAGCGATCTTAGCGTCCCACCTCTGCTCGTCTGTGCCGTACGCCCGGGGGGTCAGCTTGATCAGCGTGTGCAGGGGCACGTGCATCCACGGGCTCTTAGCCTGGTCGCGCTTCATAAAGTACGCGTAGATGCACCGCAGCACCGCCTGGTGCGTCACGATCAGGATGTCCTCGGACCTCTCCAGCTCCATGATGATGGGTTCCAGCCGGATCACCACGTCCCGATAGGACTCACCGCCGCGGTATCGATAGTTGTACTTGTCCTCATCGCGTGCCTCAAAGTCCTCTGGGAACTGGTCCTTGATCTGCTGGTAGGTCATGCCGTCGCATGCGCCCGCATCCAGCTCGTCGAGAGCTTTCCACTGCAGCTGGTTGTAGTGCTTGGGCAGGAATCGCGCGGTGGCAATGGTGCGCTTCAGTGTAGACGTCCATACCGTGAGGGGACGATCATCCTATAGGCAAGGTGTGAGCAGGATGCACCAAAGGAAAACAAGGCAATAAATACTAGGCATTGTTTTTTCTTTCCTTTCCTTTTTTTTTTTTTTTTTTTTTTTTCTTTCTTATTCAGCATCTACCGACCATGTTTTAATGTATCAATAACTTTTCCGCATCTCTTCCGCAACCTAGAAACGTAATCCTAAAAACATC
>JACWST010000009.1:105590-139426 GCA_014850475.1 Cryphonectria naterciae
GGGGGGGAGGTGCGCGGGGGCACGGGGGGATTAAGTGCTGGGCATGGTTTTGTGCCGCCCTGCCCTGTGTTGTTTTTTTTAGACCCCCCCCCCCATGAAAGAAAAAGAAGAAGAAACAGGAGTAGTCACTTACACCCACTGATTCGCGGACCAAATCAGGAAGCTTACGCGCGTACTGCTCGCCACGGGGTGACAGCAGCGCATCGCCTCCAATTCGCCCATCCAGGTTGTACATGGACTCGCCGTGCTAGGTAGGACGGAACCACGTTAGTAATGCCAAGACAAAAACCCCTCAGTTGTAGACCTGTAAGAAAATCGACAAAGAGAGAGAGAGAGAGAGAGAGAGAACACACCCGTGACAGCCATACAGACCGCGGTCTGATGTGCAGGTTCATTAGGTAGTAGACGACCCGGCTCTGCAGGTAGTCCTGGATGCGGTTGATGATGACCTGCTTGCCGACATCCATGATCTTTAGGTAGGTGAGGTGCTCCTCGTCGCCGTCCTCGTTGACGGACTTGTAGACCTTCTCGTAGTTTCGGATGCGGTTCCGGAAGTCGAGCGCGGCCTGCTCTGGGTCCTGGCCCTTGTAGTCCGGGCTCGTGGTCTTGACGTCTCTTATGTTTGCCATGATCAGGTTCTCGTCGTCGCACTTGGACTCGACGTAGATGACCTCGATGCCGGCCTTTGAGCAGATCTCGAGGATCCATTTGCGCCGCTCCTTGGTCGAGTTGGTGGCGTCCAGTATGGCTACGACGCCGTTCTCGGTCTTGAACCACCTCAACATATCGGCCACCGCCGCCTCAGCGGCCGCCTTCCTCTGCCGCTCGCCCTCCACGTTGGTGGTATCGAAGAAGTCGGCGGTGGGCTGGGCGGCGGCCTTGCGGCGGTAGCTGCCGACGTTGAAGGTCTGGGATGGTATGGAAAGCCATTGGAGGTATCTCTGGGCTGCAACAGCGACGGGTGTTAGAGTGCTCGTGTCCAAAGCCAAGTCTTCACAGCTCCCGTCGCCCGGGCAGACAGAACAGTGGTGGAGGGTTGGGGGTGTCTCAGCGGATTGGTGTGCTATACAATATCACAAGACAAAACGGTGTCAATTGTAACGATAAAAAAAACAAGGCATGTAGGTGGGTGAAGGATAAGACAGGGAGAAGAACGACACGCAGGAAGAGAAGGAAAACGGGGCAGCACAGTAGCAAGAAGGAAAAGAGAGGAAGGGGAAGGGGGGACAAGTATTTACCCTTTTGTGCAATGTAGCTTTTACCTCGGGCTGGCAAGCCCACCATGACCACGCAGATGCGCGTGTCCTCCACCTGAACGCCTATCCCATTAGCCTTCGCAGGAGCCATGACTGGGCGCGGTTGTGGAATAGACAGCTGGATGCTGAGAATCTTGCGAAATCATAGAGAGGCTGGCGGAAGGGAAAACTGAGAAGGACGCGATGGAATCGTATGTGGGCGCGCGCAGAACCAGGTTTTGAGGTATGCGATTTTTAGAAACAAGTAAGACAAAAAATGATCGGAATTTGCAGGGTGCTTTGGTGAGGGACTGATGGGTGTGATCGCGTGCGTTTTTGTTTTTTCGAGCTGCAGCTATGGCACGAGGATGGATTTCGTAAAGTTGGAGAAAAGATGCATGCAGAGAGGAGAGAGAGAGGTGTGTTTGCGGCTACCACACTGTAGCTACGCAATAGCAGCAGCCCCAATTGCGGCAGAAAAAGGGACTTGGACAGCGAGGCACTCGGGACTGCGTTATGATGTATCGGGTGTGGTGGGGTCTTCTGCGTCTGCCCTGGATCTTCGGTTGTCTCCTTGCAGCCAGCGGATTGGGTGGGACTCTTCCGGTGGCAGTGGTAGTGAGTAGTAGAGAGGGACGGGATGTGAGAGTAGGTGAAAGGCAGGCGGCCTGAAAAAAAGCCACAGGGCTGATGCTTGATGGATAGACAAGGGACGGCAGTAACAGAGACTTGTGACCAAGGATTGATCGGTGTAGACGGCCTGGGAGAACTGCCTTCGTTTGATGAAATGTCGTATAAAACGGAAAAAGTCGGGGAGGACAGAGAAGGTTGAAGAGCTGGCCCAGGCAGGAGGGAGGAGGGTATTAAAAGGAGAAGAGAAAGGAGAAGGGGGGGGGGGAAGAAAAAAGAAAAAAGGACTAGCTTGTGATTATGACGGCAGGAGAGAGAAGGAGGGAGGGGGGAAGGGGGAGGGGGAGAGAGAGACAGAGAGAGCGCTCGGAACAGACGGTGAGGGTGAGCTTGAGTGATTCCGACGACAGTCAATCCAGTCCAGATCAACAAGGAGGAGAGCTTTGTGCTTTCTCCTCCAAGGGTGTAAGGGCATGTATGTGTGTGCATGTGAGAGAGCGAGTGAGTTGAACGAGTTGTGTGTACCCAGGTACCATGGTACCCAAAGCTCCTGATCGGAATTCTCAGGAGCAAGGTTGGTGGTTCCAAAATGCTCTTCTTCAGCCAGTCCGTAGGTGTTGGTTGGGCCTTGTTCTAGCAGCATCCCCTGGAAGCATTGGCCCTGAGATGGGCCTCGTGTGAAAGCTTAGCACTAGCTAGCATCCCCTGCCATGCTGACCCGGGACCTGGGCCCGCCTACAGATGCCCCCTCAACCCGGTTCACCCCGCACTGCAGGGCAAGGAAACCCACTGAAATCCACCTGGGCTGAAGAACCTGATGCTTCTGGAACAGGGACCCTGTCTGCTTGACTCTCTGGTCCGTTCAGGGGTTGGCCATGTACTTTGCCAGACTTTGCCGTGAACTGACGTATCCCAACTTTGCAAGAAAAAGAGAGAGAGAGAGATGGCTTCTTTTTGTTTTCCTCCATTTTTCCTTCTTGCTTTCTTTTCTTGGGTGCCTCTCTTGATTCCAGGTGCACAGATGTGGCTCTTTTCCCTGACACTTCTTGACCCTTTTTTTCTTTCCTTCTTTCGTCTCTTTTTTGGTCCATCCATGTCATCGTCCTGTCGTGTGAGGTTGGGTTGGGCCGAGGGTCAAGGCCAAGCATCAGCTTCAGCCAGCCGCCATGTCTCGGATGCAAATAGCCCTTTTTTTTTTTTTTTTTAGGTGACCACGACAACCATCTCAGCTCAGCAGCCTCTCCCTCCCCTCCCTCCCTCTCACTCTCACATGCAGGCCACAATTTCCACATGACCACCACAGTTCAGTCTGCTCGAGTGTGGTCGACGTGGTAGCACCAGAGCCAAGCCGCAGAAAAAAGTATCCACGGGACACGGGACACGGCAGTGGCGCGGCTATGCGGTCGGCCCATCTCCCCATATCCCCAGAATCTGGTCACTTTGGGAGGGGATCCCGTACCTCTCCGATCAGCAGGCCTTATAATCAATCGTATGTTTTCTCCCCATCCTTTCTCCAGATTTTTTTTTCCCACCGTCTTCTCATTCTCCTCATTCTCCTCACTCTTTTCCCCAGACCTAAGAGAGAAAATGGGGTTTCCTGCAACTGTCTCCCCATACTCTCTCGACACCCGCCTCCTTCGGGTCGCATTTACGCCCGTGCTGCAGCACCTGCTGACCCTTCACAGAATTCAGGAATCCCCAGGCAAACACCGGAACCCTTCTTCAGAGGTGGGTAAAGGCACTGCGCCCCCTTCCCCCAATCAAGGTCTCTCTCTCTCTCTCTCTCTCTCTCTCTCTCTTTCCCCAATCCTTGCCGGTGTCACAAGGTGCATGGACCATCCGGGCTGGCTCACCCCTCCCATCGCCGCGGCGGCGGCAGCAGCAGCAACAGCACTGCCTCCTGAGACCTTTCATCTCGGGGACCTGCTCGAGGCCCGTAGAGGGGGGGGGGGGCTCATTTGCCACGGGCCACGCGATATCTCTCGTGTTTCCCCAAGGATTTTTTTGTCGAGAAACAAATTTAGGCACGCAAGGACACTTGCCGCGTATTCGCGTGCACCGTTTTTTATTTTATTTGTTCGTTCTCGACACGGGGGCGACTGCCACCCAAGACCCCACTCGGGTCATCACCCATAGCCCACTTGGACGCTGTCCACTCGGCCCCTGATGACGCACTTCAAAGGGAACCCATGCTTCACCGCCTGCTTGTTCAATCTTTTTTTTTTTTTTTTGCGCTTTGATTTTTTTAAATCCTTGTCTCACAGCCGCTCCAATGCGAGAGCGTGATACAGGAGAGGGGAAAAGAAAAAGAAAAAGCAAAAAGCAATAGAAGTAAGAAACCTGGGAGGCGGAGGTGAATTCGATGCTTGGGCGCGCTCGGATGAATGGAAGCACCACTTGGCTTTGTACATGCGACGGCCTTGTGCATGTTACCAGCCGTGCTATATACTGTAGGCATGGCATGGGATAGGAAAAAAGAAGACAGATTCTTTTCTATTTTTTTTTCTCTCACGTACCTTGCCAAAAGACCAGGTATTAGCTCTTTCTCGACCCGGTCGAGATGGCTGCGTTGGTGGTCCTGGAGAGATGTGCCTCATCTTCGGGTCTCGGCGAGTTGTACTGGGCGAGCGTCAGTCACTATGGCCGTAATTATGTCCGATCGCGGGGTCTTTTTTTTCTTCTTTTTCTTCTCTCTCTCTCTCTCTTTGAGCCGACACCTAACGAGTGTTGGGGGAAAATGCTCACCTGTTTGATGTCACAAGGTCTTTCTTGTATGACTGAGAAAAAAATAAATTCTGAGAGAAATCTGAAAGGGAAGCAATGATGTAGCAAGGGATGGGATGGGGCCGACGAGAGATGATGAAGCATGCTAGGGGGGTCCGGCGGTGGTAAATATCGAGTTATACCTGTGGTGAGTGATTGAGTGGTTGGGGGGGGGGGGGGCTGCTTATTCAAGGACAGGTGTGGTGGTAGTGGCGGGGGGGGGGGAGGAGGAAACGAATGGGAGTTGTTCCAGAGACTCCGTGGGCTTTGCTGATTCAGATCTGGAACTGCAGGCTCCCGCGACGCGAGTGGGTTGCTAACAGATGATAAGCCATGATAAGCGAGATGGCGTCTTATATGCTTTTGGTGGTTCATGGTTCATGTGCTACCATGCTTTGGGTAGAGAAAAAATCATGAATGGAATTAGTGAAAGTAAAGATCAAGAATGAGGAGAAAGGTGTAGAGAGAGAGCAAGAGATTGGAAAGCTAGAAGGAATGTGTGGCCTGGGTCTGTCTTAAGTAAGGATGAGTGTTTGTGCAGGGGAAACAAACGACATACATAGGGAGTGTGTGATTGCAAAGAGTGGAATCTAAATGTGATAATACCAATGACTGCAAACAAAATAAGGCTGACTGTCATCATGTTGGAATGTCCTCTGATAAACCTGGTGGATGTGTGCTAGGATGGCGATGGCTGCTCCTGAGTGTGCTGTCGAAGTATTGCCCAAGGAGGGCAGAGAGCTGCTGGGCTGGAAGGTGATTCGAGAAGGGGTCTCGTTGAGGACAATGTGTTCAACGCATAAAGTTTGAATGAGGAAAGGTGAGGCAACAACCCATACAGTTCTGCAGTTAGCGACGCTCTCCCTGCCTGTTTGTTGCTGAGGGCAGGAGAAAGAGTCTCACTGAAAGAACCAGCGCGTGACAAGGGGGGCTTCTCATTGAGGTTGCAGACAGAAGCTTTGCTGAGAAGTGGAGGTGATACTCTGCTCGTGATGCAGGACAGAAATAGGAGGAGCTAAGAAAGCCTGGCGGTGAAAATATCAGAGAAGGTTGCTGAAAGACCATTAATGCTCACAAACCAGCCGATGTTGACAAGAAAACATCTCCAGATGCAGAAGGCTTTGGGTAACAAAACTTGGTCTGTTTTCACCTTTGAGAAAGTAGGCTCCATGGAAGCTTGTCTGCGCTGGTAGATGTGATTGCTTTGGATGGTGAGCCTAGGGGCTATGCGCGTTTTCAACGATACACAAGTGGCAGTGCCCCGGCTTTCAGCCTCACCTTGCGATCACTCAGCCAAGTCGCAGTCTCTCACAAGCTAATATGATCCACAGCTTAAGCATCACTGAGGCCTTGTCGTCACACTTTGATCCTGGGACAGGCAGAGTTCAGCAGCCTCTGGTGGCCAAGTCTTCTGACTCTCAGCTGTGCCTCAGCTGTGCTTCTAAAATCAGGTTTGGCCTCATGGTCATTGTGTCTATTATGATAACAGACTCTTGCAGGTGTGTATGGCTTGATGACTCTCAACAGAGGTTGAATATTTCTGAACAGACTCTAGCACTACCTGCATCCAATCATAACCTAAACAGCCCCGAACCCATCCATTCACCCTATCATATCTCAGTGCTGGCCCAGAGGCTTCCAAAGAATACTTAATTCTACAAATACTTCCCTCCCCTCCTGCCCTCATGATTTTGAAACACAAAGACTAGGACACCATTGGAGAGAATGAACACTGTAAATTGTGCCTCAGTTGGGGCCTGCACTGAATCAGATGACCTGTCAATCACTGCAATTTCACTGTGATGTCAGTACAAAAATTGATCATCACCTGTGTTACTGAATTCTTTGTCTCTCAGTAGAGTCCTGCATTTTGAGAAGTGACAGAATACTTGCTCGCACTTCCTCTCTCTTATGACAATGAGAGCCATGAAACCAAGGAGTGCTGAAAAAAAAAATGAAAAAAAAAGTATGACTATACTACCTACTGTGAGGAACACCACCATTAATGCCATTCACCTCCAGCTCATCACACACAACCTTCACCACTGACATCCAGGTCAACTTCCAGCCATATCTATCATCATGAGCCTCAATCTAGAGGGAGCATAACCGTGATTCACATTCTCCCCCCCCCTGCCTCCCCCCTTCAAGCCCCCCTTTCTATTTTCAGTAACCCGCAATCCCGATTGTTACACAGCAGCAGCAGGGAACTAGTGCAACCAGTGCCACCTCCCAACCTCTGAACCCACAAGCTCCCGTCGTTCTTCATTTAGGAACTAGTACATCTGGTGCTACTGCCCAACCTATCACTCCCCATATTGTTCTTTACGAGCCTGGTCAGGCTGCACAATCCAATATGGCGAATGGAGGGGCTAGCAAAGGCGACAAGGAGATGCAGAACACCGCCACGACGGATACCACCACCAGAGCCCCGCCGGTGAGATGCTTGTGGCCCCCTCCTGGGTTCGGCAGCCAGCCACACAGGGGAGTTGGTCCCCAGGCCGCGGGAGCAAACGCTGTAAGTAGATGCTCACCTCATAAAAAAAAAACATGGCCTACCACGAGTGCCAAGGCAGTACATATCCACAGTTTGCTGATCTCTATATCTATTACAAGCAGTCTCCAGCCCCCCAACACAACAACAACAACAACAACAACAATAACCAGGCAAATTATCAAACGACACAGCAGCCTCAGAGCACCCAGTCCAGCACTAGCCTCACATTTCCGATTCCTGTAGATGGAGGTATCTGGGGGCCTTTCCCAAGGTGGGATACTCGAAGCCCAGAGAGGAAACTTTGAGCCAGCCAACATAATTGGAGACATTTCTAGGCTGGACAAGGTCGAAGGAGGCCCTACTCGTCGCTTAAGGAGTCAAGGCCTATGATTTGGGTGCATATTAGGGCACCTGATGCAGGAAGCTGTTTAGCAAGCCAACCCAGACTGTCTGGCTACTTACGTATTGACTAGTTTTGATGAGAGAGAATCAATCCAAGTAGTTACTGCGCCACCCTGTGTGTCCTGTATCATTGCAAGCATCCTCCAGCTGTTGGTTACTTGCTGTCTACTTGGGATTAGTGAATCATCACTGCAAAGAGCCCGAATGAACAATGCTCAATGTTTTCCTTTCTTCCACCATCCAGGGGGATACATTGCCTCGGCTAGTCGAGCGCAAATGAAGGAACTCTGATACATTCTCTAATCAAAGACAAGACCATAAATCCAGCACTGATTATCACAGGAGGGAGCAGCTGTAGTCTGTAGCCAGCACGGATGGCGAAGGAGGCAGACAAGGGTTAGGGTTGGCTGGCTCAGGCAGACCACCATCAATACCGTCGTCCATAAGCCATTTGTGTGGCTACCTTCCCTCCTTCTCTTCCTTCTTTCTATTTCCTTCTAAGGATCAAGCACAAACACACGCACACAGCAACATACACTCGTACATACAGTACAACTGCCTACAACAGCATACCCAAGCAGGTGACATTGGCGAGACGGGAGAATTATGGTAGCGGGAGAGGGGGGCGGATATCGGAGTGAACCCCCCGCTCTCGAACCATCAACCCAGTCCACGACATGCAAGCAGTTTTTCCAGGTCGTAACTTGGATTTGAAGCTGACAATGGTATTTCCTGCACCACTGCTAAAGGTGAAGAGGATGTCTATCAGGCCTTTGATCAGGAGCGGCCTCGCCTCGAAACGGACGGTCCACTGGTCTTCACTACCAGCAGCCGTTGCAGCATCACAGGGCGGCCGAGCATGGACTCGTTCTAGAAGCACATCACACACTACCTATACTAGCACATGGAAGAGATGGGCTCATGACAGGGCAGATACGCTGCATCGGGGCCAAGAAGCAAAGATTGGTCCCAAACTCGGCCTCATAGTACTGGGACTCGGCTTGGGCCTCGTCGGAGGATTCTGCGTGCGCACGACCACGACGACGACCACGACAGCTCAGCCATCTTCCTCCGGCCATGTGAACAGCAGCAGCAGCAGCAGCAGCAGCATATATGCCACAAGAGAGGAGATGCTCCGCGCCGCCCAAGAGATCTCCGCTGCCCTCGGCCCCGACAGCGTGTCGTTCGACGAGGAAGCCCTCGACCATCACGGCTACTCGGACTGGAGCACATCCAACAGCCCCGTCCGCGCCGTGGCCATCGTATACCCGCGCACCACAGACGACGTCGTCACCATCGCCAAGATCTGCAGCGCCCACCGTGTGCCCATGGTCCCCTTCGGCGCAGGCTCGTCGGTAGAAGGCAACTTCTCCCAACCGCACTCGGGGGTGTGCATCGACTTTGCCCAGATGGACCGCACCGTCGCCTTCCACCCAGACGACATGGACGCCGTGGTGCAGCCGGGCGTGAACTGGATGGATCTCAACCGCGAGATCGCGGGCTCGGGCCTTTTCTTCCCCATGGACCCGTCGCCCACCGCTACCTTTGGCGGTATGGTCTCGACCAACTGCAGCGGGACCAACGCCATGCGCTACGGCACCATGAAGGACTGGGTGGTGAACCTGACCGTCGTGCTGGCGGACGGCACCGTGGTCAAGACGCGGAGGAGGCCGAGGAAGTCGTCGGCGGGGTATAACCTGAACTCCCTGTTTGTCGGTGCAGAGGGCACACTGGGCATCGTGACCGAGATCACGCTGAAGCTCGCCCCTATCCCAGCGGACACATCCGTCGCCGTGGTGTCATTCCCCAGCATCTCCTCAGCTGCAAAGGCGGCGTCGGCACTGATCCGGAGCGGCATTCAGCTGGGCGCCCTGGAGATCATGGACGACGTCCAGATGCGGCTTCTGAACGAGCACGGCAGCGAGACTGTCCGCAGGAGGAAGTGGGAGGAGGAGCCCACGCTGTTCCTCAAGTTCGCAGGGACTACGGATGGGATCAAGAGCGACGTGCAGCGCGTTGACCAGATCATCAAGTCCGTTGCTGGGGATGTGCCGTTCTACTTTGCCAAGACGAAGCAGGACGAGCACGACCTGTGGTCAGCGCGGAAGGAATCTCTGTTCACCATGGTGAGCACGCGCCCGCCTGGGACGGTCGTCTGGTCTACCGATGTCGCGGTGCCGCTGTCGCGACTGGCGGAGATGATCGACATGTCGAAGCAGGAGTGCAGCTCGCTGGGCATATTCGCGACCGTCGTTGGGCATGTCGGGGACGGCAACTTTCACGTAGGCATGCTGTACAACCCGGAGGACGAGAAGATCAAGACGCAGGTCCGTCGAGTCGTGCACAATATGATGGACCGGGCTTTGGAGATGGAGGGGACCGTCTCTGGGGAGCATGCGATTGGGATCGGCAAGAAAGAGTGTCTGGTGGACGAGCTGGGTGAGGAGACGATTGGGTTGATGCAGACGTTCAAGAGATCTGTTGACCCGCAGTGGATCATGAATCCTGGCAAGGTGTTTGATATACCTGAAGATATCCAGAGACGGACATGATGATGATGATGATGAGACCTCATTGTCTTGTCACAGAACTACAGCAAACAGACTGCCATTAGGGAAAAGGACGTGACGAAGGTCGGTCACTGGTTTTCCTCTTTTGCTATGGACGAGAAATTAATACGCCCCGGCCCTCTTGGTCCAAGCAGGCATGGGACTCAGCCCAGGATCCTTAATACCAGACTGGATCACCGCTCCCGGCACCAGCTGCAGACCACCCAGCTTGGCCCCGTCAGCTTCCTGAGACCAGAGCGTCAGGGCAATGTAGTTGGTGCCAGAATAGTTCAGGATACCTTGGGGCACTGGGAAGCTTGTCTGCGGACCCAGGTTGTTGACTGGAGAGAGGAAGAGAGAGAGAGAGAGAGAGAGAGAGGGTCACCGTCAGCAACGATTCCAGCAACAACAACAAGTCAAACGGTTGCCAGGAGGAAAGGGGTTTGAATACTTACTATACTTCCCAAATTGATACCCGTTGACAAACAACTGCACCCTATAGTCCGCCGGACCATCATCCCCACCAGTCGAGTTGGCAAACACAAAATTCATAGGCACATCCCACCCCTTGGGAACGTCCAGATCAAAGCTTGTCGCAAAGAACCCAACCGCTGCACCTCCGCCCACCCCATCAGCAACAGGATTTTTACTCTCCCAGCCCTGGCTCGGCGGCGAGGGGAGATGATACCCCTGCCTCTCCGCGAACATGCCGCCCTCGTTCATCGGCCCACGCGTCTGGTCGGCATAGTTCTCCCCGCCCAGATTCCCCGTCACCTTCCACGTAATGTCGCCCTGCTGGTGTCCAGAGAGTGCGTAGTTCAGGATCCCGCGGGGCGTCTTCATCAGGTCATACCCTGGCGTCCAGTTCGTCTCCTCGCCCATGTGGTCGAGCAGGATGGTGATGACATAGTTCTGGCCCTTTGCCAGCGCGCCGGACGGGATCGACAGGGTCTGGTTGACCCCAGCGGGCACCCCTGCGCCGTTGAAAGAGCCGAGATATGTAGAATTGACCCAGACGGAGTGCCCAAAGCCGGACCCGCCTTGGGTCTCGAGGTAGAGAGAGGACTCGTTGCCCTGGGCGGTGAAGTGCCCGCGGTAGATGAGCGAGCCGGTGTGGTAGCCGTAATCGCCCGCCACGAGCGAGGTGGGCGTCTGGAGCTTGAAAACGGTGCCCCAGTCGTCGCGGGCGTCGTCGGTTGTGTGGTTGTGGTCGGCGCTGGTCCACGCAGCGTCGTCGTACGAGGACTGGATCTCGGGGAGGGAGTCGATGTATCTCCAGTCCAGAGACGAGAGGTCAGGCACGTCGATGGTTGGTGGTGTGTATGTCACCGTTGCAGAGAGACGGCCATTGGCAGACTTGACACCAGGTACTTTGGCGCCGTTGAAGTAGATGTTGTTGGAGCCGGGGAGACCTGCGACAATTTCAAGCGTCGTAGTCTCGTTCAGATCGCCGGTGAGGTACAGCGATGTACCCACTTTGGAAGCCGTGCGGAGCAGGCATCCGCCGTTCGCGATGACGGTGTACTTTGTCTGTGAGGTGTAGTTGGCGATGGGAGACGCCGCCTCGAGTTCCAGCACCCAGTAGTTGAAGGCATCGTTCCTCCACAGCAGATACACGTCGAGGTTGCTTCCGTAGTGCAGCACCTTTCTCTCCTCTGTGACCTCCCACTGCACGGCGACCGTGGATCCCACCGTCTCGATCTTGACCGTGGTGCTGTCGCCCTCGACTGTAGGTTTGCCCAGCTTCGAGGAGAAGGCGAGCTCGTGTGTCTCACCAGCTGTTCCATACAGCACCAGGACAGCCTTCTCACCGCTGGAACCGTGGGTGTAGATGTCTGAGGATGAGTAGACTAAGTTATAGCCACCGACATCGTAGTCTGTGACTTGGATCTTCGAGTCGCGCCCGTCGAGGGCTAAGCTTCCTCCAAGCTGTGGGATGGTCACGTTGCCAGCACTGGTAGGTACGGTGAGGGTGTACGCAGTCATGTCGAGGGAGGTATAGTCAGAGTGCCGAGTCACGTAGAAGTTGGTGACGTTGCCAAAGATGGGCGTGGTTGAGATGTCGGGCGTGCTGACGTACGAGGTGTTGGTCAGGTTTCCAGGTGTGGCTGTCAGGTAAGCCGTCGAGGCTTTGACGAATTGAGCGATAAGTTTGGCCTCTGGATACTTCTCACGGAAGATTGTGCGGTCCTCTTTGATTGCTGCTCCGTAGTCGTAGGAAGTGTAGGCACCTGGTTCTCCTAGGTTTCCCCAGTTGGTTCCTCCATATGTCTGTGGTTTTTGAATCTCATTAATTAAGTAGATGATCAATGAAGGCAGTACTTGCACTAATTAGAACAGACCACTATGGAGTTGTTGTTACATACCATATAGAGGTTGAACATACCAATGCCGAAACCAAGGTTGTTTTTGTAAAATACTCTCTCGGCCTCTGGGCCTATAAAAGCAGCACACTGGTCAAGATCCCAAGAACCACCCCAATAAGCAATGGCACCACCCTGTGATTCGGGCAGTGCTAAAAATGTTGAGGGGCTTTGCTCGAGGTGTAACTCTCGAAAGTTGGTTGGAAGAGCACCAGCAGTCCATACATCAGGTTCGCTGCCTGTCAGACATTGTTGAATCAGTCCTGCGGCCTCCTTCTGGATGGGGCTCTTAGCACACTCACATGTCCAGCCGATGGGATAGCTGTCAAAACCATAAATATCCGGCCCACCAGGCTCACCAGGAGTGAACAAGCCAATGGGGCTCGCCTCGTTATTGATAAACGGCACCGTCACACCTGCATCACGAAACAGCTGGACCACCTCCGTCATGTACTCCACATCCGGCCACTCGATCCAGGACGCGCCGTACGTATACTCATTCTCGTACTGCATAGCAACCACGGGACCACCATTGGTGATCTCGGCATTGGCAATAATCTTGCCAATATTCGCCACATAGTTCTTGGTCGCGTCGACATAGCCGCTCTCGTTGGTCCGCAGGATGGCAGGCTGTCTCTGCAGCCAGCCAGGAAACCCGCCCCCGCTGACCTCGGCGTTGATATAGGGCCCTGGCCGGGCGAGAAGATACAGGCCAGCCTCGGCAGCGGCCTCGAAAAACGGCTCAAATGCGAAGACACCCTCGGCGGTGAATTCGCCCTGTGTGCTCTCAAGCAGGCGCCAGTCAACGTAGAAGGAAACGCCCGTGTAGCCGAGGGCCTTGATCTTCTGGAAGACGTCCAGCCACAGCCCGGGAACGGGAAGCCGGAATGGGTGGAACTCGCCAGTATAGAACATGATGCGCTCGCCGCGCACGAAGAGGGAGTGAGCGTCCCAGGTCACCTAAGAATTATGAACTTGTTAGTAACAAGACATAACGCTTTCTAGTGTATTAATTTGGTAGTTGATTAACCACTTACCAGATCCTGAAGCGCATCTCGTTTCCCAGGATCCATGATCGAGAGCTGCCCGCCTCTTACGGCTACTGCGAGCACTTGTATGCTCATACATAGCGATGCCACCGCCGCTGCTATTATGGATTTGAATGTCACCATCTTCTTGTTACTAGAGCCTCATGAGCGTGAGGTCTAAAAAGGGCTCAGTGGTTGCTACGAAGAGGAGGAGGAGGAGGAGGAGACCGACGGTGGGCAAGACATCGGTGGCAATCCCACCACTCAAGCGGACCCAGGCCTCACCTTATTAACTTGTATCCTTCACCGACGAAAAGAGCACAATTTCACGCCATGACGAAAGTCCATGCAGACCAAGACCTCCATTTCCCTCTCTACTGTATTTCTCTGTTGCTCCTCACGACCCATTTTCCTTAGTCGCGGGTGGACGTTCCGAGCAACCGCACTATCGAGACCTGCTAACGCATGTTTGGTGATCGCTGGCTGGTGGAATTAATAGGAACCCTCCTCTTCCCCCCGGGCGAGGAAACCGAGGCGGGTTTGGCAGGGTCGCTTCCATTCCCCAGACCTTGTTGCCAGGCGTGCCAGGGGAAGATAAACAGTGGGGCGAACGGTGAAGACGATGCCTGTAATCAACTGCTAGGGTGTCTGCAGATTGACATGGGGAGTGCGGGTGCTGGTGCTGGTGTTGGTAGTCTGTAAAGGCTAATATCAGAAACCATGCATGAGTTGAGGTGGTCTTAGAACCTGTGATGCTCATGGTATAAGAAAAGGAGGAAGAAAATCAACAAATCATTTGCGATGGCGACATATTTGATAGCTTTATAGTGTCTGTGTTACAATTTACATGTATGCTATTCTTTCGAATAAGTCTCGGCTCGACTCGGGCGGGTATATGCCAAATTCAACCGTGACCTCTTGCACGAGGCTGTACTTGTGATGATTATCACATTCTCTGAGTTGATGAAAAGAGGAAATAGTTATGTCTTGAAGATGGGTTTTGACAAGCATAACAACCTCAATCTTACATCCAGCATTGTTGATACCAGGTAGCCGTAGTACACAAAGTCTGCAAATGAGGATTGTACAAGTATTATGATTTGATAGTAATGATTCAAAGCAACAACCGAAAGTCTGCCATTATTATGAGATACAACAAGTATAGCATATACACATTAATTGAGTCTCCATCTGGAGATAAAAACTAATAGTCTCATCCTGCAGCCATCGGAGCATAATGACAAGAGAAAAACTCAACCTGGAATGTGTAATACCATCAACAGCAGAAACTTTTTCCATGCCTGTCTCGTAACCATTCATTACAAGTATCCATGAGGGATTCTTCCCTACCCGAATCGTGAAGGCGATTTATTCGTGCCAATTAATACTGTAAATTCGTCAGGATTTCCGCCACCATGCCAATGGCAGCTGGCTTGTCCACTGTGGTGGCGTGGTTATAATCATAATCCAGGATGTTGACGCTATCCACACCAGCCTCGACAAAAGCCCGCAGCCAGTCCTCCAGGGTCTCACTGTCCAGGCCGGTCTGGACGAAATCATGCAGCAGCCAGCTCGTCCTCGCCGCCTTGCCCTCAGGAATAACAAGATCTATCTGCGCAGGGTTAAACTTGGATGCCCGTGTCTCGTCGACGAGGACCACGTCTGCCATGGTGCCGTCAAAGTACTCTGGGTGGTTGGAGACGGTGCCGAGGTTGTAGATGATCTGGGAGCCGTCGATGGCCGCGAAGGCGGAGCGGGCCCAGTCGGTGATGTTCGCCATGTACGGCAGGTCGTCCGGGCCGCCGTCGCCCTTCCAGCCGGCGGGGACCTGGTCGAAGAAGATGCCGTCCACAGTGAGGTCGTTTTCCCCGTCCGTGTTCCAATTAGCCCAATCCAGGATGTCCCTCACGACATCGACCGTGTCCCGGGCGCCGTAGGAGGTGTACACGTAGCCCAAGGTCTGGACATTGGGGTAGGAATTGAGGAGACCAACTGCTTGCTGCCAGTCGCTGTTGTAGCCTGGGGTGTCTCCGCCGGGCCCGTTGTCACAGTTGAGGATGACTTGAAATATGAGATCAGGGTTCCCGTCGATGGCTTCATAGATAGGCTCCCACGCGGCCCCTTCCTCTGACGGGTAGACGTAGAGGGGCAGGAGTAGCTTTGTGGCCGATACGGCTGAAAGAAAGGGCAGGAGAAGGGGTATGGTCTGCATGGTGATGACTCAAAAGGATGTAAGTACTGGTAACGAACCGGGGGGGGGGTTAGAAGGATAGAGAGCAAGAGGGGGATCCAAAGGAAACCTGTGTGGATGCATCAAACTTTATACCTTTTGAAATTGTCAACAATCTCATGTCGACATAAAAACAACGCTCTCGGGCTGGCCTGGAGCTACGACGCGTTGGACGGTCTCTAATTACGTCTTGAAGGAAAAGCTATATAGCGGTAGGAGTCATGGTAGGCCACCAGCTGATGTGACATTCCAGTTCCAGATGAATTCTGTAATGTTGTATTTTGTTTTTGCTACAAAATGATCAAAGCCAAGCTTTTCATTTATCAACAAATATCTTCTCTTGTAGCATTTGGAAGGTTTGACAGGAATGTTCTGATATTGCTTTCCAAAATTGCCAGCACTTGATGTCTTCGCTAGGCACTGGCACATCGCTCAACTTGCCGCGGGCAATGGGGCAAATCCCATAACAATAACAGCAAATATATTTACACTTATGACACTTTAGACTGCCAAGGGTCTCAATGCTCCAAAGGAGACCAGCGGCTCGGACGAACCCCCGTGGGGTGGTCTGTGAAACAATATCTTGGGACTTTTGGGCAAACGAGACTATCTAAGATGGGAAGAATGTTGACCTGCTATCGTCAACAACCAATCTCGACTCATGTGAGTCTGAAGCAACCTGAACAGAGGAATTATTACCCTTCTTTACAGTTGTTTCTTTTGGATATTCAACCACTAAAAAGTTCCAGTGTATTACAGCAGGACGACCTATTGCCAACCAACCAGAACATACACGCATTCACCATGAGAGAGTCTCGTTGCTGACTATTGAAGTACTTATGGTTAAAGTGTGAGATATCTGCAACTTTTCACGAGGTTTATACGATTAAGATTCACCATGCCTCTCGACAAGGTCGGAGACGAGCCTAGATCAGTGGCGAAAATACTCCGAGTACTTCTGCAAGGCCACAACTGCGGCATGCCTCCTCCACTGGAAAGAATTGTTAGCATGATCATGCATGAATCTTACACGAGACCGCCTGTGGCTGGAATGCATTTTGGACATTGCCGTGGGCTAATACCTCTAGTCTAATCTTCCAGACAGTGTAATGATGGCTTCTTTCAATGTGTGTAGTAATTATGATCTTGACCGGAACTTTCGTTCCTATCGGCACGTACAGCTATTGGGATTCCATCACGTGATGATAATGCAAGTATGAATGATCATTCCGACAGCTTTTTGATGAGTTGAGCCCCCAAGTTTCTCATTGAAAAGTTGTATATTAATATGATTTATCTCCTCTCATCATCTGTCATCAACAGCACCTCCTTTGACAGTGTAAATCATTGAATTGCCAACGGCCATCGCGAGAAATACTTGAATATAAGTATGTTGAAGATGTATGTGAAAGGCTCGTTATGAAATGAACCGAGGGGGTGTGATTATCAACACCGTGTGGAGAGGAAACTTTCGCCGAAGTGAGCCTCTATAATATAGGGCCTGCTAGGGGTTCTGAGCCACTGGCGAACGTTGCCGGAACAGGGCCGAACATCGCAGCGCTTCAGGCCCTTCTTCAACGGTTCACCCCATCAATGCCCCGCTGTGCCCCACTATAATCCCACGCCAACCCCCGCGCCGCCCTCACTGTGCTTGCCCATTTGCCCCTCCATCGTACCTACCTGGTAGAACATGGTAAATAAGCTGCCCCTCCATGGCAATTGCCTTCCGTATATCATCGTCTTGGGAAATTCCGAGTTAGGCCAAATTTTTCTTCCTCCATTCTTTTGACCTCCTCCTCCTTCTTCTTTCCTCTTGCTACACCACAGGGGCTACTTTCAGACACCTTCTTGTGATCAGATCAACCTGCTTCTCAGCAACTTTTTCTCGGTCGCTCAGTCGTCATCCACCTCCACACGTCTACCCCCATCCTCTTCCACTTCCCCCCCTTCAGCGCGCCAGCCAAGATGAAGCTTCTCGTGCCCACACCAGAGTCCTGCAACAGGTCGCTCGTCCTCGACATCCAATCCATCGAGGGCTTTCCCGTGACCATCCACCCTTACAACGTCAAGGAGCTCATCCCCGAGGATCTGATCGACGCCGAGTTCCTGGTGACTTGGACCAACTCGGCCGCCAACCTCTCCGATGCCGCCAAGCGCATGAAGAACCTGAAATGGATCCAGTCGTGCGCCGCCGGTCCCAACGACGTCTTCGCCGCGGGCTTTGACCCGAACAAGATTGTCATCTGCACCGGCTCGGGTCTCCACGATCACACCGTCGCCGAGCACACCCTGGGCATGCTGCTCAACGCCGCACGCCGCTTCTACGAGATGCGCGAATTCCAGCTCCGCAGCGAGTGGCCCCAGCACCTGGGCGGGCCCCAGCCGGACCGGCCCAAGGACAAGTTCACCACGCTGCGCGACGCCACCGTGACCATCTGGGGCTTTGGCAACATCGCCAAGAAGCTGGCGCCGTGGTTGGTCTCGCTGGGCGCCACGGTGCGCGGCGTGGCCAGGAAGCCCGGCGTCCGGGATGGGTATGAAGTCTTTGGCGAGGACCAGCTCCCCGAGGTGCTCAAGACGACGGACGCCCTCGTCATGATCCTGCCGGGCGACGAGTCCACCAAGCACTCCCTCAACAAGGAGAGGCTGGCCCTGCTGCCCAAGCACGCGTGGGTGGTCAACGTGGGCCGGGGCACATGTATCGACGAGGAGGCACTGTACAACGCCCTGTCCAAGGAAGAGATCGGAGGCGCCGCGCTCGACGTCTTCGACAAGGAGCCGCTGCCGAAGGACTCCAAGCTCTGGACGGCCAAGAATTGCCTGGTCAGCCCTCACGCCGCCGGCGGTAGGCCACAGGGTGCCGAGGTCCTGATCACGGAAAACCTGAGGAGGTTTCTGGCCGGGCAGAGCCTCAAGAACGTGATAAAACTCTAGACTGACTGACTGACTGACTGACTGACTGACTGACTGCCTGCCTGCCTGATAAGAGAGACAGGCGGTTGGCTAGCATGGATAGAATAATCATAGATGGGTCTTTTCGACCTTTTGTTCCATTCTTGACACACATCTTCTTCATCAATCAAGCCTGGGCAATGCTTTGGAATAATCATTTTCACTTTTCGACCAAACTGGGCAGGGTGGCAGTCAATCCTCCTTCATTCCGACTCTGCCCGCTCCCTCGCCCGCCTTTACTTGTCCTCCTTGACCGCATTAATCACCCTCTCTGCTACCCTAAACCCCTCCAGCCCAGCCGGCATGCCGCAGTAGATGGCAGCCTGCAGCAACGTCTCCCGAATTTCCTCCACGCTCGCCCCGTTGGTGAGCGCCCCGCGCACATGCGTCGCCAGCTCCGTGGACCTGTTCAGCGCCACCAGCATCGCCACGTTGAGCAGCGACCGCGTCTTTCTCGCCAGCACGTCCTCGCCGCGCGCCCACACGGAGCCCCAGCAGGCCTCCGTCACCAGCTCCTGCATGGGGCGGTTGAACTCGGTGAGGTTGGTCTTGAGGGCCGTGTCGACGTATTGGGCGCCGTTCACCTCGCGCCGCAGCCTGAGGCCTTCTTCGAAGAGGGTTTTGTGGGCGTCGGAGAGGCTTGTCGTGGTGCTGGTGGTGGTGGTTGTGTGGGAGGGGATTGTGGTGGCTTCGGCCGCTTTGGCAGCGTCGGCTGGGTTGTTGGGGAGGCTCATTGTGATGTAATTATTAGAGGAGGTAGTATTACCTTGTTCTTTGCTGGTGAGTGAGAGACTGTTCCAATCGTGGACGTTGTGCACGCGTGTGAGAATGGGCATGACAATGGAGATGGACACGAGATGTTTCATTCTTCTATTAATACTGGTAAGTATCTATTTAGCCTCCACACGCATGAACTGCTTGACTCCGCACTTCTCTCACATGGACTGACGTCTTTCTGCACATAATCGGTACACACTTGAAGTCTGTTCCCCTCACACGGCATGCAGAACAATTCACCATCGGAGCTCGGCAAGTCTTCGTGGGTGTGGTTGGTGTGGCGTGTGTGTGTGAGATCATAACTCGGGGGAAATCGTGGTGACTGAGTGCTATTTCAGGAAGGAAAATCAGTGTGATGAGAGGTCATGAAAGTTGTCGTTGGTGATATTATGCAGATAAATGATCAATTATCTTGCAATTCATGTAGGATTTCTTTCAACAATCTTCCTTCATCTGATTAAGTAATTACTCCTCCTCCTCCTCCTCCTCCTTCTTCTTCTCCCAGTCCTCCTCTCCCCCTAGAAAACGGTAAATCACCCTCGAGTCCAAATCTCTACACCTTGGATCCTCGCTGGCCTCAGTGTACGCCTTCAGACCACACTCGGCCAGCACCAGCTTCGCCCCCACATCCTCGGCCACCTGTACCGCCAGGCCAACATCCTTCCGCATCAGCTGGATCTTGAACCCGCCCGCATACCCATGACTCGACGGCGCCGCAGGACACACCCCAGGAACGGGGTTCCACCGGTCGCACATGGCCGACTGCGCCGTGCTCCGGGAGAACACGCGCTGGATCAGCCGCGGGTCCATGCCGGCGCGCATCCCGAGGTTCATGGCCTCGGCCGTGGCCAGCGAGATCATGGCCGAGCAGTAGTTGTTGGTCAGCTTGGCCGTCACCCCCAGCGAGGGCCCGCCGCAGGGGATCACGTGCCGGCCCATGAGGCCCAGCAGCCGGCGCAGCGCCGGGAGCGCGGGGCTGTCCTCGGCGCAGCCTACCATGAAGGTGAGCGTGGCCTCGCGCGCGCCCAGCTCCCCGCCCGACACGGGTGCGTCGAAGAAGGCGGCCTGCGGGTGGCGCCGGCGGGTCTCGTCCAGGACGGCGAGGGATGTTTCCCGGTCGATGGTGGAGCAGTCGACGAGGTGTCTGGGTGCTGGGTTTGCGGCGAGGATCCCGTTTTCTTGGTTTAGAAAGGCGGCGCGGACGTGGGTGCCCTCGGGGACCATGGTGAAGACGGTGGTCTGGCGCTGGTTAGATTTGGGGGTCTTTTTTTTCTTTTCTTTATTTTCTCCCTGAACGACTTTTCTCGTGCTTGCTTTCGCCCACTGTTTTTGTGAGAAACGAGTGCTTGGCTTACAGCATTCTCAGTGGCCTCTTTGGATGAGCTGCACGAGATGACCGACTCTGGGTGTTTCTCTTGAAACCTGTTCATGGCATCCGCAGAGACGTCGTAGATATACATCTTGGACCCCTCTGGTAATTTTGTGATGAGGTTGCTCGCCATCGGAAATCCCATTGTCCCCAGGCCGATGAAGCCAACGAGCACAGGCTCTTGTTCCATCTTGAACCGCGTTGATTACTGGAGTGTTTGCAGAGAATCGATAATTATAGGGTTGCTAAAGCATCGCAGGACCAAATACCAACTTGACCTACCTTGCAAGTACAGGTGAACTGCTCAGATCTTTGGACAGTGGTCGTCGAATGGTGGCGGAGAAGCATTGCTCCTTGGAGAAGATGCAGTGGTCGGCCAGCACCTCCAATGCCGAGTGATGACCATTTTCCCATGTAATAGTGCACATAATGATCTCTCAAGTTTCCCCGCGTCTACATCATCCATCTCATCTCCGCACGGTCTGGTAGCTCCCCGTGCCAAGGGAGCTCATTCTTCCCATCGGCAAGTGATGATTACATCTCGACGGACATCCTTTTGTAGCAGATGACGGGGAACCTGTTCTCGTAAAAGGTGATGTTGTTGGATAATATCGAGAATCCTCTTGAAATGCTTGTCACACTTGGGGGAATCGATCCTGTAATCCTTTTCATATTTCAAATGGGTAGTTGTCCTCAAATTACTCTTGTCGAAACCAATCATGATGTTTCAGTCCCTTCAATACAGTACATGTATTCGCTTCAAATGAAAGATTGATGTCCTGTCCTAAGACGCCTGGGTAAACCACTATTGCTCCAAGCCCTCAGATTGTACCAGGTAGAAATGCCCCAGCATGAGCTTCCGCCCAGTCCCTACCATGCGCAAGAACCACCTCGAGCTGGAACCCATTCTCCCTCGCCGCGGCCTGAAGGTCTCGAATGCGTGCAAGAGTCGCCTCGCCCTCTTTCTTATCGGTATGAATGCAGCAGGAGACCCCCTCGGAATCCGTCCACTCTGCAATCGCCTTCTCGCCCGTCAGGAGGCGCTGGTCGTGACAGGCATCTCCCACAAGATAAATCCATCTCCTCGCCCCGACGTGCGCCAACAAATTCACATGCCCCGGCAGATGGCCCGGTGCATCCACGACATACACTGACCCGTCGCCGATGAAGTTGTACATCCAAAAGCCGCCAATCTTTTCCCAGCCGCTCCTTTCCTCCACCGCGCGGCGATCAGCATGTAGTAGTGGTGACACAGGGGGGCTTGCGAGCTCCCTCACGTCCAGCCCGTCGAAGAGCCTGCTCTCAAAGTGCTGGTGTCCAAGGCGTCCGCCCAGTCCATTCTTGAGCACGTCGAGGGCCCCGCTCCCGACCCAGAACTGGGCCTGCGGATAGTCAGCTGGCGTTCCGGTATGATCCCAGTGGACGTGGCTGATGATGACGTGCGAGATGTCCAAAGGCTGCACACCGCCGTCGATCAGACTTTGTTGGACGTCTTGTGACGTGCTCATGGGCTGTCTCGTGTGCAGGTGCTCCCTGATCGGTGTGATATAGTCCTGGAGATTCCGGCGGAGTCCTAGATCGAACAAGATGTTCGTCGGACCGCTGCTAGCACCCTCGTGGACAAGGAGGAAAGACAAGGACGGCACAAGGCTGCGGTCTGTTTCCGAGGCGTCTTGGATAAATAGATGTAACGGCAGGGTAAACGTGCCTCCATGGAGGGCTGATGCAGTCACGGTTGTCTTGGCGTTTTGCTCGAGGTATTCGAGCGCTTTCGTCGCCTGTGCGCTCATCGTACGCGGTGACTTGAAGTATATTGATAGCTAATGGTCCTAGGCTTGCAGGCAGGAAATAGTCTTGGAGTAACCATCTACTGAGGATGATACTCTCGAGGTTGAAATACAGACCATTCTTGAATCTATCAAGGTCATCGAAAGTGGAGGAGGAAGAAAAAGAGGTCAAGATACTTGGGTATGGTAGGACACGGGAAGTCATGATTTTGGCTGAAACCCCACATCAGCTTCTGCCATGTAATAGACGGTGAGTAATTATATGAGCAGCTCATTCGTTTTTGGGGTAACAAGGTAGGAGACAAGTACGAGATCTTAGACCTGCCAGCTGTTTGTGCAACATCATGTCTTGACACCAGGATACCAAATAAGCACTATTATCCTGATGCAACCTCAAAGCCCTCGAAGATCAATATGCTGGATTGGGTTTTGATTATTCAATGGCGTCTTAATAGGGAAATCATCTCACGGGATCTTGTATGCAGCAGTCTTGTGTACTTGAAAAAATTTATTTCAATATCCTAGCCAGCTGGTATTTGGTGCTTGCCTTGAGCCAATTCTCATCTCATGACTGAAGAGTGGTGATCATGAATCTTTCAACATGCATCTCATTCACTGAAGAGAACAAGAGTCTTGATATCGATGATAAAGCAGATCATTCAACTTGAAACATATAATAGTGCTGCCATACAAACCATCAGAGTATTAGTGATAGGCAAAATCCAATTAGTTGTTTGGTGTACATTCCTGTCATTCCCTTGTTCTCGTCATGAAAGTCCCCCCCCACATCAGTCTCAAACCTTTGCTTGATTCTTGTTGTGACTTTTCTCAAGTTTCGAGGTTGAACCTGTACTCCGAAATTTCCCCTTCATCATTTCATATTTATGGTGCTTCTTTTTCACAGATTTGGGGGGCGTGAACAATGGTGTACGACTTAATTATGAGAATTAAGAAAAAAGTATATTAACGAAAGTAGCGAAGCGGGTTGATCGATACAAGTCCACCCTAAAGAATTCTCAAATCCTACCTACCCTCGCCCCCCCTTCTTCCCCACCACTCCCCCGTCCACCTCATCATGCCACCATCACCACTTTAGTTCTCAACGCAGAAGGGAATACCACCCGCCGAGGCGATCGGCTCGCAGTGCGTGTCCTTGGGGCACGCCCCGTTGAACAGCAGCTGGTGCTCCGTGTTGCACACGTCAATGCCGCTGTGGTCGGGCGTGCACGAGTACGTGCCCGGGGTGGCGCAGTAAGGAGGAGAGTCGCCGCGCTTCTCCTTCTTGTTGGGGCCGTAGCAGTAGGGGAGGTAGTTCTCGTCCGAGTAGGCGCAGTAGTCACCGTTAGGGCAAGGTCCGACGGTCTGTCTTGGGGGTTCATTTTATCCACTTGTCAGGAAAGAGAAGGTGACTTGGGGGAAAGGAGAGAGGTGATTAAGGGTTTGGGACGGATAGTAGGACGAAAGGAGGTGTGGGGAGAGAGAGAGGGAGAGAGAGAAAGAGACTTACGACCCAGTTGCCTGAGATGTCGCACTGGATGATGGAATGACCATCGGCGGAGCACTTGTACTGGCCGAAGGTGCATTGTCCGCGGGAGGACAGGCCAGGAGCCGCAGAGACGGTGGCGGCAAGGGCGAGAATGGCGGTGGTGAACTGCATTTTGACGATTTGTTTGTGGGGGAGAGATGTCAAGTTTTTTCAAAAATTCTCAAGTGAATTGTGAATCTGTTTGATATTGAAGAAGGCAAGTTGTGCTTTTGTTGACCTGATCGAGTGAGGATATCGAAGTGAAGAAGAAAAAAGATCAACGACAACGGCCCTCACGCTCTCTTCTTATACACGTCTAGACATCCTCAATTCTTCCCCTCCATCTCAGCCAGAAGGTTATTACTATGCATCTTCGTATCCATCAGGTCAGGTGGCTACTTCAGGCGAGGCTGAGGGGACAATACACTCCGAAGCCTCCTCCTCACCCTGCCCAGTTACTTACTTACCTTTCGCCGGCATACGACCGACACCCGGACAATTGGAAGTGACATCAGCGCCATGAAGCCAGGCCCAGAAAGAAAACAAGGTTGAACACTTTTTTTTGCACAGAATCATGCCAGGAAGTCAGAAACTAGACCTGTTTTTGCCAAGCCTGCGTATGACTTTGTACTTTTCCTTTCTTTGGTTATGCTACGTGACATTCAACCACCCCGGGCCGACAGGGACGGCTGAGAAGAAGAGAACAAGGAAGAACTTCGCCAGAAGACTTGGGGAATGCCAGTTCTCCGTTCTGTCTCAGCCATACGGGCTAAGGCTTGTCCTGGTTTGAAGCATATTGCCAAGCTTATTTATGGCGAGAAGAGAGCTCCTCCAGCAGCCCGTGGCCTTTCTTTGTTCCCCAGTTCTAGACCTTGATTATGTCTCTCTCTCTCTCTCTCTCTCTCTCTCTCTCTCGCGCGCGCGTGAAAACCTCCCGAATTCTACTATACTATTGCCGGCTTTTGAGATTCATCTTGTTTAGTCTCCTCCCTTGGACCGGAATTCCTCCAACCTTCGACCGAGAACTTTGACACAATGCATCGAGATGGGCCAAGAACATGCTCAGAATACGAGCAATGTCAGCTGCAGCTGATCTGGGGTCCAAAGCGACCGCGAGGAGGAAACAGAAAGGAGAGAATGGGCGAACACTGGGGGTTATTGGCTGGTTGCCAGCCAATGCATAACTAATAGTGCTTATATTGCCCATGACTGGGGTTATGAATAAGGTTCCCCGGAAGCGATGGAGAACTTCCGGGCTGGTTTGACCTTACTCACATACTCACCGTGTCACCTCACCTCACCTCTACTATGGTGGCTGAGACATCACCGCCAAGGAGCCAAACTTCTCATGCACATACATGAGCATATAACACACGATAGACACCCCAACGCCCAACGCCCAACGCGGCCGCTGCTGACTGAGAAGTGGTTGAAGTGGAATACTAGAGCTCGCCACAACAGAGGGAGCCCAGTACAGAGAGCGAGGCGCAGAGTGAAGAAGGGAGATCAAGACGCCCCGATTAGTCCAAGACCCGTGTGAGGAATGCAGAATACAGTCAGCGCACCGACTTCCGATCCGGTCAGATGTGTCAAGTCACGGAACAGTGTTTGTTCAAGCTTTTTCCCAGACTGAGAACACGAGCACAGGAGGTGATACGAGTCGCAGTCAGCAAACAGGCTTGTTGCCGTTGGGGAAAAGATATCCCCGTACCGCATCATGTGATATTACAATCTTTGGTGTTGAGGCCGGTCGGCTCGGAACTGAGGTCTCTTGGAGATTCCTTGATGCATTTCCTCTCGCCCACCACAAGATGCTCTCCGCATTTTCCTGCTGCCACTCAGCTTACCACCAAGGCCGCTCGCGAGAATCCCGCACAGCACCTGCGCCTTCAACCTTTTGCTTCTGTGCGTTCTGAGCCAGGCAGCTCTTTGAGGAGGAAGACTATCCACGTTCTTGTGACTTGTCGCCTACATCACATGCGTCATAAGCCTCTCCAAGTCGTTCTCTGACTCGCCAATCTCCTCGACGCCATTCCTGACAAGCAAGCACAGCTTATCACCCTTGAAATATCCGAGCTTACCACCCTTCCCATCTCCGCGGTCAGTGATCCTATACAAGGGCCCTTCGCTGTGATGTTGTTTGCGCTCAGGGATGAACTGTAGGTCGTTCTCCTGGCACCAATCCTCAATCACGTGACGGAAAGAACGGTTCTCCGCATCCATACCAGAGGTGATATGATTACTTTCTTGACGAGGGTGGTGGTGATGACGGCTGTGACGTGAATGCTGGCGCTGACCGTTCGTTCGCTGCTGTGTAAGAGCAGGAGCACTTGCTGGCGGTGCCAGTGCAGCCTTCGGGTCCTCGCCGAGATCAAAGAGGTCCAGCGCACGCTCGATGGTGTGCAGGCCCTTTTCAAATTCCGAGGCGACTGAGCCCGTATCCCTGATCTCAGCTGGAAGCGGCCCGTCTGCGTCATGCCACCACTCGCACCATTGGGCAATGTCCTCGTAGTTGACATCCTCGTCAACGAGCCACTGGTAGAGGATGTTATGCCACTTCGGGAACACTTCTGCGGCGATGACCTCTGCGACCATGGTCGGTGATACGACGTGCCGCCACTCCAGCACCCCAGTCAGCACTTGCAGGTAAGGCTCCTGGTCGCTGGGCTGCACGCTGAAGTTCTTGCGCAGGTAGCGCGCCATACTGGGCAAAATGTGGTTCATGACGAGCGGCGTCCATTGGTCGTTGGCCTTGCTCAGCCGTAGGACATTCTTCCACTCCTTCAAGCCTGGAATGACCCCGCGGTCAAAGTCCCATACGTCGATCAGCTGCCGAAATTTCCGCTTCACGTCAGCTACCAGTCCGGTAGGGCTCTTGGGGTCCAGATGGTGGTAAGGTAGATGCTGAAGCCATGGAAATAGCCAGAGGTGCGGTAGGCTGTGATGCTTCTTCCGCTTCGGTTCCCATTTTGCAATGGCGTCCTCCAGCTTCCTGACAATGTCCTGTTCCAGATAGTATGTCTTGACAAAGCCAGGCAGAACCGAGTGCCAGGCCTCGTAGACAGCAACCATGGGATCAGAATCTCGGACATTCCAGTCGCGCACCGATCGAGAGATATGAGGGAGCCAGATCTTGTACATCATGCTCTCATACGGGGTGGCGGATGCTCGCGCCTGTGGGATGACCGCAGTGTTTTCCAAGCCCAAGAGACCCCCGATGGATTTGAGGTCGGCGGCGTAATCATCCCTCGCGCTCTGCAGTGGATTCCAGTTTTCTACCATCTCTTTCAAGATTGGGTGCAGAGCTGAAACAGCCGTCGCTGCCATCTCCTCTTTCACAGACTGGACTGTCAAGGCGAGGGTTGCTTCGTTTGCTTTTCGGAGCAGTCCCACGACCTGATCCCATCGCTGCCTCGTATGATCCCCGCCGTTCAAGAGAATATCCTCATCTGCGTGCTCCAGCCGCAGCAGTTCGTCGAAGATCGACGCGAGCAGCTGATGGCTCTCGACGCCTTTCTCGAGCTCTTCCAGTTCTTGATGCTCTTGTCGTAGCTGTAGCTCCGCGAACGCTTTGCGTTCTTGTAGGCCCTGCCACTCCTCCAGGATGGCCATGAAATCATTCTGTGCGCGCTTGACCAACTTCTTGGACTGGGCATCATCGTCGTCATCAGCAGCGCCTCCAGTGGGCGTCATCAGGCCGGATGAAGACGTCAACATCTTCTTAGCCCCACCAGGGCCCGTCAGATCCAAGATCGGGGTGAAGGCGTCCGGAATGTTGAGACCAGGCGCCGCTTTCCTGACTTCGTCCATTGTCATGTATTTGGGCTTCTGCTGTCTCCTTGGCGTGCTCGCAGCGCTTCCGGACCCACTCTGTAGGCCCCCAGCCAATGCCTTCTTCCTCTTGCGCTCGGCCTTCTTCTTTTTATCCTCCTCATCGGAGTCGATAACCACCTCTCCTCGCATCCTGGCTTGTCGCTTCTCTTCTTGCCTCTCCTGTTCCGTCTTCTCCTTGACGGCACCCAGACCGGCACGCTGAGGACGGAGGTTCTGTTCGATGATGACGTTCCGACCATCACCTTTCGCGCCCAATCCCTGTCCCTCCTGGTAACCCATCTTGGCCATCATCCGAGCACCAAACGAGCTTGTGTTGATTTTGGTTTTGCCTCCCTTCGTAGAGAAGGCGCTAGGTCGGGCCACCTGGGGCTTCGAGGGTGTGCTGGCCATCGTGGTATCGAGTACGGGCTGGTTGTCGGAAGAGGGTACAAATCCGTGACCGAGCGGGTTGCTGTCTTGGAACTTGGACTTGAGGAAAGGTTTTGTAGCACCTCGGCTGCCTTGTGCTGCGATTCCTGTAGAGAACCCCCTCAGGGGATTTCCTACCTCAGGCATCTTGGCTGCCTGTCCAGGGAGTGCCCAACCGTTGCCCAGGCCTCCAGATGGCTTAAACCCAAGCCCAATACCGGGCGCGGCATCCTCATCCTCATCCTCCTCTTCGTCTTCGTCCTCCATATTGCCTATCGTACTGGGCCACTTGCCGTCCTCTTCCTCCTCCTCATCGTCGTCGTCCTCGTCGACATCCTCATCGTCCGAGCCTCTTGGCGCCTTGTCGGCGGCCGAGACAAAGCTCATGCCCTTGGTCCGCAGATTTTTGCGCTTGAAGCGGTGCGAAGTCCCTTCATCCTCGCTATCGGAGCCGAAAACACCCAGGGCAGCGCTCTCCTTGTCATCGCGACCGGTCCTGCGGCGCTTTCGAGGGTTGAAGTCGGCGAAATCGTCTGCTCGGGGGTCCACCGAGGGCTTCTGAAAGTCGTCGTCTTCGTCCTCGGAGTCGGATGATGAGTAGTCCGCTGCTGAGGCCTTGAATTTTGACGGGTCGAAAGCACGCATGGATGCCATGATCGCTGCGGCGGCGAAAGGTGTGGAAGGTTGGGCGAGGGAAGATTTTTGGTTGGCGAGTAGGGAAAACAAGTAGACGTTGGTTAGGCAGGCCAAGGCGAGGCTGTTCCACTGTAGTTCCAGCAGTCGCGAATCCTTATCTTATCAGTGCTGAGTCACGCCCTACACTCGCCGCCAAGTACATCATTACTCGAGTTTATTCATCAACGCCATCGACATTGTATTTTCAGTGCATCCTGGATATAAATTGTTCTTCCCTTCCCCTTATTTTTTTGTTCTATTTTCTCTCCTTTTTCTCTTTACAACTGTCTCTTGAATTACACAGAACCATTTGGCATTTAGCTAATGACAAAAGCTTTTGAGAAACCCCACTCCACCACCAATAAGAACTCATGGCCCAGCTGGCGACCAGCGTGTCTCATAGAGTTGATACCTCGAGAATCCAGTGCTACGGCACCCTTTTTATTTTATTTATACCAAGCCTGACTCTTCACATTGACCAACACATACAAGTCCTCATTTCCACGCTTTTGCTGCTTGGTCAAACCTCTCCCCAAAGGTAGCAAACCACTTGTCAACCATGTCCTGTCCCATACCAGCCGCAAACGTCTCGTCACCCCGTTCCAGCTTCTCCGCCACCTCCTTCATAAACTCATCCACCTCTATCGTCGTAGGCGCTTTATGTTTCTTGTTGTCATCCGGGTCCTCCCGCTCCCGATGGAGATCGGTAGCAACCATCGGCGGTGCGATCTCGACAACCTTGACGTTGGTGTCCTTGAGCTGCACGCGCAGCGCCATGCTCCAGAAGTGCAGCCAGGCCTTGGTGCCGTTGTAGACAGGGTTGATGATGGAGAAGGGGACAAAGCCCAGCACGCTCGAGACATTGATGATCACCGCCGCAGGCTTCGCCTGAAGGTGCGAGAGGAGCCCCACGGCGAGGTGCATCGGCCCGCGGACGTTGGTGTCGATCTCCTGGTCGGCCTTGGCGAGGAGCTCGGCCGGGTCGTCCTTGAGCACCTGGAGCGGCCGCTGGACGCCGGCGTTGTTGACGAGGCAGTCGAGGTCCGGGTGCTCCGTGGTGACCTTGGCGATGAAGTCTGGTAACGCGCTGGTGTTGCCCGTGTCGAGCACGTAGTATCCTGCGCACCCGATCTCCTTGTGCGTCGTGATCAGGTTCGCCTCTGTCCGCCCGCAGATGAGGACCTTTTTGCCCTTGGATAGGAAATACTCGGCCATGGCACGGCCGATGCCACCACCTCCACCGGTGACGAGGGGCGCAGTTGAAGTCAAGGCCGGTTTTTGTCATGTTTGCGAGGTGGTTGAATAATTGATTTTCGTCTGTGTCGATTTCTTCAATTCTATGCCTGGATTAGAACGTCAACGTAGATATAAGTAATAATAAGTCGCCAGAAAGAATACACAAGAAACGCCCTTTGGATTTTGATTTGTTTGATCTCTTGAAATAAACTCAAGCTTTGGATAATCATTTACAGCGATGAAATCACCTTAAGGTTCTGGAAGACGTCGTAGACGTCATGCTGTGTCCACCGGCACCAGAAGATCCCGGGGGAAGGGGGGGGGGGGGTTACAGTAGCAATGATGCCGCCACTAGGTTGTAATTAATACCTGTATGCTGATTTACTATGGTAATAAACAGTGACTTGATGAATAGATTATACACACCTTTCCCCCACCCTCTTTTTTATTATTTATTTATTCATTATATATATATATATATATATATCTACTAAGATGAACACAAGGGTGTGGAAGAATTCAACCATGAGACATATTCATGACTGTAATCACGATGATTTTACTAATTCATCATTTTGAATACGTGATGAATTGAACCGACAATCCGACGGACCTCGTGAGATTGTACATTGGCACATTTCGCATACTTAGACCATCTATCTTCTCTTTCAATAAATAATGTGCATCAGACACACAAGTACAGCAAGAAGACGGTAAAAGGACAAGGCAGAGGCAGCAGGTCATATATGTACTTTTAATTCTTGACAATATTCACAGATTAACTGAAGAAACACCAAAATAAGCTTCTTCCGGCCCCACTCCCCCCCCTCTCTTTTCGCCCACTGACACCCCGGAGGAAGAACTCCAATCAAGTACCCCTGAAGACCATATCTCTTAACCACGGATGACACAGGCCCATCACCTAGCACGAGGCACCACTCGGCACGTTCTCGCAGTCAGAGCTGGTCTCGCCGCCCGTCACGTCGACGTCCCAGCTCCAGCCGGAGCACGAGGTGGTACTGCCGCAGTCGATGTAGACGTTGGTGGCATCGCTGCTCACAGTGCCAGTAATCCCGCTCAGAGTCAGGTCAGTGATCGGAACGCCAGTGGTAGCCTCATCGCCGTCATAGGCCTGGGTAATGATCACACCGTAGTCGGTAGACCCGCTGATAGTGATATCTTTGTAGGTGATGCTCTTGACGGTGCCCGTGTCGCCCGAGATCGTCTTGATGCGCACAGCCTGCTGTGAGTCGACGACTTGACTGCTCTCAAACGTGACGTCTTCCACGTCGTTATCGTCGCGGCCGCCTACAGAGCCGATGGAAAGGCCGTGCCCTCCAGAGCAGTAACCTCCCGTGAAGACAATGTTGGACCCGGAGTTGATGGCCACGCAGTCGTCCTGGTTATAGCACTTTGCATTGGTAATGGTCTGGTATGTATTAGCAGCGAGTTCAAGGTCAGTGACGTGGTGGGAGGTGGAAACTCCTGGTGAAGATAAGAGGTTATATACAGATATAAAAAGGGTCATTACATACCACACCAGTAGAAGAACCAATATCGAAGCAGTCTGTGTTGGCACCAAGGGAGTCGCCCGCCGAGTTGTCGATGGTCACGTCCGTCACCGCCAGCGTTGTCACCGTGTCGATGGAGAAGACCTGCACTGGGGCATTGCTGATGGTCACCCCCGAGATGGTACTGTCGGTCAGGTCGTGCGCCTGGAAGAACTTGGGCTTGGTCTTGCCGCCGTCGGAGCCCTCGCCGTCCCAGTAGTCGGCCCCGTTGCCGTTGAGGCTGGAGCCAGACGCGCCCGTGACGGTGATGGAGCTTCCCGAGACGGCAAAGAGGGGACCATCCCACTCCTCATAGGCAAAGGTTGTCTCACCCTCGAAGATGACCTTGAATTGGACAAGTGTCAGCAGAGACACAACAGAAGAAGAATCCTGATAGACACAAGGGGGTGGTCGTTCGTGGAAATAGGCTGGGATTTTGTTATTCTCAGACACTCACCTCAGTGTCATCCTCAAGGTCGGTCATATCAAGTGTAACACCGGCCGGAACGCTCAGCGCCGACAGCACAATGGTGGCACAATCCTTCTTGCTCGCGCTGGCAGAAGAGTAACCATCTGAACCAGAGAAAGTACAAGAGTCACGCTTCTGCAGAGCCCTGTCGACCTCCATAGGAGACGGGGCTGGGGTTGGGGCCGGGGCGGGGACGGCCAGTGCGCCGGAGGCGGCGAGGATGGCGGCGAGAAGACCGGAGGTATACATGATCAACACGTAATGAGTGACTGTGGATCAACAAGGACAAAAAAAGAAGAAGAAAAAAAACGACGTGTGATATAGAGAGACAGAGAGACGACGAAAAGTGACCCAGGCCGGCGGAGCAAAAAAAGAATGGAGCGGTGCGATTTGCACTGATAATGGTACAATAATCTCGGAGGAGGAGTGACAGATCTGTGCCAAGAGATGGCCAAGAGATAGCCAAGAAAGAGGAGACCCACGAGCTTATATATGTATCTTTCCGCAGAGCCTCACGAGTCTTTCATAGGCGAATGCTCTTTGAACCTGTAAGTATGTTGGGCCCCGTCAGACCGACACCCCTCTTCCTCCTCCTCGCTTCCATGAATGCGGGAGACACCATGATGCCATTCAACTTCGCGCCTAGGCGATATTGCCCAGGGGTAAACAACCCCCCTTGTTGGCAGATGAGAATGACACCAGCATGGGCGCATACGTAAGTACTAATATGTATTTCCCACCACTGAGCCTGAAGTCCAGATGCCAGGGCTAGCGGAAACAAGGTGTGTCCAGGTAAGAGACAAGCAGCGGGAAAACACCCTGGATTCGTGTAGACGAACAGGCACTGAATATGAAACAAACAGGGCTTGTGTGCCCTGGTGGTGATGGGGAAGGGGGGGGGGGACGCCTGCACAAGGTCAGGGGTGACTTGTCACAGCATGATGAAGCCTTCGATCTAGCCCGTTATAACAAGACATTGATTAAGACACCTCCGATTTAATAATTATTGTTCGTTTCCTGATGAGTTAATCAGGGATTTGAAAAGTTGGGAGATGTCGTCTACTGTGCTTCTTGATGAGGAGCATATTCATGTGAGGGAGTTCAATACTGATACCCCCAAGAAAAGATCCCAACGCTACCTCAAATGGCTTCACTGCTTCACTTCACGAAATGGGGGGCCTGACGTCTGAAGTTTGGCGTCCACACCACCTCGGCACCCACTGCAAGGGGCCATGCAGTCAAAGTGACACAAATAATAGTACTGCATGCATACTATACGTAGTTGCGCCTCACTACTATCACCAGTCCTCGAATGGCCTAGCCGCCCCCTTTCTGTTGCGGCGGTGCCTCCCCAGGATGGGAAAATGTCCTGAACTTCAAGGTATTCTCGCTGGGCTTTTTCCATCCGTGGTTGTGATGTGCCGTAAACTCCACCAGAGTGTGGGGGGGGGGGGGGGGCTCTTTACTTTAAGGAGCCCATTAATAGTTTAGGGGAGACTGGGTTCCCCCACGGAAAACGGTGAATTAGAATGGGGCAGGGGGGCATTTGAAAATAAT
>JACWST010000009.1:139436-194922 GCA_014850475.1 Cryphonectria naterciae
CCCTTCGCATGGCGTTGGTCTCTACCTCTGCCCATCTGCCCTCGATCTCTTGAAGCCTGTTTTGGGGACAAAATTAGCAATGAAAGACTTTGCAAACCCCCCCGGGGGGGGGGGGGGGGGGGGGGGCTCTTTACTGTAAGGAGCCCATATATAGTTCAGGGGTGACTTGGTTCCCCCCAGGAGATCGATGATTTATCATGGGGCAGTGAGGCATTTGACAATAATTTTGTCGGCTTCGAGTCTGGAAGCCTTGCCCCAAAGTAATTCGTGGAATTTAAAATTCAAACGAAACACGCTGTATGAAAGCCCTCCAGTCGGAGCCGTTGAAATGTAAAACAACCAGCGGGTGATCTTCAATACAAAAGCAAAGATCAGCGTTGCTTATTTGATGGCCCTGGTAATAATCTGCGTTTCTCGGGCGATGATCCGGCCTTGCCCGACAAAACGAGCAAGCAGGCAGGGAATTTTGTGGCCAGGGTTGTAATCTCATCACCCTCAGGAGAGGTTTATCCCAACAACAAGAGAGAACACAAGGGGTACTAGGCATAAGTACTTAGAGAGGGAGGGGTACAAGCGCTGTCAGGTCAAGCAGGAAGGCTCAGTCGCTTGACTGACAGACTCGAGTCGTCCCCTGTTTTTGATACATAAAATAATATTTATTTTTTTTCTCTCGTTCTCGCGGTAGTGGCCAAAAAAACAAACAGGAGAATTAAGTATCATGTGGAACGTGGGGAAACCACAAATCAAGACCAACAAACGCTTCTGATGGAACCTTTTGACCACCCAAGGTCCGAACGCCTCGAAAAATGCTTTGATCCTCCTAATAGTGTGTACCCTATTTATCAATGCGACATGTATGGTGTTTCATTCCTCGTGGCTGTCGAATGAGGAGCCATACTAAACTCATTTGGGACGAGACATGGACGCTTTGCGTACGGATCTCGAGCCCGAGGACACGCGCCCTCTGTAACAGCAATGACGATGACTCGGAGACAACAAATTGACCTACTGCCGCGCAAAACTTTGCTTGGCCTGTGATGAAAAAAAAAAGTCAGCATTGATTCCGTCGTCAACATCATTTTGTGGCACAAGGTACTGTGCTGCTGGACTAACCTTCATCTGTTCAATCCTCGCCTTCAGTTGGCTTGTCACTTCGGCGGCGCGCTTCCAGCTCTCGGCCCCGTTTCCGTTCCCAGCAGCTGCGGTAGACGAATTGTTATCCGAGAAACTTCTGTGAACGGATCCCACAGCTGGCGAAGCTCGTCCACTGTTCATGCCATGGCCGCCATTAGCATACCGCCCCAGATCCGGACTGAGCGCCTTATGCCGTGCGTATGGGGGTGGGTCGCCATTCTCTTTCTCGTCAGAGAGGTTGCTATAGTAGCTCGCGCGCTGGCCGATACTGGCCGACCTCCCGATGCCCTCGCCCATATCGCCACGGATGGGGCTGCCCATGTCATGGGGCGATGGGCTAATCATATCTGCACGCTGTACCCCTAGCTGCTCAGCCTTGCTCAACGCTCGCTTCAGGCGGTCGAGTTCCCTTCGCAACCTGTCGTTGGTGCCCTCGGCTGCCTCGGCATCACTGCGTGCTCGGACGAGTTGTGTTTCCTTTGCCTTGATGCTCAGAACGTCGCGCGTGTGATCCTCGATGAGCCCTGCATTCTGGTTCTTGAGCTCCTGGATCTCGGACAAGAGCTTCGACCGGTCATTACGGTGTTCCTCTATCTGCCGCATGAGCCGCTCGTTGGCATCACGGAGCTCCTCAAGCTCTGCGCGTTCCACGGCAGTCAGCCCGGAGGGTGCAGGTGCGGGCTCAGCAACCGCTGCCAGGGCTGCCGAGGCAGCAACAGGCTTGGCAAGTGACCGACCCGCCAGGCCACCTCGACCCATGCCAAGGCGCGGACGGGGAGGAGAGACGACTGGTTCTGGCTCTGGATCTTCAACAAAGTCGTCTTCTTCCGGGGGTGGTAGTGCAGCCACTGGGCGGCGCGGTGATGCCAGGCCCAACCCCAACTTCTTCTGCGGTGCCTTGAGACCTCCAATTCCGGGCTTGGCCAGTCCAAGCTTCGACGCGGCTGGCCTTGCGGCAGGCTGTGCTGCGGGCGGAGGTGTCTCTGCGCGGGGAGGTGCCGCAGCGGGAGCCGCAGCTGACTTTTTGACGACCTTCTTGACAACCTTCTTGGTAGGCCCTGGAGGAGGCTTCGCAGCAGGGGGCGGGGCCTTGGGCTTCTCCTTGGCCTTAACCTCGGCCGTCTCGAAGAACTCCCTGATCTTGCCCTTGCGGATATCATCTAGACCCTCTAAATGAGGATTCATCGCCCGCTCCCCGATGATCTTCATGATGGTTCCAAGGATCTCGGCGCCACCTTCTCGGAGGGCTGGGCTTGACTCTGCGAGCAGTTTCTTGGCCGCATCGACTATTTGACTAATCTCTGCCTTGCTGGGCACGTCTCTTGTGGTTCGCAGGCATCGCACAAGGAACTTCATGGTTCCTTCTTTGACTTGTGGATTCTTGTGCACCAAGAAAGCTAGGATGTCCTCAAGACAGTCGGTCAAATTTGTAGCCAGGAACACCTGGTCAAGGGCAGCACCGAGCGCATCCGCAACAGTGACCTTCTTTTCCTTCAGACGTTCCATGATGGGCTGCATCACGGTCGACCTGTATTTGGCGTAGCTTTTGCGCAGACCCTTGGCCAGGAGCTCGATACACTGCGCCGCCTGTGTGACGCATGCGATGTTGGCATCCTTCATAGATTTTGCCAGGGAGCGGTTGACTTCGTGAAAGTCGCCATCTTTGATTCTCGGGACGTTGACCAGTGCGTAGAGGGCCTCGAGGGCTTCCTTTCGATCTTTCCATTTTGCTGACGCAAGACGGTCGTAGAAATCACCAGGTATGCCCTTGAGCACGTCCTGGGGTTCTGCCAGGTCGAACGCGTCAATCTCCTCGGGCTCATCGACCTCATCGGCGTCCCCGCCATCCTCATCTCCTGCCCCACCAGCGGGTGCCTTGTCCTTGGCAGCCTGTTGTGACCTCAGCAGACGCTCCTGCTTTGGCGCGCCCTCGGCCTTGATCTTTTCGAATTGGGCCTCGAGATCAGACTGTTGCGTGGGTTTGAGGTCGCCCCAGAACATTGGTTTCATAGCTTCCCGGAGCCATCTGTAGAACTCAACCGCCAGGTTCGTCGCCTCGGCTCTCACGTTCTTGTCTGCGTGGCCAAAGACTTTGGGCAAGACCTTGAGCACTGGTTTTGGGTCCGCGGTCTTACAGCCAAAATTGTGAAAGATTGTCGTCAAGGCGTTCAGGACGGCGGCCACGGTCTTGGGCTGCTTGGCGGAAAGCACTGGCAACATTTCTTCGATAACAGGTCCGGGAACGTCCAGTTCGCAGAGCAACTGCAAGGCCTCGATGGCGGATGTCTTGGTGGCCGCTCTTGTAGAGGGCAGGCCCTTTTCGCAGAGAGGGGTGACCGTGGACCCCCTTGTCCTCGTGCCATGCTCCTTGCTGCCGAATTTTAAGAAAGCGCAGTATGCCGCTATACCATCTTGTTGAGCGGCGACATTGCTATCAGCCACAGCACCTTTCCATAGCGATGAGTCGAAGAGAAATGGTTTGAAGGCCGGGTCATGTTCGTCGGCAGTGAGCTCGAATTGTTTCGTGGCATCCTCGTAGGCCTGTTTGCGGACTTTCCAGATCTGAGGAGATGCGTTGTTCCATGTTAGCTTCCGGCAGAGAGGAATGGCCCTCAAGGACTCGACACGCCTAAAAAGACCGAACGCACCTTGTGCACCCAGCGATCTGTGATGGGCAGAGAGCTGTAATCTTCCTCTCCGTCAGCCATGTTGGGAATCGTGTCGTGGTTCGAAATAGCCGCGTTGGAGACGCTTGGAGGACACGAGGACTCGGCGGTCGAGTGGTCTGCTGCGAAGGTGGTGTGGTTGTCGACGAGGGAGCGTCGCTTGAGGCCGTGAGCTATGCTTCCCGTCAGCTTCTTCTTGAACGCAGACCAAGTCTTGCGGCGCGTCATGTCCAGAGTATGGAGTTGACAGCATGTTCAGCAGCAACGGCCGTTTCAACAACAACATGATAGACACAAGCGCCATAGAGCAACAGGATCAAACATGTGACGATGTGGTGAGCTGGCAGAGTGGATTCCGTTTCCTTACCAGTTGGTCGCAAACAGCAGATGGGGTCTTCTTTTCTCGAGAATCAAAGAGCGCGTCAGTTCCCGTTGTAGAAAGGGGTCAAGGCGGTGTCGACGCGGAGTCGCAGGAAGCCGGGCGTCAGGCGTGTGTTGCAGGTGTGTCTCTGAAAAGAATGTGTCGTGTGTCTTGCCTTTGAAGGGTTCTGTTTTGGCCTGCGATGTTAGTTCTTGGTCCAAATCTTCGTCTCGCGGCAAGGCAGCTGTAGTTTCCTCCACTTTGGGCGGTAAGAAGGTGGGCTTCTGCAGGGAATCAGGGGTACAGCCCAATAGCTCGGGCAGGGCGTGGCAGCGCTGCCGGGGCAACAGCCAACCAACAGCTGGGTACGTACCGAACTACTCCAGGCGCGGGGCAGCAGACCGTTCAGCAGCGGGAAGCAAATAGTGGGAATCTCTAGTAGGAGGAACACAAACGGCCCTCAGGAAGAAATGATAAGAGACAAGAAAGGATACATGACATGTTTTTGCACATGCTCACACGCTGCATATGACCGTGAAGATTGTTGACCCTTGATGCAACATGCGCCAAGGCAAGTCCTTTCTCTCTTGTTCATGCCCAGTGAATGACTCTTTTCTCAGCTGCTGATTGCCGGGGAAACGTGATGTCACTGGCCAAGTACATTGGTACATGTGGCCTATAGTACTGCCATAGTATTGGACCTACCACTATGGCACACTGTAAGGGGCCTAGTGGCGTCTGCCACCTGGACCCCTGGGCGCAATCTTCTTCAGCTGACAGCTGTTGTACTGGCTCACCGGCTGGCGGTGGAGGACTACCTAATAGAGTACTGTACCACTGTACCGCCACCAACTAAGTAGCCTGCCAGTCAGCACTCTGTTGCAGAGGGACACAACAACAGCCCAGGGAAGGAGATTCTCCTCTTTTGAGGGGGGGGGGGGTAGAGACAATAAAGCCAAGATGCTGCATTGAAAACAGGACAATCAAAACAGTAATGCTATTCTCATCCATGCAGCACCCTGCACGAGGTATGGTTCGTCTGGGCTGTCAGGTTTGGCTCTGAACCATTCGTTCCCCTGCAAACTGACAAGGAACAACTTCTCCCCAACGCCTGAATGCGATAACCACTCGTTCTGGTCTCCATTCTAGACTTGCAGACGATGGTACTTACCCTGTGTAGTAGAGAGACACAAACCCCTGCTCATGCGCGATCCACTCTGACACGTCCAGACATTTGTCGCTTTGCTGCAGACAAAGGAAAGAAAGACCAGACCGATTTTTCGATCTGAACTCCATCCCCCGCCTCCCAAACCTTATCCCGATCGCAATCACGCGGTCCACCACATCTTGTTCGCTTAAAGATCCGTTCCCAAAACCTCGCAACTACGAACAACACCTCTCCTCCCATCTCCAGCCTGCGTGACAGCGACAGCGACGGCGACAGCGACAGCATCGCCTCGGCATCTCTCTCTCTCTCACTCTCACAGCTTGGGTGCCTGCCCCCCCCCCCCCATCAGCTCGGGCCTGTACCCAGAACCCGGCAGGCAGCGCGGCTCGATCCCTCTGCTGGCGAAGAAACGTTGAGCATCCTCCTGCTCATGAATGCGCCTGCAGATCCACGCCCCCCTCCCTGCCCACGACAGAATCCATAATTGAGCTTGACCAGCCTTGCCCTCAGCGTCGACGGGGGTAAGCTAGGTCGGGGAGAGAGCGGCCACCATGAGCCAAATATTGACAAACCGCCAGGCTGAGGAGCTGCAAGTCTCCCCCTCGTTCCCGACAAACTACAACCAATCGTCGCTGTTGCGAGGGCTAACAACGCGGCCGCTGGCAGGCACAAGTCCATTATTGCGTACCTCTCCGCGAACAACCTCCCAAACACCGCTGCCGTCCTGCGGGAAGAGCTGGGTCTGTCCGAAGAGGCCCTCGATGTCAACACTGTCAAGAAATATGAGGGGCTTCTCGAGAAGAAGTGGACCAGCGTGGTTCGGTTGCAGAAGAAAGTCAGTCTCTCCTCGTCTATATGGCTACGAGGTGTGTCTGTGTGTGTGGCTGTGGGTGCAAAAACGCTGACCTGGCACCGGCCAACAGATAATGGAGCTTGAGTCGCGGTCGGCCGCCCTGCAGTCCGAGATCGACAATGCGACCCCGTCCTCACTGTCCAAACGAAACCAAGATCCGGCAAGTTGGCTGCCCAAGGCGCCTGCGCGACATACGCTGCAGTCACATCAAAAGGCAGTCACTTGCGTGGCCTTCCACCCAGTATTCTCCTCCTTGGCATCCGGCTCGGAAGATACAACCATCAAGATTTGGGACTGGGAGCTTGGCGAGCTGGAGAGGACAGTCAAGGGCCACACAAGAGCTGTATTGGACGTTGACTTTGGCGGGCCGAGAGGGGGCACCCTGCTGGCCAGCTGCTCGAGCGACCTAACCATCAAGCTATGGGACCCGGCAGACGAGTACAAAAACATCAGAACGTTTCCCGGCCACGACCACAGCGTGTCTGCCGTACGATTCATCCCTTCAGGCGCAGCAGGGGCACCATCTTCCAGCAACCTGCTAGTATCCGCCTCCCGTGATCATACCCTTCGAATATGGGATGTGACCACGGGTTACTGCGTCAGGACCCTGCGAGGACATGCCGACTGGGTACGAGATGTTTGCCCCTCGGCTGATGGGCACTTCCTCCTCTCTGCCGGCAACGACCAGACGGCACGTCTCTGGGACATCTCGGTTCCGAACCCTGAAGTTAAGCTCACGTTCATCGGTCACGAACACGTCGTAGAGTGTGCCGTGATAGCCCCTGCAACCGCCTACACGCATCTCGCAACCATCGCAGGGCTGAAGAAACCGCCGGCGGCGACATCTGTTGCGGAATTCATGGCGACTGGCAGCAGAGACAAGACCATTAGGCTCTGGAATGCCCAAGGAACGTGCATCAAGACCCTGGTGGGTCACGACAACTGGGTGCGGGCACTGGTGTTCCATCCCGGCGGCAAGTACCTGCTGTCGGTCAGCGACGACAAGACGCTGCGTTGCTGGGACCTGGCGCAGGAAGGCAAGTGCGTCAAGAAGCTCGAAGGCGTGCACGAGCACTTTGTCAGCTGTCTGAGATGGGCTCCTGTGATTGTGAAGGATGCGCCTGCAGCGACGAACGGAGAGAACGGGTCGAACGGGACATCGACGCCCAAGAAAGCACCCGCGAGCGCTGATGTCCAGATCCGCTGTGTGATCGCGACGGGTAGTGTCGATCTGAATGTGAGGATATTCGCAAACTGAGCCCATCGGGAGCGGATTCTATCACAGCCGCGTCGATGGTATTGGGTGCTGTTCTGGAGCAGTTCGGGGAAGAAGAAAGAAAAATGGCGGGGCAATACTGTCTCTCGTCAGCGGGACTGCTTGACATGAACGCCATGGGGGTTTCTCTGTTTTTTTTGGGAGGCACGCTGTCTTGGATCAGTATCTCAAGAAGTTATCTCGCGACCACTTCCACCACCACCACCAACCGCACGGCGTTTCTTCGGCACGATAGATCTTTATTTGGCGGTATGTTTGGATCAGATTGTTTCTGTCCGCCCTATCCTTACGCAGCGGTGTCGGGGCAATAGCTGATCAGGTTTGTCTTGTTGCAGGTGGAACGTCATTTTTGTGCGTGTGAGACACAGCAGATAGATACCCAGGAAAAGAAAAAGATTCATATGGCTGCTCTGTGCTCTGCTCCACCGCTGGTTCACAGGTGTAAAATCGTTACTGGTGCCACAGTCACTGCGTCTTGCACTGCGCTGCTTTGTTTGCTTCAATCAGTCACCTTGCTTACGAGTTTGTCTGGATCACAGCTCTGCCTTACTCAACTTTTAATCTTCTTGGCTCTTTGATTTCTTTCAATTGACGTATCTATTATGCAGTGCCATCGGAATAGGTCCGCTCGCCAGTGCATCATGAGGCACTGTCACATTCCGCTCAACGCTCATAAGCCCTTCCGCCCACTGCTCTTACCACTACAGTGTCTTATAAGACTACACGATGACTGTCTTCCCTTGGCTTCTGCTATCGTGTCTACTGCAACGATTGACAAGACACAGCTACTCACTACGGTCGCGTTCTGCAAGTGGCAATGCAGTCTGGTGGTGACTGGCTAAAACTTTGGACGATGATGGAATCGTTTGCGCTATTCACCGTCGAGGGTATTATATACGCCTCACACATTCTGTTATCTGCATTGGCTCTCTCTTTTCCTTCATCATGTGCAACAACAACTCTAGGACTTGCATAGAAGATTGACCTTCACAAGACACCTTCATCGCCGCCATGTCTTCATTGCACAACAGACATACAGCCAACAGAATCTACCCTACGCGGACGAGAGCTGTCTCTCCCACCTCTTCCGACGAGGTTCTCGATCATCAAGCTCAGGTCAACACAGCCGAAGTACACTTCTGGGAGGTCGTGGACCGCTTGACACTGGTATGCAGCCAGAGACCCGAGAGCACCAGAGGGCGCGCCTATGATAGAACCATAAGGCTGTGCAGCTCAGAGGGCGAGGCGTGCCGGCCCACCATCCTGCCCGAAAGGCAGTGCGCCCAGATCAGAACGCAAGATGTCAGAGCCTTGGAGGAACAGCTGCTGCGCTCACGAACCCTTCACAACCTCATCTGGCATCTTGGCAACGCGGCCTGTGGCAGAATAGACCCCTTTCGGGATGACTATGTAGAGTTGTTCTGCTTCAGGAGCCTGCGCTTCATAGTCCAGCCACCCGAGGCAGAGATTGCCGAGTAAGTACTTAAGTTACCAGCCCCGTGGAGGCATCATCGTGGCTCCCTCCCTCTCTGTTCTTTTCTTAAAGAGAATCAAGCGTCAAGATCCTAATTATCGCGTGGTGCTAGAATCAGCACCGCAGACATCGCATCCATCCTGCACCGCTGCCACCAAGAACTCGCAACCGGCCATTTCATGCGCCCGTGCTCTGGCCGTGTCAGATGTCTCCTACGAGGCGACGACACCGAAGTCCGTCCAGAATACATCCTGTCGTGGCGCCTGGAGCCCCTGGGCGAGCAAAGACTGCGGGCCACCGTCGATGCCCAGAGGAGAGCAGACGAGGATGAGGTCTGGGACCGCTACAGGCATCTTCAAGCAGCCAACCAGACGCCAAGCCCGCCGCGTCCCAGCGGGCCCAGACGCTCGTCCAGGGTCCTACTGCGGAATAGAGGGCGGGGAGATCCACGAGGAGGATGGCAGGAGGGGGTTGATGAGCAGGGCGAGAGCTCTCGGTTCCCCTTCCAGCAGTCTGCTACCGGTGAGGGTCGCGACTCATCCTACTCGTGGGAACCGTCCGACCGCTCAAATCATTCTAGAGACGCAAGTGAAGTCCGCTCTTGTCCAGCCCACGTCGTCATCCGCACGCCAGCGCGTCAGGTCGTTGTTCGAGCACCAGTACGTCATTTCGCTTCCCAGAGGGCTCTTGTCGAGTCGGTCGACCCGTCTCAGAGGTATGAAGATGATGAGGAAGATATCAGTCCTCTCTCCGAGCATGAAGATGGAGGTGTCAGTCCTGATCCCGACCAAGTCAGCCCAGTATCCGACTTGGACTGATCATCAAGCCAGTGTGGACACTTTAGGTGGCTTGTAGCTGGCTACTTCTCCCTTCGTCGGCTGTTACACTCCTTATAGTTGCCGACCAGGCACGAGACAAAGTCTTAGGGTTCGAGTATAGTGAGAGCAAAGTACCGACATGATCAAAGCCAAAAAATGGGTTGCTTTACCGGGGAGAACGAAACTTTAGATAAATCATCAATTTATCAAGCCTTGAGAGAAACACCACTGCCCGCGGATACCCAGTTTAGTTTGCGGGCTGCCTGGACGAATGGTTACGACGCCTACACCAAGGATGTGACTTTTTGGTCTTCGGAATGCCTTGAGTTCAAGAAATTCTTTCTGCTTTTTCCTTCTCATCTCGTTTCTTCAATGCCCATAAATTCATATGTCGTGCCGTCCAAATCCCGTCCCAGCCTTTTCCTCGCCGGCATGCATGATTACTTTTCATACCATTGTTCCGTCGTTGCAAGAACTGTTAGACACCGAAGCCAACGGAGCTACAGCTTTCGATGGGCATTTTCTTTCTTCTTTTTTCTAAGGAGGGCTTGAGATGTGCAAAATGACGAAGAAGGTGATCAAATACAAGTCTAATGACCACAATGTACTTCAGCATCGCGAAGAGAACCTCAAAAGCAAACATGGACATACTTGTCTATTTCTCTGGACTCTTAATGGTAGAAAATCACTAATTAATCACGAATCATCATGATACAGTGATCAGATGGCAGAGGAAGAAGAATCTGATGAAAGGCATATAGGATCGGACACATGCCATTCAGGGACGATCGACGTAGAGTTAAGACGGCTGGTTCCTTATAAGAGTGACTGAGACATGTCGTCAAAGTCTTCGTCTAGGAGGTGTCAATATTGGATGCCAGAGTATCAATACTTTTGAGTCTATTTCTCCGCAACACAAGGCTATAAGTTAAAGGGGGTAACCTCCGGCCACCCTGGCCGACCCCCCGGCCTCTCCAGCCACCTCTTTTTTCAATATCTTTTCTCAGCCAATTTTACTCTGATTAACTTCATATCCTCACAGGACCTTTATACATATATCATGAAGCCCTATACCGAATTTGAGCTAGCCCAGGCTATCGAGGCCGTCAAAAAGGGTGTATCTCAGCGATAGGCCTCGAAACAATAGGATATACCACGAGCCACTCTTCAGGACCACCTAGCAGGAGGAGAATCGCATTTAACAGCCTATCAACATAAGCAAAGGCTTTCTATTAGCCAGGAGAGGAAATTGGCTAAATAGATTCGCATTCAGGAAGCCCTGGGGCTTCCACCAAGCCATTCAGAGCTTAGGCACTTTGCTCAACGAATCCTCGAGGTCAAAGGGGACTCTCAAACTCTAGGGAGGAAGTGGGCACAAGCTTTTTTGAAGAGAAATCCAGATATTCAGGTTCGCAAGAGTCAAAGGATTGCCTCAGCTCGAACTAACGGAGCTACAATAGAGGTAATACGGCCTTGGTTTCGTCTTTTCGATCTTCCTCAAGTTCAAGTCATCAAGCCAGCTAATCGATAGAATATGGATGAAGCTGGAATAGCTAAGGGCCAAGGAGCAAATGTATTAGTCCTTAGTAGCTCTTCTTCATGTTCAATTCATCGAAAAGAGCCTGGGTCGAGGTCCTGGACCTCGATCCTCGAGTGTATCTCCGCCACAGGTGCCTATCTCTTCCCTCTGGTAATTTTCAAGGGGCAAATAGTGCAATAATAGTAGTTTCCTCTCCTCTTGGAGTCTTTCGATAGCTGGCAATTCATAGCAATAAGAAATGGATATACTAATAATGCTATAGCGCTTGAATAGCTGAAGAAGATCTTCATCCAAGGCAGCCTGCCAGCAGACCCCTCAGAGATCAGACTATTAGTCCTGGATAGCCACAGCAGCTATACAACTGACGAGTTTATATGGCAATGCTATCAAAACAATATCCTGCTGATTTACTTGCCTCCTCATACCTCTCATATGCTTCAACCCCTTAATCTAGGGGTCTTTTCAGGGGCATATAGACGAAAAATCAGTTATATCAGCCAATAAGGGGATTCAACAACCTTTGGCAAGCATTTACTCCTCGAGAACTATTATAAAGCTCGTACAGAGAGTTTTTCTAGTAAGAATATCAAATCTGGATAGAAAGCTAATAGTTTATAGCCTATCAGACCCTCCAAGCCGCTCTTAAGCCATCTTCTCCTCGAGAACACTCCTCAGCATATTCAGAACCAGTCAAATTCAAGTTCAATAGTATCAACAGCAGCCCAGCATACCCAGAAAGCCTCCTCAAGCCAGACAGCTATCTTTTCAACTCCTCGCAAAGCCAAAGATCTATACCATCAGCTACAGAAGAATCGGCACCAGCTTTCATCCAAGGCAGCACAACATATACTCTTCAGGAAGATATAAAAGGCATTTGACGAGAGAGACCTCGAGTTTGCAAAGGCTCTGGAGAGAAATGAGGTCCTGGAAAGGCAAATGGAAGCCAAAAGGCCTACTAAAAGAAGGAAGATTGATTTGAGCCCGAACTCGAGGTTCGCAGATATTGAGGATATACAGAGGGCTCAAAAAGCAGCTGATGGAGACGAAGATAGTCTAGATGAAGAGAACAGTATCGAATTACCTACTGATGAGGAGGACTGCATCGTGGTGGGTGAATAGGAAGAGGAATGTATATAAAACAACATATATGTGGGTGGGTGGTGAGGCGGGCCGGGGTGGCCGGAGGTTACCCCCCTTTAACTTACTGCAAATGACCACGTAAGACGGTTGAAGATGTGAGTCACAACGCCAGCCAGGTCTGGAATCATTATCACGACCGGACATAAGCTCATGTATAATATATATGGCATGCATCGAGGAGCGGGATACGGGACATTTGAATAGAACATATGTCCACCATTGCGTGCTAATATGCCATACTCGAGGTCTGTATCGATGAATGATGGTTGCCCAATCCCTTAAGTGATTCCAGTTGCTCCGAGGGTCCATTCGAACGGACCAGATCTCAATCCCGGTTCCTGACCTTCTACCATCTGGGCGAGTATCCTTGCTGGGTAGATGAGATAAGTCGTTGATGGTGTATATGCCACCTCCTAGACCGGGTCGGCATAACGTCAGCAAACTCGGGGAAAAGCGTCAGCTTATAATCAGGTGCTGCCGTTGGCCGAGGCGGCACCGGGATTCTAAAATCCGGGGCAAAGCAAGTCATAGCACAAGGGAACGTGGAATATATAATATCGTAGTAGAGCGTGCGTAAACCTGGCAGGACAATACGCTGGAATCATCTCCTACACAATCTCCTCTTTCACAATTCATCAGGCACCTTCATCAACCACACATCTCCAGATCATCATGGCGTCCTCAACTCAGCCCAAAACAGCACTCAAAATCGTCTTCGGCGCAATGACGCTGGGCAAAGAAGGCAAGAAGCTCCAGTCAAAGTGACATTTGCCCTCCCCAACAAGGGGCACTGACATTCTTTCAACATACAGGCTCCGAGCAAGCTCGAGTGCACAGCCTAGAAGACTGCGCTAAGATCCTCGACGTCTTTTAGGCCCACGGACACAACGAGGTCGACACAGCTCAGCTCTATAGCGGCGGCTCGTTAGAAGAGTATCTCGGCTAGCTCAAGTGGCAAGAGCGCGGGCTCATCATGGACACAAAGCTGGCGCCCGTCGGTCGCGTACGGCCAGAACTGGGACGTTACACGCACGCGAAGGAGGATGTCGGCCCTGGGTTGCAGGACAGCCTCGACGCCCTGCAGACGGACAAGGTCGACATGTGGTACCTCCACGCGCCGGACCACCTGACCCCGTACGCCGAGACTTTTGAGGCCGTCAATGAGCTGTACAAGGCAGGGTACTTCAAGCGGTTTGGGATCTCAAACTTCTCGGCCTGGGAGGTGGCGCAGGTCTGTGAGCTCTGCGACCGCAACGGCTGGAAGAAGCCGGATGTCTACCAGGGCGTCTACAATGCCCTGCACCGAGCTGTTGAGCCCGAACTGTTCCCGTGCCTTCGACACTACGGCATCGCGTTCTACGAGTTCAATCCTGTGGCGGGCGGGATGCTCACTGATCGGTACCAGCGAGACACGGCTGAGCACGAGCCAGGGAGCCGATTTGATCCGAACATGTTGCAGGGTGGGCTTTATCGCGGGAGATATTGGAACGACGCGTATTTTGATGCGCTGGACATCATTCGTCCCGTGGCGAAGAAGCTGGGTCTGACGACGGCTGAGGCGGCGGTGCGATGGGTTAGCCACTATAGCCTGTTGAAGAGGGAGCACGGCGATGCTATCATCAGTGGAGCGAGCAGTGCAGCGCAGCTGGAGGAGAATCTGACGAACCTGGAAAAGGGACCTCTGCCAGAGGAGATGGTGAAGGCGTTTGAAGAAGGATGGGCGATTGTCAAAGGGGTATGCAAGTCTTATTTCTACTAGTTGGATCAGACCTTCTGTAGGTTTCTGGCTCTTCACCTGGCCTTCAATACGTAAAAGACAATCTCTCCTCATCTTGAAGACTCTCCACATCTACACAAATGCTGTCAAACCTAGCTCTTTTGTATAAGAAGATCCCATACATCTCAGACCGCAATTGCTCTCATAAACGCAGGGCTCTCGCTACCATCGACAACCTTGGCGATCGGCGTGAGGTGCGCAGCCGGATCGTCGCCACCTTGCAACTGGCGTACATAGGCCTGCGCGACCTTGAGCCACGCCGCCTTCTCAGCCCTACTGGCCCCAGCGCCCTGCCAGACCCAGATCGTCTTGCCGGCGTCGTCCAGGATGAAGACATCGTTGCCATCCAGGTCCGACCTCCCGATCGACGCACCCTCCTTGACCAGGCCAAAGCCCAGCTGACCAGACGCGTCGCTGAGCCGAAACAGCTTCTTCCCCCTCGCCCCTCCTGCGCCTCCTTCGGCGGCGGGCCTGCTGGCAAAAGGCTTGGGCTTGCGGTAACTCTCTGAGGCCGGCGCGGCGTCTTTGTCCCCGCCCAGCATCTCGACCACCACCCTGGACCGCGACTCCGCCTGCGAGAGGACCTCGACGTCGATGTGCTTGGCGAGGGTCATGTCGTGCACGACCTGGGCTGACTTTGCCTTCTCCATGGGGCTGCAGTTCTTGCCCTGCCAGACAAAGATCTTGTCGCCCTTGTCGAGGATGAAGACATCGTCCTCGTCCAGGCTCTGCCAGGTGGGCTCGACCTCGTACACGACCACGGAGTCGCGCTTGGAGCCAGGGTGCTTGAAGACCCGCAGCAGGGTCAGGATCTCTTCCTTGGCTTCCTCCTGCTCGACATGCCTGAACCCGGAGCGCACGCCTCCGGAGCGGATCTGGATCTTGGGGAAGAGCTCCATGAAGGCGTCGCTGGGGCTCTCCTGGATCTCGCGGTGCTGGCTGGCCCTGCCGTGCAGGAACTCGTCCAGCTCGACCGTCTTGTACGCGGCGACGCCAGCCTCGTCCTGCGAGGTGTGGCTGCCCAGCCAGAAGAAGATGTCGTGGCCGAGCTTGTCCGCCTCCGCCTGCTGGCCGACCTTGTACGAGTGCAGCACGATGAAGCTATCGCCGTCGTAAAACAGGCCGTACTTGTCCTTGGGCCACGGGACCACCTCGAAGTCCTCGATGCGCCAGATGTGCAGCCCAGGCGCCACGCCCACCTGCCCGTCGTTCCAGGCGGGCTCGCTGGCGGCGCTGTTGTACTTCACCTTGTGGTCGAGGTCGCTGCCGATGAGCTCGACGTTGCTGTCCTTGATGTCGTACTCCTTGAGGTGGACGAGACCATCTTCAGGTGCCATGTTGGATAAGACTCTGTTTGGGATGGAGTAGGTAATAATGTTTTGAAGAAGAAAAATGAGAATCAAAGAATATGCAATGTGAGGTCTTGTCGATCAGACAACAGTATGAAGCCAGCTCAGCTTTGATAAAACAAGCTTCCAACCTGCCATCAGGATTTATGAAACAGGCCTCCAGCTCTCTCACTGCCACTGCAGCAAAACGTCATGCTAGAGAGAGAGAGTTCAGGGGTCCTCCTGCGGGTCGAGCGGGGCCGCCACATCTTGGTACACGACACAGCCTCACTGGTAAGTACCGTACATACTTGGTGATAGGGCTACAGTGTTTACAGGGGATTTCCTCAGAGTGCCAGGCTAATTCGAGGAAGCTTAGTGGCTGCCAGCAAGAACCAAACCCCTGAAAGTGTAGGGCCGCAGCGCTCACCACATGCTGGCGCAGCTTTACGCAGTTCCATCAAGTTAGCTACCACAAGCACTTCGACATGGCAGTTCTCATGGAGAGGGGATGGGGTCACATAGTATTTGAAAATATCACAGTCTCTCACGATTGAAACAAGCTTGAAGCAATCCAGAAACCCCAAAGAAAGAAAATAAATAAATAGTAAATAAATAAATAAAAATTGAGCAGGTTTCGAAACACCCTCGACAAGTACATTTCTGACAGGGCATATATATTTCTCGGTTGACTGTACACACATGTACGCTCGGCATATGCATTACGGCAGGCGGCACAGCTTCAAGCGGTGCTTCTGAGAAGCTTAGGATCCGGGTTTGAGGCAACCTACAGTTAGAAAACAAGACGCAAAAATATAAGTAGGAAACATGTATTCAGGTTAGCTAGCCATTCTGCATTAAAGTTATGCCTTTATTTTCTCCACTAGATCAAGTCGATAGTTTGTCCTTCCCGTTTATTATGTTGCTTCTTTTGGATCGTGATGGAATTTGTATGCGACAGCTAAAAGGAGTGACCACTCCCAGCTGACTGGTAATAGCTGTGGCCTATATAGCTGTGTAGACGGTCAGACTCACGCAATTTGTTACAACACCTATCACATAAGTCAGGCAGAGTTACAATGATATCGATGGGAATAAAGATCTGATTGATTGCTAGTAGGTGTTTGCTAATAGAGAGACTGATTCTTGCAATGTGCAAGAACTGTCAGGGCGGCGCGCTGGTACCGTGATAACTGAATCGTCCGTCTCTCTTTTTACACTGGATTCAGGGCTGTTTTGGGTGTTATATAGACCTCACCGGCGAGCAGGATTTCGTTAAAAAGAAGGCTACTGCAGAGGATATTGTCCTCCTTATAATACGGTCTCTCTAGCGGCGGGCTGCAGATATATATATATATATATATATCCCTCTTGTAGTCCTTCCGTGTGCCCCCCTTCTATAATATGCTCATCCTTGCTGGCATTGGCGGCTTTCATCCCTGGCTACTCGTAGCTGCTCGAGCGCTGACAGGCAATGCCTTTGCTGTTCCGGCCAGAGATGTAATAACCGCTAGACGCTGTAACGTGTATCGTAATCACCGGTGACGGCATAAGTAATATGTTGATCTAATGTAACCACTATGCGACCTCTGATCTTCTGCGATAGCATGATAGGAAGTAAGCAGTTTCAGGAGAAAGGGCAATCTGGCTTGTGGTGGTGTAATGGAAATAACAATATCCTTGAACGCCGTTATATCCCCACGTGTAGGAAATTGAGGCGTGCTGGTGATAGATATAATAGGTTGTGTGAGGCCCAGTGAGTCACTGGCCCTACTATCGCCAGGCACTCTCCACCTAGATAGCCTCTGCTTTGTTTTCTTTGTTTCCTTTGCTCCGTTCATATTCTGCAGCGCATCAATCCACTCATTTCCATATTGGTCTTTCTCTGTATAATGTACAAGCACATCCGGACGCTGTTGCGAGAGCGCCGAGCGTGTCTTCCGCATCTCACCGGCCGGTTTATCCCCGGGTTTCGCCGTGAGCCCTCCTCTCTTTCCGTGTTTCGGGCGTTGTTTCCCGCGGCGGACCGCTCTCGTATACAGGAGCATAGGTGTTCGAGCTGTAGTCCGCCTGGCTGCTTGTTGGATAAGTTGCGCGACCCTCCATAGCGGCTATGGGGTACTGTCCGGAGGCATAATAACTGCTACTCTGGGCTGAAGTTCCGCGTGCTCCATACGCTCCTCCACTGACATACGGAGTGCCTCCTGCATCTATGCCGTGATACGAGGTCGATCCCGAGCCACTGTACCCAGGGGCATTCTTTCCAGGGTGTCCAGCAACGGATTCTGAGAGGCTCCTTCTTGCCTGCTCCCACCGAGCAGAATCATTCTTGAGGTCTTGAATCATCCCCTGGCGGATCGATGATGTTAGCTTCGGGCAATATCGACTGGATTTAGAAACACATACGGAATTCAGCGATCTATAGGCGGTGACCCGGTAGCCTGTCCTCATTTGGCCAGTGGCTGGATCCTGAAGAAAGTCCCGCATTAGTATGCCATTTGCGCTACCTTACTTTCATCACCATAGCGCGCGGTTTATGGGGAGGAGTCGAGTCGGTCATACAGTGTATGTTCCAGGTCGAACAAGCGCATCATTTCCAAGATAGTGGCAAATATCAGCAGAGATAACCTCTCGGTCTATCCCATCACGAGGGACGAAATATTCGTTCTGCCTTGGTGGCGGCACGCCCGAGCTCCAGGTGGATTTGGAAGAGCCTTGAGGCGGAATACCCAGGCCTGACTTTGGCTCTATGCGGTCGCCTCGGATCCGGCAGGCGCAGTTCCATCCGTTACAAAGTGGGCACCCCCCAGCCTTGCTTGATGATCCGGAGGAACCTTGCTCGGCCGTGGTCCACGAGGTTGAAGCTTGGGGCGGGACTGGGTCTTGAGGTCTGGTTTCGTCACAGGTTTTTTTACCCTGCCCCACGCTCCTTGGCCAGTCGGATTCGGGGATTCAAAGTCGTTGTCAATGGTAGGATCGTACGGCTCCAGGATCTTGGTATCACTTTCGTCGCCACCAGACGACGGTGATGATGAGCGGATGTCATCGGGCTGGATGCTCCATGGACTAGAGGAAGACTGATTTCTCTGCTGTCTCGAGCTTTAATAGACTAATTCTCCAGGGAAAGAAAATCTTATCGTAGCAAATGTAAGTTCTGAGATATGGTAGACACACCTGTTGTGACCCAGACCCGTATGCCGAACTGCTGCCAGCCGTGGCCTTCTGCCAGCTCCTTCGCAAACGAGGCATGGAGTACGACCGCCTTGTGCGTTACTATTCAGAGTTGACAACGTGGGAAATTTCAGCTGGCCGTTTCACGCGAGGGGGAGAGGTCATCACATGGTTCGATGGACGCGGGCGTGTCGATTGAAGTTAAGGCTGCGTAGAAGGCCTCTGGAGCGGGGGCTGGGGCGGGGGCGAGGGGCCTTCGCCTGATCTCTGCCCGGAATGCGTTCAGACACCGTGATCAATCACTTGCTTCCTCAATTGGTTGCGGTCTCATGTTCTCCCCTCCCCCCCAGACCCCCTACTGCGTGGACGTGCAGCCCAACCGCTCTAAAATCTTACCATTCTACTTGAGTGTGGTGGTGACCAAAGGGCGGCGAAACCACTGGCGAGGCTATGCAAACGTCATGCCCTCCCACTTGAAGACCAGAAGTGACTCTGATCAACTTCGTGCGCTCTCCGCGTGCAGAGTTGGCGATCAGCACGCAGGCAAACACAATGGCGAACGTTCCTTCACATGGAACTCATGAGGTCGTGAGCCCAAGACCGAGCTCCTCACAGTCATCACCGGGCACCACAGTACAACAGTCATCTCAGACGGCAAGCAGCTATCACCAGTCACGCCCAGATGATTACGAAAGGAAGCGCTGGTAAGAGGAATACTCCCCAAGCAGGGTACCGGACTATACTAACCTCGGTCTTCACAGGAAATACATGGGTTACCCGAAATTCACTGCCTTCCTCGCTTCCGAAAACGACTTCTTTGTATTGCGCCGTTTTGATAGACTTCATTGCAGGATTCTTCTGAAGCTTCAAGGTAATCTGGCCTTGCTGGAGACACGCCTCGACCAGTTAGATATAGAGTTGGCGAATCCGGACGGGGCGGATCGGAACAATTCGTCGTTACGGCTGGACACACCAGAAAGAACCAACCTCCTTGAGGAGATCCAACAGAGAACACAGGAATATGGTGAGATGGCGATCAATGTGAACCTTTCAACAAACATCCCGGACCCAGGCTGACATTAATCAACCATGAGAAAGACGCATTCGTTCGAGACTACACTTTCCTCAAAGAAAGGTTGGAGGCACCCAAGACCAACATTCGAAATGTTCAACAATGGCTCGAGAACAATAATGGGGCAGTAGATGATGAAGAGGCATCATTCGCGTACAAAAGAAATTTGTTCGTCATATCGAGCACAGGAAAATTGTCGATAAGGCGATTTTTTGAGCAGGAGGTCCTTTCCCGGATCTTCGACTTCTTTAGCATTGGGGCCAAGCCACGGTCTCAACAAGGACCTTTCGATCCAGGACCTATGGAAGTGCGGGGCGACGATAGCCAGGTGGATGGTCTTGCCAAGGTGTCCATTTTCTCGGCTGCTCTCGTGATGCTTATCGCTCTTCTATGGGTTCTTGTTATCCTCCAAAACATATATTATAAACTCGCTGCTATTACAGCATTTTCTATTCTCTTTCTCGCGGTGATGAGCTGGGGGACTCTGGCTAGACCTTTTGATGTCTTGGCTGCCATGGCTGGGTAAGTTTTATTTGTTGCTTCCAGCTGACCAGACGAGTCTAATCCGGATGCAGATATTGTGCGGTGCTCGTGGTATTCCTACAGATAAATTCGTCACCCGCTTGAATGCTTTATGCCAAGTGCATCAGTAATGCTGCCGAGGTCCAGGTGGTTGGGCATTTGCCCTGTAATTTCTGTCAGAATATATGTTGATGTTTATGCAGCATATACTTGGCACTCGTTTTCAGCCCTAAGCAAGGCGACCTTGCATCTTGAAAGGTCAGACAATGCAACATTCCTGAGTCTTGTCAAGCGACTTTAAATTCTCGATGAACGATTTTCGACATCGTTTTCACGCAGTGGTTACAGGCCTTATTCAGTATTTTCGCGACTATTCTTGGCCATCCGGCCAACTCAAAATACAGGCCGCGTTGGCAGGGCGAGAGTCTCATGGGCTCTATATGTGACTAGGTAAGGTGCAGGAGTACATCCCGGTTATCAGGGGCAAAGACAAAGCTACATACTTTTAATACTTGCTTTGCAAGCAATTAAATAAGCTGCAGCTAAATATTCTGAAGAACTTGAATTGGCGAGCTATAGGAGTTGTCTGTGCTGGGCTGTAACAGATAGAGGTTAGAAAAACATGAAGGCAGCTCTGAACTATGCAGTACAGTGTAGTATAGTAATAGAGGGATGCCCCTTTCCTTGTTTTTCTTATTTTGCAGGAAAAGGCTATTCCCTTTCTCAAGAAATAAGGGAGACTGAATTTTGAATGAAAATCATAATAAACTCTTTGCGAATTCACTACAGGAATCCAGAAATTCTTCAAGGACTACTAGGAGACTTCACTAAGAGTTCACGAGGATTTCCCTTAGAATTGATCCAGAAATTCCTTAGAGATTCGATAGCTGAATTTAACTGGAACATATCCGGGAGCTCCCCTGAGATTTACCAGGTGAATCTACTAGGAACACCTCTAGGAATTTCCCAAGAACAAACCAGGGAAATCCATCAGAATTGCACCAGATAAGTTCCACCGTATCCCCTGGGGCAATGCTCGACCATTAAAACAGCAATTGATTTTAAAATAACAGTTTTTTAAGTGTTTCAAGAAAAGGATTATGAATTTCTATACAGATATAATAATATAATAAGCACTGCAGTAAACCTAGGATTCCAAAGTATTTAAAGGGTTTATATTAATAAGAGCGGTGCCAAAGAGTGGCCTTGTAGATATAAGATCTATTTAGGTGGTATAGAATGTAAGTTTATATATTCAGCTGTTTAGTATATATATATATATATTGGATATTAATATATCCAAGCTATCTAGATATCCCTGGATAGCTGCTAGCCGCTAATTCTTTTCCGATCCCGAAGAGAAGAAGGGAAAAGGAACATTGTGCTCACCGGCTAAGAAAGGCCGCCAGAGATCTATTGCCTGGTCAAACGCAGGAGCCGTCGCTGCCAACCGAAGTCCTTCACGGTACGAAGCGATAGAATGTTGGCTATAAAGCGTAAGTGCTTATGCACGCTAGTTAATAAGTACCCATCTATCTAGATCGCAAAGAAGCGGATGGGTATTATAAGCTTGCAACATTATGCAAATCTCGAATGACGCTGGGTGTAGTGTGATTCTGGCGGAGACGTCCACAGCATTATCCAAAAAGCACACTTGAAAAGAGAGTCGAGGAGCACGTGCCTTATGCTCTTTGCTCGTATCACAGCAGCACTCGGAAGCATTCTTCCTGATAGCCTACTTATCTTTCTCGATGAGTTCCCTTACCCGTCGTCAAGCTCGCCTCATCTTGCCGCCGAATCCTTGAGTTTTTTTGGGGGCCGTTGGTTGATGGCTTGCGCCAGCAGGATATAGTACGGCCGAGATGCGCACCATGGTGTGCCTGGCCGGGTCTTTAGATTGGTCAACTCGCGTTTGGAAGTCGCTGCAGCACCCTCCTAAAGCTGCTTCAGCTTTCGAGATGGGCATGTCGAGTAACATTATATTTAGGGGCCAGCAAAAGAATCAGATTCCGTCGCAGCCTGGACATCAAAAGCGAGCTATTCCCTGAGCCCGCCGTTTGCAAAGAGACCTCTTTGTTTGGACCTTGTATACGAGTGCAGGGCCTCCTCAGTGAGACACACCACCTGCGATGGACAACATGGACACCATGCAAGACTATGCCATTGCTCGACATCGGGAGCAGAACCAGCTCGCACAGCGCCGATTTTGTTGTATGTGAGGTATCCCTCCTCCAAGACATAACCTGCCAAGGTGGGGGCAATGTGTGATCAAGTATTTACTTACACACATGTGCAGGGAAGCAAAGTCAACAGAAGGCGCTGCCCCGCAGTGGCCAGGGGCCACGAACCGCATCGTTCGCATGCTGCTCAGGCACCAGTCGCACAACAACCACGACTCCACCAGCGGGCGTCAATGCGAGGCGCAAGGCGCGAAAATAAACAGAGTAGAGAGGTCAATCAAATCCCCAAAAGACTCGCAGGGCCAAGTGGGTCTAGCTGCATCGTCTCTTTTTCAGAGCCAAGGAGGGAGAACCGAGTCCCTGCTGAAGCTTGTTAAGGGTGTGTGGAGCATCTTTTCTGGTTTTGAATAGCGATGAGACCCTGCTAGCATCGGAGGTTGTCAGAACCTCTTTTCAAGCCACTCGATGCAAGACACTATGTCTGCCCCGGGGCACGTGTGCAGCAGCCCTGGGGAGCAAAGGCTGCAAGATAAAGTACCAATTATGCAGGATGCAGGTAAGCAATCATGTACAAATGTACCCCCTTTGTGCAGTCCTGGCCCAGCATTGCTTACACTTCAGGCCTGTGATGGGCTCTCTACCCCCCCCCCCCCCACAGCCTAAGCCTTGTTTGTTTTGCCAGGAATAAAAAAATTTGATATGTTCTTGGGGATTCTTTCAGAAATAGAGTGGTGCTTGTCTGTTCTAAGGCCAATCTAGGTAGGTACTTTGGGTTAAAAAGGCCCAAGGAACCTCTGGAAAGACAATAGAGCATCCTGCATCAACCACCCTCCTCATCCGACCACAATAACCAAAGAAAAATTAAAAAAAATAGTATCATTCCCACCCTCGCTCCCACCAATGGCGACCCTCCGCAAGAAGTCGGTGTTGATCACGGGCTGCAGCACCGGCGGCATCGGCTGGGCCATGGCCAAGGTCTTCCACGGGCGGGGGTTCCACGTCTTCGCCACGGCCCGCAGCCCGTCCCGCGTCAGCGAGCTCGCCGAGCTCGAAGGCGTCGAGGTGCTCCAGCTGGACGTGACCGACCCCAACAGCATGGCCCGGTGCAAGGAGACGGTCGTCAAACGCACGGGCGGGACCCTTGACATCCTCATTAACAACGCCGGCGTCGAGTTCGTCTGCCCGTTGCTGGATGTCGACATAGCCGAAGCCAAGAAGTTCTACGACACAAACGTCTGGGGCCTGCTCTCGGTGGTCCAGGCCTTTGCCCCTCTCGGCATCGAGGCCAAGGGCCTTATCTCTAACCACACCTCGGTAGCCTCGGTTCTCCCCATGTGCTGGGCGGGTAAGTGCCTCCTTTTCCGTCTTTCTTTGTTGTTTTGTTCCTGTGGCACAAGAAGACAAGAGAGAGAAAGGAGAGAGGACTCGGGTCGACCAGTAGCTCATGTACCCTCTAGGAATCTACACCAGCTCCAAGGCGGCCGAGGTGCGCATATCCGAGGTCCTCCGGGTCGAGCTGGAGCCGCTCGGGGTGCGCGTCGTGACGACGTGCTGCGGGTCCGTGAGGACACCCATCTTCGACAAGCCCGGCAGCAAGATGCAGCTGCCCAAGACGTCGCACTACTTCAACGTGATCGACACGGCCTACAAGCAGCGCGTAGAACATGGCAAGGAGTCGATGAAGGTTGACGCCTTTGTCGAGCACCTGGTCAAGGAGCTGCTGGGCGGCACAAAGGGCCCCATCTGGTACGGCTCCATGGCCTTCATCACCCGGTTCGCCACCTGGGCCCTGCCGCAGTGGTACGTGGACAAGGCGTGTAATGAGGGACGGTCTGGACCTCGTCAGGGGTCACTGAGCAGGCGGAGGGAGGAAAGGCTTTTTTTCCTCTTCCTTTTTTTGTCTGTTTTGAAATTGGAAAAAGAGGGATATGGGAAATCGACTGATATTTGGGAGTTAATCAGGGGACCTTTTCATCGAAAATCGAGATCATCTTCTGCGCCATTATCATTCATTTCTTGCCAATTTTATTTCCATATATCTACTTTCTAAAGTCCGCAGAGCCTCCCGGTCCCGTCAGCAGCAGGAACCCACGAGACATCACTACCGACGGCAGCATTCGCCCAGAACAGGCCCTGCTGGTCGTACGTCGCCTTGATGGCCAGTAGCGCCGCATAGCTGTCCCCAAAGTAGTCCTCCTTCCAGTTCGGCTTGTCCCATGTGGCTTCGTTCATGTAGCACAGCCGCCCCAGAGGCACGCCGGCGACGAGCCTCCCGACCGTGTCGTTGAGCTGGGCCCACGCCTCCTGGCTCGGCCACCCGGCGTCACCTAAAAGTTGCTGCCCCTGTAACATATGTTCGTTAGTTACATCCATTAGTGCGTTGATCTTTATATTCTATGGAACTTGAGCGGCAGGTACATGAGTTGTCAGGCTGAGGGACAACACCAGCCCGGCGAGGAGGGTTCTGATTGGACGGCAGGGGGTGGATCTGCGCACTGGACCAATCCGGCCATTCAGAAATCAACTCCAGCATCAAACATTTAATTAGTCCAATATCATCAGACTCCAAAACGCTGGGCCTGAGCACTTAGGCAAAGACAAGGGCCTGATGCACAACCCGAACCCTGTTATTATTCTCCGATGCTTTCTCGGTGTCAGGGCTCGGGTAGCGTGCCGTGGCGGGTGTGTGGAACATCTCCAAAGCTTGGTAGGGATGGCGTTATGCACCCCCTCAATTATCACAGACGCCGTTGTTAAGGGAGAATGCTACGCTTCCTTAGGCATAGGTCTTCCGAGAAAGTCCATAGTTCACTGTACCATATCGAACGCGTACAGCAATACTTTGCGAGTTGGGGACGTTTAAGAACATAACGAGGTGAGCCAGACCAGCGTTCTCAGTGCCGAACTTTGCAGGGTGGCTGTTTCGTTCCGCAGGGAGCGCGCTGTGCTCTTGAGCAAAACACGAGAAGGGCAAAGTGGTCTGACCAGCACAAATCGCACCTCCAGGTTCGACTTCAGATGATCTTCTGCCGTCCTCGAATCCTCCAACAGACTATTAAGCTCATACAACAACAATCTTACGCCTGCCCTCGCAGGTTCCAGCCGCTCTATCATCCTCGATCAACGTGCGACACCAACAGCATGGCTACCCAGGCCGAGGCTAAATCTACACCGGTCGTCTTGACCAAGGACTACATCCGAGATGCCTTCAAGCACCTCGAAGAGGTCGATGATGTCGAGAAAAGGAACCTGTTCTTCAAAAAATACATGGTAGACGACGTCAAGTGGGAGATTACCGGCAACGGACATGAGCTGGCTGGCACCCGGCACAGCCTAGCCGACCACTCCGCTGCTTCTTTCACAAAGCTAGGTGCGATCCAACCCAGTCTGTTGAGAAGAGACCTGCCAGAGAACCCACTTTCCACTAACAGCGCAGCAGGAAAGAAGCTGGTGAAGCCCATCAAGTTTGTCGTTCGGAGCATCATCCTGGAGCCTGACACGAGATGGGCCTGCGTCGAATGTCAGGGGTTTGCCACCAGGACCAATGGTAAGCCTTTCGTGGTGTGGCGGGCACGTCGATTTTGCTCCTTTTTTTCTTCTTCTTTTTTCCCCTTCCTTTCCTTTCTTCTTCGAAATGAGTCGTTGACTCTGTTTTGGCAGGCCAACCGTACAACAACGACTATATATGGCTGACGGAGTGGGATGCCGATGGGAAAATCTTCCATGTGCGAAGCTATCATGACACCAACCTCGCCGAGAAAGTCCTGCACGAGGCTTAGTGTAACAATATTTACACTCCCAAGTGTGCCGGCGTTCAGTCTCAGGTGATATTTTCTTTTTCTTTTTGGTTTTTCTTTTTTTTTTGTTGGGGAGGTGGGGGGTGAAGTCAACTCAATGCGGCTGGTGCACGAATACATATTATACTTGTGTGCTATGCTATTCTTTACGGTGGATCTAGTCCAGTTCACTCCTTACTCAGTTAGAAGGTATTAGACAATAACATGAGAAAATCGTTACGGACGTTTCATGAATCCAGCTTTGAGAGATAATCATTGACGCAGTGGGACATGTTCAGCATTACCATATGTTGGAACAGCCGTCTTCATTCTATACACTAGATGTCAGTCCGATTCTACTTTCAACAGGCATGCCTCAAGGACAGCCACAAACTTTGAGACCTCCTTCAAAGTCTTGAATTTTGTGGTTCACAAACATGTGTATATGCTGCAATATACATTGTCTTTGACCCAGGCAGCCTGAGGCGGTGGTATACACATGACGATTTAATATTGGTCTGAATAATAATTGTCTCCTTCACTATCACAAAACAACTGTATCTATTGCCCCCCCGCCCCCCGGCGACCCCCCCTTTCCTCTCTTCTTTCTCCAACTCTACTTAACCTGAGCCCTGAAATAAGTGACCGAGATTGAGCTTTTCATCCTGTCCAGAGGATGATAAACTCAGTTCTGAGTGTTCTCAGCGTAGTCGACGCCGACGTTCACTATCCTCTTGCGGACCTCTGCACGGGTCTCCCGCTTGTTGTTCCTGTCTTTACCGTTCGCATTCTTGTTCTTGTTCTTCTTTCCAGACTTTCCATTGCCAGTGGTCGTGTCCGTAGCGGTTGCGGTGCTCGCACTGGCAGCCTTGGTCGCCAGCTCTGCGGTCTCCGACTGCACGACGGCAGGGTCGGCCGCCATGATGGCCTGGGCAATATTGGCACTCTGCGCATTATCGTCGGCAGCCGCCTCATCATTGCCTGCGATCGCCGCGGGGAGGTCCTTTTGGTTCTGCTGGACCTGGGCCTCCACATCAGCCAGGGTCGCCGCGGTGGTGATGTTGGACGGCGCGTTGTCACCGGGCAGGGCTGTGACGTCTGTCTGCTGAACGGCCACGCACCCGCCAAAGTCCTCGGCGTTCCGGCATCGTACTGTGCAGACGTTGCCTTGGGATGCTGGAAAGAGATGTGTCAGTTGTACTGCTTCACACTGCTGAGAGGGGCAGAGGGTCTGGCGCTGTTTACTTACATCCCTGACACGCCATGTCCGCGGGCATGGTGACAGTCAAGGTCGTCTGTCCCGTGCCCGAGGTGCTATCCTGCGCAACGTCCAAGGCCGTCTGTCCTGTGGCGAGCGAGTTGCCCGTCTGGTCCATGTCACACGTGAACGGGCCAGTGCCGTTGGCACTGCGCTGGTCGACCGTGATCTTCACCTTGCTCCCCTTGGTCACCTGTGTGACATTGCCAGCCGCCAGTGCATCCTCAGTGTTGGCACCAATGTCTATGTTGCCTCCCACAAATGTGCGCCCGCACTCGTTGACAACGTTTGCGGAGATCTCAGCGTCGGAGATGAAGTTGGCGTCATTTGGGTCGCTTGAGTCGACTGGAGAAAAGGGTATTAGTGTGAGTTTGAATGTACTGAGAAACCAATAGTCTGTTCTTAACAAGAAGGAATATGTTACTTACCCAGCAGTCCCAAACTAGTCCCTGAATCACCAACGGCCTTCAGGACGACGCCTTGGCTGTGTACCATGCCGAGCATGGCCGCGCCAAAAAGAGTACGAATTGCAGAAGGCATACTGGCTTGTTGGAGAATTCGAAGAAAGATTACAATATCGAAAAAAGAAGAAGTAAATAAAGTAAGAAATGGAAGATTTCTGAAGAAAAATATGACAGACCTGCTGATGAACGTGAAGAGAAAGAAACTGCAGTTCAGAGGGAGAACTCGAAGAGAAAGAAAGAAGAAAAAGACTACGTCGGTTGTCCAAAGATGGCTACCCGCACATATCTTTTGGATGCTCCTGTTGAAGACTGAGGGCCTGTATATACCATACGGATCCGCGTATAAGGTTAAAAGGGAGCAACATTGTGTCAAGAGTGTTGTGCATCGAACGATATGGATCCCTGGCGAGGATCTCCTGCTACAGGCGCCGTCGCAAATCATCCGCACATACAACCCCTGAGTGGGGAACTCCCGCGGCGGCGAGATGTGGGTATTATTACTACCACACGCCTGTTGCGTCTGAAGAGACAAAAATGGGAAAGGTGGTTTTGTGAGCTATTGACAGACATCCTGTGCATGATTTGAAAACAGGACGGGAAACAAACTTGAAAATCTCGAGACGAGCCGAAAACTCGCGAGGCGGATCCGCACTGCTGCTTGTTGTCTTTGTCAAGGTGCTGCGGTTTCGTGAAATTGTGGCCCCTCTGCCGGGCGCATCATAACTTGACTCCTGTGTCAACAGGCGACGTGTGTAGATGCCAGTATCCGTGGTTTCTTTCCCGTAACAATCCTCTTCGAACAGATATATTGGTGATTTTATTGAAAAAATCACGGTTGTGAGTGCAGCCGAACTTATTCTCGTCTCTACTGTTGGGTTGATGTCTCGTCCGATGAGTCGTGTCTGTCCAGCTTGAAACATGACCTCGGGAACATTCAGGAAAAGCACAGTGCAAGATATAATATGGGATGTTTCATACATTTGTGATCAGACAGAGAAAATGCGCAACTTCAGGTTATTCCATTCAATCATGCAAGACTTGTTGTGGATGAGATGAAGCAATGAGTTTTGAGCGATCTCTACAAAAGCCTTGCTTGCCTCCTCGTGGCTTATAGCACAGAGTTATCCTGCTTCATGATGTCTTCTGATCTGATTCACTCTTATAAGAGACATTCTTGCATACTAAGTATTTATTATCGAGGTTTTGCAGAAGTGTATATTCTTGGAAGACTTAGTAAGTGCTCAATTAAGTAGTTATGCGTCCTGCAAAAAGTTGCCACACTCTCTCACTCACTACTGTTTTTTTGCTTGGCACTCGTGGATGTTCGATTTGACCATGTAATAATACCCAGTCATTTCGACTTGTAGTGCACGATGCCCTTGGTTCTTTGCATTCTGAGGACAGCATTACCTACTCGGCAAGTATCCAACTCACCATTCTTCTGTGATGTAATACAGTACTGGACTTGGACTGTACTGAGACCAGAAGCGAGGAATAATAGCGGCTTATTTTCACATACATTGCAGGTGTGAACAAGCTCTTTCTAGATAGGCTGGGAAAAAGGCATAATTGTCCACAGAAGAAGTGTCTAACTGTAGAACGAGCATAAAGCAATGGCATCAGGACATCTCAGTCATACTACTGGTTAGCTTTTTGCATGCCATGCCCTGCCCCATTGCGGGAAATTCGTTATTCATTCTGCAACAGCCCAAAACAAATGCCCAGGGGTTCGGGGTTTGGTGTGCCGCCCTCTGCTCCCCCTTGGCCCCGCTCATGTTTCCGCTGCGCCGACTCTCAGTGCGATGCCTACTTACGTTTTAGCAAAAGGAGCCACGGGACAAGGGAAAAGAAAAAGAAGGTTAAAGTAAATGGATAAGAAACGGACAAAATACGGGCATCGTCACTCTTTGCCATGCAGGTTCGTGTTACTGACCTGGGATACCACAGCCACGGTTTCTTCCGCGGACGGAATGCTCCTTGGGTAACCTACAGGGCCTGTTTTGGAGGGCGCACACACAAAGCCCGTCATCAGGGGACCCGCATGATATCATCGCTGCGAGATCACAACCGGTACGGGCATCTAATGTACAGGCACATTTCAAGGCATATCTCTTTTGCCCTGCCACGCCTGCTCACAGTAAAAGAATGATGTGATGTCAGAATTCGGGATCCTGCAGCCACACACAACAGTGACGACTTTAAGAACAAGTTTACGTAAATGTGGTATTCACTGAACATCTCGCGAGATGGGATTTCCATTTATAAATCAGTATTCCTCGCTACTATAGACATCTCGCAATAAAATAGAGCTTATTAACATACACATACATTGTATTATTGTTGCTCTACAAGCTAAGTCTTAAAAATTCACAACCTTCATATCATTTCAACCATGGATATCGTAACAAAGATCAAAGACGCAGTCGTCCCCGACCCCAACACCATCCCACAGACCCAATCCACGGAGCCAGAGAGTGAAATCCCAGGCGCATTCCCCGACGCCGACGACGAGACGCTCGGTCGCCAGCTGGAAGGCACCAACACCGACACCACCACCAAGACAGCGCAGGGCCACAAGCACCAAGACTCAGCGGTGGATGTCGACGAGACGTCCCCATTGAAGAGCCGCGGCACAAACCTGCCGGACAGCGCACCAGTCGCGCCAGCAGCTTCAGGCCTGGAGGGAGACGTCAACGCGGGCCGCGGCTCCGGTTCCCACTTCAATGTTGGGACCGGGAGCAGTGCTGATGCCATGACCTCGGTCGAGGAAGTCAAGCCGAAACACCTAGGCAACGAAGGCAAGGTCCTGGGTGCTACAGGTTCTTCCGACGTTGGAATTGGCAGCGGGAGCAGCGAGGCGCTGGCTTCAGCGGGGGAACCCAGGCCGCAGGGCCTGAGCGAGGAGGTCACTGGCGCTCCCACCGCGGCAGTTGAGCCGACCAGCTCAACTCATGAAGCCAGCTCAGCGGCCGGTCTTGGTGGTTCCGCTCTGGATACTGCTCACCCCCAGACGCACCAGAAGGACGATACTAGCCTCACAGCAGGCACGGGTGGCGGCACCCACGAAAAGGTCCTCGAGGCTGCTTCTGACCTAGGTAGAGGCGCGCCCCAACAACCAAGAGACGCAGAGCCCGAGGCGGCGGCGGCGGCAGGTTCAGCAGCATGGTTCAGCGGCGGCATTCACAATGGTGTCCTGGGGGCTGGGTCTGATGACCCGCTCGGGGAACAAAGTGGCAGCCCGCACGAGCGCTCGACGCAGTACCGGAAGGGTGAAGTGCAGAATGTGATTTCGGGTGTCAGCCAGTCTGGTCTGGGACAGGGTGGTGTTCATAATGGTGTCGTGGGGCTTGGGTCGCAGGAAGAAGAGGTTATTCGTCGGCATAGCCTGGATAATCAGGGGCAGAAGGAGGAGGGGGATGCACAAGTATGAGGGGTCAGAGTTGAGTGAGGTATTGATAACTATTTCTTTTTTTTTAAAAAAAAAAACATATTCTTGCTAGTAGCATAGCGATTGGTACATATTTCAAGGCCAAAAACCATATTCCAAACCGGACTCATATGCTTGTTCCCATTATTACATGTGATCACCGAATGGCGACCGGTGCAGATATCATATAGGTGACGGCCAGCCAGGAAAAAGAAATAAGAAAAAAAGCCGAGGCAGGTCATATACTTTCTCTTGAATTAAAAGTGAGAAGCACATATTTTCTATCCACCTTCCACTGGTACGAGCCCACGCAATCATTCCCTAACCCGTTGTTCCAAATTCATTAAACTGGTAATAATCATATCAAAGCCGAGCCAGAAACGCCGCGCCGCTGTGCCCAAGTCTCCACGTCTAGTGGACTTGAATTAGTTGGACTTGCCACCCTTCTTCTTCTCACCTCCGCTCTTGTCGTCCTTCTTGGCCTCTGGATTATCGTCTCCCTTGTCAGAGTCATCGCCACCCTCATCTTTCGAGTCGTCCTTGCCCTCTTCCTTGCTGCCGTCTTCAGATTTACCCTTGTCTTCATCCTTACTCTCACCCTCACTGTCATCCTTGGACTCGTCTTTGCCCTCGTCTTTGCCCTCGTCTTTGCCCTCATCTTTGGAATCATCCTTGGAATCGCCTTCTGGCTCGTCCTTTCCATCATCTTTCGATGCCTTGCCGGCATCCTTCTTGTCCTTCTTGTCGCCACCCTTTGGCTTCTTGGCCTCCTCCTTCTTGGCCTTCTCCTCCTCTTTCTTCTTCTTCTTCTCCTCCTCGGCCTTTTGCTTGTGGATCTTCTCCTTCTCCGCCGCCTCCTTCTTCTGCCACTCGTGCTGGGCCATGACGTCAGGCCCCTCCTTGTGGAACTTCTCCCGGAGGCCCGTCAGGCGCGGCTTGTCAGCGCCCACCTTCTCGCGGCCGATCAGGCTGATGAGGAGCGCCGACCCAACGATGAAGGTCAGGACGAATCGGTAGGTCCCGTACCACGGTGGGGTCCAGCCCCGAGTGGCCGCACGCGTGTCGGCGAAGTACATTAAGACGAAGGCGGCGAATTGTGCGGTCAGGGCGAACTGCACGGGGAGCATGACGGTGGGCCAGGCGATGGCGGGTGCTATGACGCCCAGACCATATCGGAACTTGGTTCGGGCTGCATTGGGTGTTTTCTCGGCGTACTCAAGACCCTGGAGAAAAGATAGATATGTCAGAGCCATATCTCGAGGTGGTCTGAGGTCTATGCTGTTAAGTGTGTATGGCTTACCCAATGAATAGCACCGAGGAAAGAGATGATTACTGCACCATAGCCGATCTGGAGAGGTTCCAGCAGGTGGAGGTAATGGGCGGCCATCTCGTGGCTTATCATTATGTGGTTCAGAAACTGCGACTGCGAGGGCCAGTCCGTATTCATATCCCAGCTGCAGTAGACGGTGGCCAAGGACGTGGCAAAGTAGGGTATGGTGCCCGCGAAGCCTAGCCTGTAGGACATGGGAGGGACACTTCGGAGGGCGACAGCTTCGGAAAGGCGGTTCTGGGCAAACAAAAGAGCATCGTCAGTGGCGGTGTTTTCCCGTCAACAATATGCACCGGAAAAGAGACTACACACAAGATCTCCCTTCAAGCCCTCTGACGCCGATGCCTCCGCAAGTTTCTCACCAGGCCCCTCAAACTGTCGGACGCTCGACTGGCTCGTTACGTGCTCGGGGTCCTTCTCCAGCTTCTTGTTCGCAACGGATTTTTCGAAATCCACATCTGGCTCATTCTTGGCTGCGAACTGGGCCCGCTGCACCAGCGGTACAAGCTGTCTTGAGGACGAGGACGACGCTGTCGTGGGCACCCTGGGGCGCCATGTCGTAGTGGAGGCGTGTCTCCGGGTCTGCGAGGTCACTGCGGCAGCGCCAATTGGCATGACATGTCTTGGTAGACCTCGTGCTGAGGCCGACAGGAGTGGTCTCGTGCTTCGAAGCATCATGATAGGTCGTGTAGATTCCTCTTTGGAAGATTTTAATTCTAGCGAAGTCGTGAACCTGGGCCCAGATCGAAAATGGTGAGAACGAGGAGAAGGAGCAGCCTGGAAGGAAAGGACAAGGGAAAAAGGCCAGCAACCCAAGCCTATATGAGCTTCTTGAGAGAGCTTCAACACTCGTTCATGATGCGGACCCCAGAACGGAGGATTCCCGGTATTCAGATTGAACCCAAAAACTTGGAGCTGTTGCTATGCTTCATAATTTCATCACTGGCAGGTGCTGGAGCTGTTACATCGGCAGTGACGTCAGCGGGGGCACAGCAAAAAAGTTCGGGACGCTGGAACTTACTGTACCGTACAGCAGTGTAGTAGAGGGCCTAGGGCCTGAGAGCCCACCCCACAGTTGCGTCATCCCACTGTAGGCTCTAGATCAGACGCCCCTGAAGGCGATCGGCGGATCTTCTTTGGGTAAACTAATCGTCGCCTGAACAGATGGTGATACCTTCGTCCAGGTGGGGCCGTCATTTTGACTGTATAGAGGTTATTTCAAAAGTCTACGACGTGTGTAAGACATGCGTCTTATTAATTAATTCGAATCTGCAGTCCTTGCTTCGACTAGTTGCGCGACAGACTTGAGAAGAACGCCAATCTCTTTTAAAGAAAAAATCGCATTCATCATCGCTATTCAGATAGACAGCTGGCTAAAAGGGCGGGGGGGTATGTAGCAAAAGAAAACAAGAAGAAGAAAGAAAAGATGGAAAACCATGTGCGGGCATCATGTACGTAAAGTCATATACAAAGAGCTGAGAGCCAAGGGCGTTCCAGACGGGCTCACAGCTCCCTCCTCTCCTTCGCAACCATCTCCACGAAAAGATCCGACCCCCTGACAGGGCCATTCAGACCCAACGATAGAGTCTCATTATCCAGAGCAGGAAACGCGGGCTTCTGGTTGTCCCCTGCCGCTGTTGCACCCGCCAGCCTCATGTCGAACCGGCGCAGCAAGATCGCTGCAGCGCTGAACACCTCCAGCTTGGCCAGTGTCCTGCCCGTGCAGTGCGTCTGGCCACCGCCAAACGGCCTAAAAGACGGATGACGGATGAGGCTCTTGTTCTCGATAAATCTCGTATGGTCAAAGTCCTGGTACGTCGGTCCCCAGACGGCCTCGTTGTGGTGCAGCTGGCGGAACGGGATATAGGCCAGGTTTCCCGGCTGTAGCTCTTTGCCCCCGAGCACCGTCGTCTCATTGACCAGGCGCATCGTGCCCGCTGCGTTCTTGTGGCGGAAGATCTCGTTGAAAATTGCATCCAGGACGGGGCAGTCCTTTTTGAAGTGCTTGGTGTTCAGGTTTCCGTCCCTCCAGGCTGCGTCTGTTTCACGCTTCACTTCTTGCAGCAGGGCTGGGTCGTGCATCAGGTGTGAGATGAGCCAGAAAAGAGCGTTGTACTCATTTGACGTAGCACTGAGGGCCACAAAAAAAAAAAAGGTCAGTTGTGAATTTGTGGTCAGGAGAAGATTCAGGCGTGGTTGGCATATTACTTACGCCCAAAAGATCATCAAGACAATGGCAGCCCGTGACTGCGTGTCCAGACTCGCAGCCTCCATACCAATCAACACATTCCTAATCAGAGGGTTCGCACCCTCGTTCTCAGCCAAGGGTCGCTGGACAAAGTTCCGCATGGTCACCATCATCCTGTCATACGGCTTGCTCACTGCCGAGTGGCCAAAGAACCTCGGGTACCGCATGACAATCTGCCACGCATGGTCGTTGAACGCAAGCATATGCGCCACACAGTCAGGGTCGACCTCGTGCAGGTGTGGGCCAAAGATGGACCGCACCGACGCCTCGACCATGGCGTGGCGGAGGAAAGGGTACAGGGAGACGGCGCCGTCGGGACCGTTCGTGTAATGAGCGACCCGGTCCGTGCGGATGCTGTCCAGCAGCGAGTCCCTGAAAAGGTCGGCCATCTCGTACAGGGTCTGCGGCGTCATCAGGTGTCTTCTGAAGCTGTCGCGGATCCAATTGATCAGGGATTTTGGCTGAACCTTGGCTGCTGCGTCGCTGAGGGGTTGGCTTGGAACGAGAAGGGAGAGAGGGTACCGCTCGCCCGGCTCCGGGGTGCGCCAGGCACGCCTGCTCCCCTCGTTGGTGACGCCAAAGGCGAGGAGGGTCTCTCGCAGGGTCGAGTCATGGTCAAGGGTGCTGGTCTTGTTGTTGAAGACCTGTGTCACGTCCTCGGGCCGCGTGATGATGTACAGCTTCCTTCCCGGGAGCTGAACCGAGAAAGGCTCGCGGGTCTGGTCTATGTGCCTCCTGAAACCAAAAATGTCAACCGGGGGATCTGGGTCCGAACCCTCCAGGGGAACGGAGAGGGAATGTGGCTGGCAAAACTCACAAGCCACGCTCCATAAGCTCTACGGAGCCGAAGAAGAATGAGTAGATATGGCCTGCGCCTGTATGAGTACTTGTGCTATACTCATTTGCTTCTCAACACCACCAACACCACCACCAAACCCCCCCCCCCCCCCAAAAAAAAAAAGGAAGAGGAAGAAAAACTCAAAGGTGGAGGTTTTGGATTAGATTGATTACTTACCCAGGACTAAATAGTTGAAATGAAGAGGTTAGTCACTTGACATCTTCAACAACACCAAAAACCAACCTCCGGGACGTGGGGGGATTTTCTTTTCCCTGACTTACGAGGCATGTGATACGGGAGTTCCTTCGGCTGCGACGGCCACAGAGAATGCTTGGCCGTGAAGGTCCAAAGGCGCCACAGGAAGAACAAGCTTCCTAGAATCAAGGAGGCCTGCCCTGCCGGCGGGATACTGAGGACGACTTCTAATAGCATAGTGCTTGGTGCACCTTGCCTTGATGTGTGTATGTAGTGTGTGTTTGGGGTCCAAAGTGATACTGTAAATAGGTGCAAGTTGGTGTGGTATGGTATGGGGTAATCCGGGAACTAGAGATTCTGAAAGATCAAGAGCGTCAAGTATGTAATTATAATAATTATCCAGAATCAAATGACAAAGAGACGTGTCTGGCTCACACTGCTCGCTCGCACGTACTCACGCACGAATCCACCCCCGCCCGCCTTGGTCACCAGATACGATGGCCTCACCTCGCAGGCGTAAAAGTTCTCTCTCCCTCTCCCTCTCTCGCCTCCTCCTTCCTTCCAGTCAGTCACTCACTCTCTTGGGCACCAGAACCAGCACCAACGACCAACGACCAATCCTGGTGGTCGGCCCGGGGCGTCGGGTCTCTCCTGTTGTCCCCCTGCTGCTTTTCCTGTCCCGAGGTCGTGGCCCCATGGTCCACTTGGCGCAAAGCTAACACCTTTCTATTCCCTGAGGCCTGGTACCGCTGCGCCGGATCCAACCAGGATGGCGCGGATGTCGTCGAGGGCTGTTGCTGGTGGAGCTAAGAGATGCACTGCTACCTCAAACCCGCCCTCTGGGATCTGCTGTACCGTCCCGTTACCGTATCTTCGGTACGCTTTCCCTCTCTGTCACGGCCATGTTGTCTTGTCTGTTGATCTCACAATCTGCCTTTTGGCTGGCAGAAAAGATCAGTTCACTCCATCTTGCCTTTTCTCCTCCTCCTCCTCCTCCTCCTCCTCCTTCGTCTCTATCAATCAGCTCGGGCCCCTTTGAGGGATCACTCATTTCCTGCGTCGAATCACACAAGAAAAAAGCGGACGTCGGTCCCCTGGCCCAGCCAGATATGGCAAATTTGCAAAGCCCGAAGAGCGCCCAGGTGTGGATCTCGGCCGAAAAAAGACAATGGCCTAGAACTGCTACTACGTTGTACTGTTGGGCCAACTAGCCCGCTGCCCTCATTTACTAATTCTGTACAAAAACTTCGTGCTACTCAAGGTACTAACTACTGTGGTACTATCAGGCTTTCAAGTATAGCCGGCAACACAAGGCTAATAAATCCAACCACTCTGCGTGGTGACACGTGTTAAGCCCCCTCGCGCAATCATGGTCCGGGAAACGCCCCTCGCCTCAATCGATTTACGAAACGGCGAGGGGGGTGCATAACTGAACCTGGGCATATTGCCCCCCCCCCCCTCCACCTTCAACCTGCATGCCTCGGAGTCGAATGCAGAGTAACTCTGACTAAGCTGGATATGGTTGCGCGCCCCGAACAGCTGGCATCATAGGAAAGGTTGATGGGAAATCTGATGCCGGCCGATGCGGTGAGGGACGACAATCAGAAAAACGAAGGGAGGCAAGAATGAACATTTACGCCGCCCGCGCCTCTGGTCGGCAGGACGCCTGCGCAGCGCTAAGCATGCTCGTTGGAGACACACCTTGCGTTCAAACATGAATCATATCATTTGATGCACAACGGAAACCATTTGTCCACCGAGGTCCTTTCTCCCCTTGCCTGTTTCCACGTCGGTGGACCATTTGCATGCGTATCATGGCCGGGGTGGATTTTCTGAATTGGAGTCTCTGGAACCAATCCTTCTTTCCCCGTTACCCCTCCCCTTCTCTTCCTCTCCCTCCTCCGGACCGTATCAGCACCCCGTTCTGGTAAATTTCGGCAGATAAGCATGTGTGGGAGAACAGCTCCACGGCTTACAAAAGTGCGCGCTGCGGCTCGGTTACCAAACTGATCCACGGGCCTCCTTTTCCTTCGAGCCCACACATCATGCGACTGCAGCATAAGTTGAATGCATGATGAATCGGAAAAGGGTATCTCGACGCGACGAATGCTTGGGTTGCGCGGCCTATCACCCCGGGAGGGCTAATTGTCGCATCGAATCGGCCTTCTCCTCTATTTATGTCCGTGATTCCCGGCCGAGCGCGTGCGGGTCTTCTCGTAACTGGCTCCAACACCCTGGACCTGGTCGGTTGAGACGGGACTTCCTCTGCCTGCGTACCTGTAATAGTACATATGTGGAGGTGTTGCAGGGGGGAAAAGGTGCGTTCACTGTCATGGGAGTAATTGTGAATCTTTTGTGATCAAAGAATCAGCCGTCTACTACAATCTCTGCTTATAGGGCATTCAAGGGCTACCTGAGCTCGTGTTCAGGTAGTGTCATGCCAAGTTAGAGCCAATTCCACCAACCCGCACCGCGATCATGGATGAACCCTTTACGTTTTAATTTTCGCAATGCATATTGACACTTTTCATACTATCTGCTGATGACATGCGGAGTGAATGAGATAATGCTATGATAACCGTGCTATCTATTTTGGAACGACTTCCGACGGCATACATTCTTTATGTGGTAATGGTTGTTTGCAGGGAACATGGTTTTAGCAATATGCAGTTGGACTCAATAGCCAAATTTTGACAGCATCTCATTGTTATTGGACAGGGAGCGAACTCGCGATTACTATGGTGCAAGCTGAGGCCATCACATACTTGAAGCATGGTGTTTGAACCCTCTTCATGTACATTACCCTCTACCTCATACGAGGTTCTGCTAGGTTTTGACGGGACTTTGTTGCCCTTTCTCAGGTGACTAGAAGGCGTGTTATATCAAGGTCACCAATATGCCCGGTGACCCGCTGTGTTGTTCTACTGCCACTGTCATCCACTCCACCACAAAACCGCAGCAATAATTCATGATTACAAGTGACCTCATAATTGTTAACTACTTTAGTCTAAGAGCGCACACTTTTCCTTTGGTGTCTATTCAGATGAGCTCAAGCCTAGATCGTATTCCCAGCTCAAGTCATGACTCTACAAGGAAGATCATAGGTTGAGAATGGAAATGCTTTCTTCAGAGCACCAGATCCAAGCTGATACATGTGGCCAGGATGTTCTGTTATGAGATATACCACTGAGTAAGACAATAATTCGATGTTGTTAGCTTCTTTGCATCCTTGATTCAGCTAGGCTTATCATTACAGTGTGAGGCGCTGAAAATCCCTTGGTGAACAATATGGGCTAGGAGGTTTCTGATTTCCCAGAGCATAAGCAAACTTGAAGTCTTAAATTCACACAGATTTCATATCTCATCAGTTCATAACCCAATAATTGCTGTCATCTCCTAATTCTACCTATGTTTTACAACAAACACTTACTTATTGACATGCTTACCCAGATATATATATATAAAAAAAAAACACACCTAGCTCTCTTTGGCCTTATATAGCAAAAGAATGTCTGTCTATCAACTGACGAGCGCACATATTGTCGGATTCTCAGTAGGAAAGTGAACCTTGTTGGCTAGTCTTCTTGCTTTACTGCTGAATTGAGAGCGACAAATGGTATTTATAATTTTGTGAAAGTACTAGAGACGCTAGATTTAAATGAGCTGTATTAGTGATATGCTCCTGTTAAGGCATAACAACTGTTGAATATATATATGACTAATAGTCTTCTTCAGATTCCTACCAAAAATCACTCTGTAATCGGCCCTCCACTAGACTTTCCCATCGGATTATTACCAACATGGCCTGTCTCTAGAAGCAGCCGAATAATATCCATATGTCCTTCTTGAACAGCATAGAAAAATGGTGTTCGACCTTGCAAGTCTTTCACATTAGGATCAACGCGGCCTGTCTCCAGAAGCAACCGAACAATGTCCAATATGTCCTGCTTGAACAACAGAGTAAAGCAGAATTTGGCCATACTTACAAGTATTGAACCTGTCTGTTTCGAGAAGTACTTGAACAATCTCTGTATGTCCTCCTGAGGCAGCGTACAAAAGAAGTTTTCGAGTCTAGTAAACCTTTGATGCAGACTCAGCGATGCCTGTCTCAAGAAACAGACGAATCATTTCCCCATAGCCATGTTTGGCAGCTTCTGAGAGCGGCGTTTGGCGAATCCCAATTCTGGAATCAACGTCGATATCTTAGAAATATCGGGGAGCGTTCTCTCCAAGAGGTTTTTTTGAGTTCGGTAACAAGGCTGAAAAACATGTCCACGGTGCGAAATTTTTTCCTGGATAATGCCCAAAGAAACACCGCCTTTGGTAAGTCGCTTAAATGATGAAAAAGATAGTCAATGCTCCAAGAAGGGAGCTCAACATCTAGGTGATCGAGAGCCGTCCCAAAGAGGAGGTATGAGGTCGTGTTCCGTACGAATCCTTTCATGTCCAGACTATAATCTGGTAGAAAACGCTGATTGTGCGCTGCGTCAGACGATATACCGATGAGGGCGTAGAACTTATCCCTTGGTTCATTGGATTTGCTGTGTGCGAACTTCTTCAATAGGGTGAAAAGATCTCTTGTCTTCCCCCACCAGGATTCACTCCTGTGAGGCCCTGGCATAATGTCTAGAACTGCGCGCGCGTGGTGGTCCATATCTTTTCCCAGCAACACAGGCATCAATAGCGCCCATGTTCGGGCTGGTGCTGACTTGCCGCCACATATGACAGTACCTCGGCGAGCACAAGCAACCTCTTGAAGAATCCAGACTCGGCTGAACCATGGCCGTACGGCTAGCTCTTTAGCTGCACAAAGTGCTTGGTTATTTTCCTTGTATCGTATCAGACCAATATTCTCAATAGCCGGTCGCCAACTGCTCTTTGAGAGCTTGGCGGCTATGAGTTCGCGGTCGATATCCGAGACGAAGTCCATCAATGCGTCGGTGTGCTCGCCAGTGGGTCCTAACCAAAAGAGAACACATTTCTGCGTATGCGTATATCAGCCTCATTTGATTGACCTGGTGAGTTTCTCCTTGTCGTGATCTTGGTCAATACAGATGGCGTCAATCCAGAGCAGCCTGTCTGTCTCTTCGAGCCTCAGGACGCCGAGAGCTGTATGCAAGTTCTCTCTGAGATGAGTCTCTTGTCCATTCAGTATAATGCGAGTTTGTGGCGATGGTTTGTCATCCCCCCAGGTATATGATAGTGCCTCGTAGGGGACGCCATCGACCTCGTGGAGGTAAGTTTGGAACAGCTCGCAGCATATCGGGTCGGGGGCTTTGCCCTTGATGAGGCGGGTGAGTCTGATCGCGTCCTTGGAGAGATCGAGCCGATCATACTGAAATGGTGCCATTGCAACTGAATCAAACTTGAAATCGAGAAGGAAATGTCCCGGCACAAGGGGAAAATGGTAGAGGGACAAACTCTTAAAAGCAAAGAGATACCGGATCATGAATAGATTTCGAGACGGCTTGTTTGTCCTCGACTCCTTGGGAAGAAATGCGAATATTGTGGAGGTACAGAGGAGCGGTATACGAATTGCGGGGAAATACCAGCAGAGGAGGGAAGGACTCGAGTATAAAGGTTCAGTCTGCATAGAGGCGCAGCTGGCTGCACTGCTACAATACATTGACACACCTGTCAGACGTAGACCCCCCTCATTTCTCCATATGTGCTTTTATATTTCTGGGATCCTTTATCTACTTTCTAGATCTAGTATGGTGCCAGCTCGTCAGCAGGCACTGCCATCATGTCCACCAAACGTAGTATGCCACGTTGACCAATCTACCATAGATGCAGAGCAAGCGCATCTGTACATACTGTTATGAGCTGACAAAAAGGCAACGCATCAATGTATTTAAGTTCCAAGGATGTAGGCAAGAAGGTTGAGCAGACAGTTAGGACTTTGGGTGCCAGTTCAGAGGGGCCATGGCAACCTCCTCCTGCTTGAAGGTATCTCGCGGGCACATGTGAGCCTGGCACGAAGGTGCTACAGTCGACTTCAGACAATTTTCGTGTCTGATTACTTGGGTACAAAGTAACAAAATCCCTCTTCTTGTATCACGCAGACAGTGAACGTCATGAATATTCAGATAAGAGTATGACGAATTGTTCTAACATACCATTATGTATTTCTATTTTATAGAATTATGTCTCTCAAAGGGGGACTCATGGGTGGCCTAACCGTCCTAAAATACAACTATTTCCACATTTGTACCAAAAATTTGAACGGGCAGGGGGGAGGGAGACGCAAAGGAGGGATGGGGGGAAGGGTGGCAGAAAGAAAAAAAGGAAAAAGAGGAGGGCAGACGACTGTGAAGAGGAAAAAAAGACGAGAAGCACAATGCTGCGTAAGTAGTATGCCAGTTCTCCCCTTTGGTAAAATTATCCTGGCTTATGATGGATGACGACCTGCTCTTAATTGATCGAAAAGTTGACCTGTCAGGCCGGGGCTGTGACATAGCATGATGAATCCCTGTACATCAGTGGCTTTTCCCCCCACTTTGGTAGACCTCCAGTAGGTGCGGCAGGAGCGCCACTGGCAGAGCACCTCCCCTACTAGTGCCACACACAACTGCCTCCAAAATCGTCATTTGCGCCACAGCTGTTCCCCCTCCAACAATGCAGCTGACGTAGTCCAAGTCAAGTTTCCCTGTCTTGCACCTCCACACCTGTGCTTCTGTGCCACCCACCCATCTTCACCTCTCCTTGACAGCGTTCCTCTCCTCAGCTTATACCTTGTTTGCGTTTTGAGAGGTTGATGTCTTGTTGCTTTTCCAGCAGTGCTTGCATGTTTGGACCCTTGCCTGTTCTTCTTGGTTCCCCTGCAGAGCACAGCAAGTACAGTAAGTCCCTTGTTTATCCCACATCACGTCGAAGCTCCTCTCTCCACCATTATCAGCAGCAAGGTGAACAATTACATACTCCTTGTCATGGCCTGTCTGACCAACCATTCTGTGGCAACAGATCTAGCATTCTTCCCACTTCTTGAATGACAGCTTCACGATCCTGCTGCCTTCTCCGAACCTACTACTGCTGATCAAGTCGCTGTCAACGGACATTGTCACTGCGCCTGGCCGCCACCGTCTCCAAGGCTCACCTATTCTTCGAGCCGAGTTCCATGCCGTCTGCAGCATAGATACAACCCTCTATATCCCAGGCCAGGGTGACCGGCCACAACACTGCCCATCATGCTCGAGGGTCTCGTCGCGGGCCTGCTCAACCGCTTCTTGGGCATGTACGTGAAGAACTTCGACCCGGCACAGCTAAAAGTAGGCATCTGGGGCGGAGACGTCAAGCTGCGCGATCTTGAGCTTCGAAAGGAGGCCCTCGACCAGCTCAAGCTCCCCATCAACGTTGTCGAGGGCCATCTCGGCGAGCTGACCCTGGTCATTCCCTGGTCCAACCTCCGCGGCGCGCCCGTCAAGGTCTTCATCGAGAATGTCTTCTTACTTGCAAGTCCGAAAGAGGAAGCTGCATACAATGAGGAAGAGGAGGAACGCCGGACGCAGAGGATCAAGATGGAGAAGCTTGACTCTGCTGAGCTGCTGAAGGAGCGCTCACAAGAGGGACTCTCTCAGGAAGAACAGAAGAGGAGCCAGAGCTTCACGGCAAGTCTTGTGACCAAGATTGTCGACAACTTGCAGGTCACCGTCAAGAATATCCATGTCAGGTACGAAGACTCGATATCGGCGCCCGGCCATCCGTTTGCCCTGGGCGTCACTCTGGAGGAGTTCAGCGCCATCAGCACCGACGGCGAGTGGAAGCCCACTTTCATCCAGGACTCCACCAAGACCACACACAAGCTCGCGACTCTCGGCGCCTTGTCGGTCTACTGGAATACGGACACAAAACTGTACGGGACGGGCAGGGAGACCAGCGCCTCAGACAAGCCGCCGATGGAGCACGATGAGATGATCAAGACATTTAGGGCCATGATCGGCAAGGCCGACAAGAACATCGGAGTTGATCACCAATTCATCTTGAAGCCTGTCAGTGGGCAGGCCAAGATTGAGATGGACAAGTCTGGTGATGTGCGTGCGCCCAAGTGGAAGGCGAATCTGCTCTTCGACGAGATTGGTGTTGTGCTTGACGACCACCAGTACCGGGACGCCCTGATGCTGGTCGACCTCTTCCACTACTTCATTCGGCACCAGGAGTACAAAAAGTACCAGCCGAAAGGTGTCACCCCCAAGGAGGATCCTCGGGCCTGGCTCAAGTTCGCGGGAGACGCTGTACTCAGCAAGATACATGAGCGCAACCGTCGGTGGTCTTGGGACTACTTCCGTGAGCGTCGGGATGACCGTCTTCGATACATAGAACTGTTCAAGAAGAAGAAGGCAAACCAGCAGCTGTCTGCAGACGAGAATGAGGACTTCAACAAGCTTGAGTGGAAGCTGGACTACGAGGATCTCCGGTTCTGGAGATCGCTCGCCAGAAATCAGCTGAGGAAAGAGAATGCTGCTGCCTTGAAGAACAACCAACCAAAACAAGAGCAGCAGCAGCAGGGCTGGGTCGCTTGGATGTGGGGCTCGAAACCACAGGAGCACACGACGTCATCCGACGAAAACACGCAGATGACAGAGGAGCAACGCCAGGAACTCTACGAGGCCATTGATTGGGATGAAAAAGCTGCTCTTGCCGACGCTGTGGAAACGCCCAGGGACAGTGTCAAATTCCAGGTCGAGACCTCGCTCAGCACAGGAAGTTTCACCCTGAAGCAGAACCCTCACGGTCAGATCACAGATGTTGTCAGTCTGCATTTCGACGTCTTCAAGGCCAAAGCCCTAGTCCGCCCCGACTCCTTCCTCACCGATGTCAGTCTTGGTGGTCTCCGTGTCAATGATGGCACTACTCCCAACAGCCAGTTTCCAGAGATTGTCCGGGTCAAGGATGCACCTGAAACCAAGAAGGACAAGCGGCTCTCCATGGTGGAACTGGAGAAGGCTACCGACGAGGCGTTCTTTCAATTGCAGCTGGAGCAGAATCCGCTGGATGGGCAAGGCGACTTTGCTGTCAAGACGAAGCTGAAGCCTCTTGAGGTCATTTGGAACCCGAATTTTGTGGTCGGGGTCGTGAACTTCTTCAAACCTCCGGAACGCCACATGGAGTCCATCACTGCTTTGATGGAGACAGCTGGCGCAACTGTCGAAGACTTCAGACAACAGACACGGGCTGGTCTCGAGTTCGCCCTCGAGGAGCACAAGACGATCAACGCAATTTTGGACCTGCAAGCACCTCTGATCATCATCCCGGAGAGCATCACTACGCCCAAGTCGACATGCATGATCCTCGATGCTGGCCATATCAGTGTCAACTCCGAGCTCGTGGATAAGGAAACCATGAAGGAGGTGCAGTCGAAGCAGAAACAAGCTTTCACGGACGAGGACTTCAAACGTCTCGAGTCACTCATGTACGACAAGTTTATCGTCAAGCTTACCTCTACCCAGCTGCTCATCGGGCCCTCGATCGAAGAGGCAAAGTCACAATTAGCGGAAAAGGCAGAGGGATCAAAGATGCACATTGTCGAGCAGATCAACATCGACTTCTTGGTCCAACTGTCGATCCTGCCGAAAGCCCCCAATCTGGCCAAACTCCGTGTCTCGGGCCATCTTCCGCTTCTGCATGTCACCGCCTCCGATACAAAGTACAAGAGCTTGATGAAGCTGATAGACGTTGCGATGCCAAAATTCCACGAGAATACTCCAGGAGACCAGCCACAGCCTAAGCGACCGCGCCTCTTGAGTAATATTTCCTCGCGCTCTCATCGCTCCAGCCATTCCCAACTCCCGAGCCCCAAGCACCATCGCAAACAGTCCTCGGATCTCCGAAGACGCTCATCCCAGCTCCTCCCCTTCGTGGCGACCAAAGAGCAAGCTATTGTCCTCGACGACATCGACGAAGACGACGACGACTTCGAAGATGCTGATGATGGTCACGGCAATGTCCACCTCAAACTGAAGCAGAAGACGTTTGAGCTGAAGTTTACTGTTGACGAGTTGCGTGGCTCTCTATACCAGAGCGATCCAGATGGTGTAAAGCCAGACGCCCTGTTGGTCGAGCTCATTGCCCAGAGCTTCGAGGTCAACTACTACTTGAGACCGTTTGACATGGTAGCTGACGTGTCGCTGGGGTCTGTGACCGTGGATGACTTTGTCGGTAACCCGCCTGCCGAGTTCAAGTCGATCATCTCGTCAGGCGATGTCGAAGACAAAAAGGCACACCGGGCACTTGTCAAGGTCAATGTCGTCCGGGTCAAGAAAGAGTCGCCGGAATTCATGTCTGTATATGAAGGAGTCGAAACCAACGTCAACGTCGCTATCACTACCATCAACCTCATCGTGACGCGCAAAACCTTGCTCACGCTGCTCGACTTCATCTTGGTAACTTTCACCAATCCCGGGGGAAACAACCAACAGCAACAGCAGGCCATCACCGATGACGGTTCGGAGCTTGACATCGCTGTCGAGCCGCCCCCAGAACCACAGCAGAACGCTGCGGGCGCTATCAGAGTCAAGGTCGACTTGAAAAGTATTCAACTCGTCCTCAACAACGATGGCATACGGCTGGCAACACTCTCATTCAACCAGGCGGATATCGGTGTCTTCATTTTGGGCAGCACAATGCGCGTGAGCACGAAGCTGGGAGACCTTAGCCTTGTTGATGATGTGAATCTCGGCGTGTCTGAGGACTCATCCATCCGCAAGTTGATTACCATCCAAGGAGACGACCTCGCTGACTTCAGGTACGAGACCTTTGACTCGAAAGATGAAAAGTCGTATCCTGGGTACGATTCGTCGATATTCCTGCGTGCTGGCTCCGTGAAGGTCAATTTCTTGGAGGAGCCCTTCCGCAAGATTGTGGATTTCCTGGTCAAATTTGGGAAGATGCAGGCCATATACAATGCGGCGCGTCAGGCTGCAGCAAATCAGGCTCAACAATTGCAGCAAGGCTCGAGTCGCATCAAACTCGACGTGGTCATCAATACTCCCATTCTGGTCTTCCCCAGCGTCGTAACGCCTGGCCAGCCTAAGCGGGATCTCATCACGGCATATCTCGGAGAGATCTACGCCCAAAATAAGTTTGCCCCGTTGGATGACGGCGAAAACTCCGAAATCGCGATGATGCTGTCTGCCGGAATTCGAAACATCAGGCTTACCAGCTTGTTCCACTATGCTGATCAATCCGAAGAGCTGGAGCTGATCGATCACCTTGATCTGGGATTCAACATCACTTATGCAGAGCACAGACAGGGCGCCAAACGACCTGAACTAGAGATCGAGGGCAACATGACTGGCTTCGATGTCAAGATCACACAATACCAGCTGAAAGCCCTCCTTGCCATCTCACGATCGGTCCCCGCAGCATTCTCCGGCGACTCGGACGCTCAAACTGAAGAGGCTGAGCAAGCTGTCGACGATAGCACCCTGCGGCGTGCCCAGACCCTGCCAAGGGCTGAGCGGCCGAGTGAAGACGACACCGTCGATATGGCCCCAGAGCTTGGTAGCCGTGGCGATACGTGGACGAAGCTCGACCTGGTGTTCCGTGTTCGCACCATTGGTCTGGAGTTGGTCAATGCTCATAAGGACCGACCTGTCGGTGACCTAGAAAGTGCCAGCCTGGGCAAGTTCAGTCTAGATGATAGTAAGCTTAAAACCCGGATTCAGGCCAACGGGAGCTTAGAGGCAGAATTCGTCATCCAGAGCTTCACCATATATGACTCTCGTCCTCACGATACGAACAAATTCCGTCGCATCATGACGAGCAGCAACAAGAGCGTACAACAGTTCATGGCCAGTGTTACCATGTCAGGTGGTAAGGAGCGCAACCTCATTGCCATGGTGGCCATCGACTCGCCGAGAATAATCTTTGCTCTGGATTACCTGTTCGCCCTCCAGAACTTCCTCTCGACCGGGTTTCAAGTTGACGATCCTCTGCCCATCGAAGATGAGGATTTGGAGACCCCATCGGAGAGTGATGCGGACAGCATGCAAGTCAGCATCGCGCGGCGGCCTTCTGGTGTCAAGTCCACCAGGTCGTCGCTCAGCACCAGGGCGGGACAGCGACCAGACGACAAGAACGAGGATCAATCTAAGATGAGCATTGCCTACCGCGTCAATATTGTGGATGCCCAAGTCATTCTCATTGCCAATCCTCTGAGCGCAAGCAGCGAGGCGGTTGTTCTGGGCACCAAGCAAGTGCTACTCTCGCAGCAGCATGCGCTCACCTTCCAGGTCTCCGAAGTGGGCATGTTTCTGTGCCGTATGGATCGTTTTGACGACTCGAGACTGCGGATTATCGACGACTTCTCCATCCAGATGTCCATGGACACTTCAAATCCGTCGAAGGCAAGTCTGCATCTTGAAGTTGACCCTCTCATTCTGCGGCTGGCATTGAGAGACATTCTGCTAGTCCTGCAGATTGTCAGCAAGGCGTCAGAGCTCTCTGGAAGCGATGAGGACAAGACTAAGAAGCCTGGTGCGTCAGACCAGAAGGCCAAGGAACTCACGCAGGGAGGCTTGAAACAGCGGTCTGCAAGTGGCAAAGGTGCTTCCACGATAGCAGGAAAGGCTAGGTCTGGCAAGACGGCTGCTACGAAAGGCGGACAGTCGACCTCCCGCAGTGGGGCATCTTCAGGGCAGCCTCACGACATCGCAAAGCCGCCACAGAGACGGGAGGAGCTTACCGCGACAATCCAAGGCATACGTGTGGTGCTGATCGGTGACCTGCACGAGCTACCCATCCTGGATCTCAGCATCAAAGACTTCACCGCGACTGCTGAAGACTGGTCCTCGAACCTCAAGGCTGAGGTACCATTGGAGATGTACGTGAACATCTACAACTTCTCCAAGTCCGCATGGGAACCATTGCTTGAACCATGGACTGTTGGTGTTGGTGTTGCCAGAGAGCAGGGCACAGGCCTTCTCTCTATCGACGTTGCCTCCAGGAAGACTTTTGATGTCACTGTCACGACAAACTCCATCGCTCTGGCATCCAAGTCGTTCGCATTCCTCACTCAAGATCAGGATGTCCTTGGGAAGCCACGGGGCACCGAATCGCCTTATCGAATTCGCAACTATACAGGATTTGACGTTGTTGTGCGCAGCAAGAGTCCTAGCAGTGAAGAGGATATCAACGTACGTCTTGAAGACGGCCAGGAGGCACCTTGGAGCTTCGAGCATTGGGAGAAGATGCGCGAGAACGTCATGACCGATGCCATGGCTAGCACAGCTGTTGCCGTTCACCTCGAAGGTAGTGGATTCGACGTCCTGAGGAACATCCGCCTGAATCGTGAGGGTGAGTATATTTACTCACTGAAACCCAAGAAAGACGACATTTCCCACCGGCTCATGGTGGACGTCAAGCTGGGCAATGACAATGTCAAATACGTCACGCTACGTAGTCCTCTTCTGGTTGAGAATCAGACGCAGATCCCTGTTGAGCTGGGAGTATATGATGCTCCCGAGCAGAGTCTCCTCAAGATCGAAAAGATTGCTCCAGGGGAAGCCCGCCCGGCTCCTGTTGGCGCGGTCTTCGAGAAGACACTACTCGTCCGCCCAGACAGCGGCTTTGGCTATTCCTGGTCCAACGAGACCTTGTGGTGGAGGGACCTACTGAAGAGACCGACTCGGACCATGGTCTGCTCGGGAGAGCAAGGCGAGCCGTTCTACTTCCAGATGAACGCTACCTTTGATCGGTCAAGTCCCATGACGAAGTGAGTCTCATTGCAATCGACATCTCTGAATCAACAATAATGCTGACGCTTTTCTTTTCTTTTTTCTTTTTCAGGAATTACCCGAACATGAAGATCAAATTATCCGCCCCGGTCACGCTCGAAAACCTGTTGCCGTACGACTTCAAGTACCGCATCTACGACAAGAACACCAAGAAGGATTGGTCGAACTTCCTCCGCAAAGGTGGTGTCAGCCCAGTACACGTTACAGAGCTCTCGCACCTACTTCTCCTCAGTGTCGACATGCAAGACACGGTGTTCAAAGCGAGCGAATTTGCCATTATCAACTCAGACAGCTCCGATGATTTCAAGAAGGAGTCAACCCTCAGGTGTCAGGATGAGCAGGGCCTTCAGCTCAATCTGAAGCTGCACTACCATCGCGTGCCAGATAGTGGAGGCGCCTTCAAAGTCACTGTTTACAGTCCATACGTGATCCTGAACAAGACGGGGCTTGATCTTCAGATTCGCCACAAGGGATTCATGCAGCAAGCTAAGGCCGCGGCCGGCCAACTATTGGTCGATGTCGGGAACGATGAGCGAAAGGTAGCTCCTCTGATGTTCTCTTATGGTAGCGATGATCACCGCAATCGTGCCATGTTGAAAGTCGGCGACTCGGAATGGAGCAAGCCGCAGAGTTTCGACGCCATTGGAAGCACCACAGACGTCAGCCTGCAGTCTGCCAACCGGCACTCCGAGGTCCACATTGGCATCACTGTCGAGCCTGGAGAGGGCAAATACAAGATGACCAAAGTCGTGACGCTCGCCCCCCGGTTCGTCGTCCAGAACAAGATCGGGGAGGAGATCAACATCCGGGAGCCCAGTTCATCCAATCTCATGGCACTGAGCACAGGTCAGCTTCAGCCGCTCCACTTTCTGCAGCGGAATGCCGTCAAGCAGTTGTGTCTGTGTTACCCAGGGGTGGACAACCAGTGGACTTCGCCATTCAACATCTCTGACTTGGGCACGACTCACATCAAGATCGCCAAGGCAGGCCAGCGCCAGCGGTTGATCCGCGTCGAGATTTTGATGGAGGATGCCACTATTTTCCTGAAGTTGGGCATGGAGACTAAGCAGTGGCCTTTCTCGATGCGCAACGAGAGTGACACCGAGTTCACCTTTTATCAGGCCAACCCGAATATCGACGAGGAAGAAACCGTTGACCGCTCTGGCTGGCGACCCATTCGGTACCGCCTGCCACCGCGGAGCATCATGCCTTATGCCTGGGACTTCCCAGCCGCGAAACGTCGCGAAATTGTCATCTCCGCATACAACAAGGAGCGGCATGTGAAGCTGGCGGAAATCGGAAACCTCGTGCCCATGAGGCTAGCTACCAACTCAGGGTCCCAAAAGATCATCGACATCAACGTCGCTGCGGACGGTCCCACGCAGACTCTGATCCTGTCCAACTTCAGGCAATCCAAGAGTCTCTATCGCCAGAAGACTGGCTTTGGCTCGAGCGGTAACCTCAGCACTGGAGGTTTCGAGGCGAAGGACCAAGACACCGGCACCACCTTCCGTGCACAGCTTAAGCTTGCTGGCATCGGGGTCTCGCTCATCAACTCCCAGCTGAAGGAGCTCGCCTACGTCACATTCCGAGACCTCACCCTGCGTTACAGCGAGTCGCCGCTGTACCAGTCTGTCAGCTTGGCCGTAAAATGGATCCAGATCGACAATCAGCTGTACGGCGGGATCTTCCCGATGATATTGTATCCCAGCGTCGTGCCAAAGCGGGCCCAAGAGACTGAAGCCCATCCATCGCTGCATGCCATGGTGACAAGAGTCAAGGACGATTCGTACGGTGTCTTGTACATCAAATATGCCACGATACTGCTTCAACAGATGACGGTTGATCTCGATGAGGACTTCATCTTCGCTATGCTGGATTTCTCCAAGGTTCCTGGCGCTACCTGGACCATCTCCGAGGAGGAGGGCCGGCTCTGTGATGACAGCCTCAACATTCCTGAGCCCAGCGCTCAGGAGGCCGGTCAAGACATCTACTTTGAGCTGCTGAACATCCAGCCCATGCAGATCGACCTATCATTCGTCCGCACAGAGCGCATCAACGCAGAGGACAAGACGTCATCGCGCAACCCTCTCATGTTTTTCTTCAACATCATGACAATGGCCATGGGCAACGTGAATGATGCGCCTCTCCGAATGAATGCACTCATGCTGGACAACGTGCGAGTGTCGACGCCAATCCTTATCCAGAACATCTCCAACCACTACAGCCAAGAAGCACTCTATCAAGTCCACAAGATTCTCGGGTCTGCTGACTTTCTTGGTAACCCCGTCGGCCTCTTCAACAACATCAGCTCTGGTATCGCAGACGTATTCTACGAACCGTACCAAGGACTTATCATGTCCGACCGGCCTGAAGACCTGGGTCTGGGTGTTGCTCGAGGAGCGGCATCCTTTTTCAAGAAGTCTGTCTTTGGAGTCACCGACTCGTTCTCCAAATTTACCGGTGCCATGTCAAAGGGTCTTGCTGCAGCCACACTGGACAAGCAATTCCAAGACCGCAGACGCATCACACGAGCCCGGAACAGACCCAAACATGCCCTGTACGGTTTTACGACCGGTGCAAACAGTTTTATCACGTCTGTGGCATCCGGTGTTGGTGGCGTCGTCCGCAAGCCACTCGAGGGAGCGGAACAAGAAGGTGCTCTGGGCTTCTTTAAGGGCGTGGGCAAGGGCGTGCTTGGCCTCGGCACGAAGCCCCTCATTGGCGTGCTAGACGCTGCCTCCAACGTGACAGAAGGCATTCGCAACACCACCACTGTCTTCGACGGCTCGGAGCTCGACCGCGTGCGCATCACTCGTTTCATCCCGTCTGACGGCATTGTGCGCCCCTACAACCAGCGCGAGGCTCTCGGCCAGTTCTGGCTGAAGCAGGTGGACAATGGCAAGTACTTTGACGAGATGTACATTGCCCACCTTGAGCTACCACGTGAGGACATGGTGGTGATGGTGACGTACGCACGCATTCTGCTGATTAGGAGCCGGCGTCTCACTACGGAGTGGGATGTCCCGCTCAAGGATGTGCAGACAATTGCCAAGGAGCGGACGGGCCTGAGTTTGACGCTGCGCGGGGGCACAAACGGTCCATTCATTCCTATTGGAGAGGAGAGTGGGCGAACGTTCATCTATCGTATGGTGGGCGTTGCGGTGGAGGAATTCAACCGCCGGTTTAGGGGACTGGAGTAATATGGATCGCTACAGAGAGGCAATCTGGTTTTTTCTTTCTCTTTCTGATCGTGACGATGGCAACAGCAGGGAATGGAAACAGCGAGCGGTGCAGAGGACAAGAGGGATCCTCGCGACAGAACACGAACCTTCTCGAAATACGGAGCAACGAACATCAGCTTTCTAACGCTGCATGGCCTATTGTCTTCATCTCATCTCGCCCTTCTCACCTATATTCTTTCTCTGTCTGTCTTTTGACCTTGTACTAAGCATTGTTTTTCTATACCACTCGAGAAGACAATAGTCAATACTAGCACACGAGAATTTCTCTCCATCTAATCTTGGTTGATTGTTGTTTCCCCTTTTGCCTTTGGACCTTTAAATCTGGTCTGTGCTACAGCTGCTTCAGGGTCCTTCCACCAATTTCCAGCACAACTGGGTCAGCAGATATTTAATCAACCAAGACGCGCCCTGTATTTTAGAACGCGTCAGCCACAACAATCCAACAACAGAAGCTGGACTTCAGAGAGACTGCTACATAACACTTCCTTCCCTCCTTTCCACCTTCAAGCAAATCTAACACTTGGGTGGCCCCACACCCCGCTGCCCATTATTCTCTAGACACCCTTTCCCCCATCTTCTAATGCTGGCACTAGATATTCCTTCTCTTTTCTTCTTTATCCAACAACGCCAAACCCAACTCCAACTCTATTTAAACCTATCCAACCCATCACACAACCATCAGGACCAGCAATATGGCTGTACGCAAAATGGACTGTATCACGGTAAGCATTCGAAGCTGCATCCCTCTAGGATGATAATCTGTCAGAGACTGACAACAAGTAGAAGACAGCGCTCGCCGACAAGGTCACCAAGGAAGCAGCTATAGACGCCCCTGCCAATCCTCCTATCCCAGCAAAGGGCCCATCCATGCCTCCAGACTACAACATCCACTTCGACAAGATGCCTTCTCAGCCTGTTCAGGAGCAGCCTCAGCTCGATGAGAATGAGGAGCCCCAGCTAATCTCGTTGATCGACACCAGCACAGACAATTACTCCTCAACAGATGGCCCCATGTACAGCAATGTCATGTCCTCTGCTTCTATGCAGGACCTTCGCATTCTGGACCCCCAGACCTTCACAATGTCTCCAGACCAAGTCGAGAACAGCATGGAGCCACAGCAGCAGCAGCCAACTATGACGCAGAAGTCCCCCTCCTCAGACATGCAGCAGCCGAATACATTCCCTCTGCCTGAGGCCACACTTGCTGGAGAGGCTGGTCTGAACAATGATCATCCTGAGAACTCCTCCCAGGAGCAGGTCTCTGAAGAGCAGGTCCCAGAGGCTGTGCCTGGCGACACTGCTGCTGGCTCAACACAGGTTGCCGCTGGCCTGCTGGCAGGCGCTAGCACCTCCTGCCTCGAAGAGTCTGTTGAGGTCTATCTTGGGTCTATCGACACCAGCCACCTGACCTCCCTCCTTGCCAGGGCTGGACGCCTAGAGGACCTTGACAGGGTGAGGGGTGCAGGCCCTTCACAGCCTGCAGGGAGCAATCGAAGCATCACACATGCTGAGTCTAAGCAGTGGGTGCAGCGCTTCCAAGGATTCACAGCACGGCGTCTGAACAAGAAGAGCAGGATGGACAAGCAGTGAAGAAGATCTGGACTTCTTCCTTGAGGTCACTGGAGGACTTCTTGACATGTGCTGCGTACATTCCTTTTCACCGACCTCTCTTTTGTTCATTGATGGTTGAGGATTACTCTGGTTGCATTGCAGGTGGACAGGAGGACTGGATCGGAGGGCACTGGGTGGAAGAGTTCTAATCGATGAGTTCTTGATATAAAGGCTCTAGAGCTTCTTGCCATGGAAGCATTCTCAAATTTAATAATTTGATGAAAGGCTATAAACATTACTTCTGGACAGCGCCCTGCTGAACAGGGCCACTCAATACTGAAGAAAATAGAGCTCGTCATATGAAGGCATTTGAAATCATGACTGGTGGAGCAAATAAATACCTTGCACTCTTGTACGCTTCAGTGGGTATTTACAACACCAGAATGACAGTTATTGACTTCACGTATTAAGCTGCTGTCTTATGTGCCTGCTTCCTTGAAGCATTTCTTTTTGATTGTTTCAGATATCCTACTATCAACCAGCAGCATTAAATATCTGTTGAGTATTGAGAATTCTTCCCTGTCTGGTGTCCAGTGCCTGGTACCTATCTATACACGCTGCTGCTTTATCTGGCCCCTGTGTGTGCACAACCACCAAGGAAATATTCTTTCTTGCTCCACCTTCACATTGTTTTCAGATCTTTGTCACATTATCATCTTTCCAAGTACATAAGTACCTGCCTGGCCCTGACCGCGTCTCTGCTGCATATATAACGTACCTGGCAGTTGGCCCAAGACCAAATTCTTTTCTTCCATCTACCACAAACAACACACCAACCAACCACGCGCACCTGATTTCCCCCCCCCCCCCCCCCCCTCCCCCCCCCCTTTATCATCTACTACACACCACCCCACACCAATACCCACACCCCCCACATACAC
>JACWST010000009.1:194932-296081 GCA_014850475.1 Cryphonectria naterciae
TCTTCCACCACCCCAAACACCACCCCCCCCCCCCCCCCGCCCCCTTTTTCCCCCCCCCCCCCCTCCTTTCTCTCTCTCTTTGATAGCAAGAGAACCCATCATCAACAACTAGCCATCAATCCCACCAATTTCCTTTCATTCAATCAAGAAGATCAGCAATCATCAGAGTCAAACCTCTAGTCTTCGACGATACATACTGCCCACACTACATCTTTGTGTTGTCTTGCAACAACCACAAACGAACACAATGTATGTCCCCTTTCTTTACTACCAGTAACGACATATCTTGTTACCGCATATCTTTTGACGCGTCTCCCACATTTCTTGAAATATCCCCATATCATCAACAACAACAACAAGCATGCTAACAAAAAATCAAGGGATTACACAGTGTCTCGGCAAGAGGATGTTACCATGCTCGACCAGGATGATGACCAGGACGACAACGACATCAATGGCTACATGAACAACCACATTGACAACATTGACAACAATGGTGACAACATCATGGAGGAAAACATCAACAATGATGATCAGAATGCGAATGAAAGAGGCAGCGAGGGCAGCGAGGACAGCGAACTCTCCGACGACCGTCCTACCGTCGCTACACAGGCGAACCCTGATGTGTTCCCCTTCATGCGTCTTCCTGCTGAGATCCGCGAACACGTGTATGAATGGGTCTTGGGTTCTAAATACAGCATTGTGCACATCAACGAGACGTCCACGATCAGCGCATCAGGTCGGAGGCAGGCTGGTCTGTGGTGCTGGGGCGAGGTGAATACAGATATTCACAGGCTGTCCGCTGCTGCACGCCGGCGAAACCTGGCGTCGGCACCCAACAACGTCGCTCTCCTCCGTTGCTGCCGCCTCGTCTACAAGGAGGGCATTCGGTTCCTCTACATGCAGAGATTTCACTTCCTCAACCCCCAGGCCATGCAGTCCTTCCTGCTCAACCTCGGTGCTCCACACGCCAGAATGCTGCGACACGTGGAGCTCTACAGACGCACGCCGGCCAGGGCAGAAGACCCAATGGTCCTGGCAGCCATAACCGCCCTCACACGTGCATCCAACGTGCAGGTCCTTCGTATCCATGGACTCTGGTTCTACGGACAGCAGGGCAGAGGATTCCGGTATGAGCTGGGCCATGTGCGCGCCGGCCACCAGATGGGGGTTGACGCCTGGGACTATCTTGTGGGTGGGAACCTGGCCAGGGCAGCCTATCGCCAAATGTACCCATTCCTGCAGAACTTCATACTCAGCAAGGCTGGCAGCGTGAACCTGCTGCAAGAGCTTCTCGATGCCATCCTTATCTTCGAGGACATACTCAGGGAGGGCCCTCGTGCATATGGGGACAAGATTGAACTGGGGATGGCGGTGATCCAGTCGCCAAACCTGGATGTTTCCCAAGCTTGGTGGTCAGACGCTCGCAAGGCTGCGACACGACGAGCCATGGCCTTGGAGATCATTCGCTGTGTCCGGCTGGACATTATCTATTAGGGGGGCTGAAGGGAAGCGGGTTCTTGATATACGAAAGGACTGCCGATAACCACACTCGGCATCGACCAAGAATTCAATTGAGGGCCATGGTATAAAATCTCTGTTGCTGTGCTTTCCCTTTCCTTGTGAATGATATGTGAGAAGGAGGGCCCGTGACTGACTGGCCTGTGCATGCCCGGCAGGCACCTGCCCCTTCCATTTCTGTGGATAGCCTCAACCACCAGCCCTAGCTAGCTAGCTGGCTGGTCCTTCCTTCCCTCCTTTTCTTTCTTTAGCGCCACACTTGTCAACTGTACCCTGTTGTACCCCAATAATGCACCATTATGAGACCTGGCATGCAGATTCTACCCAGACATGAATTCCCATGAAAGTATGTCTTCTGACCCACCAGAACCAGGTCTTTCTTTCCTCCAGGGAAAGTTGCCAAGACTCCTGACGACCCCTTTGGGAGCTCTAGCTTGTTACGGAGTACCATGTAGGGCGTACCGCTGTACCCCTACGCTAAAGTTTAACCATAAATACTTAGGTTAACGTTGGCATGGACCAATTGTAGCACGTGGACAGGGGTGTGTCTCGTGAAACCGTCTGTTGCGACGCTGCAACGCAGGGCCCGCGGTCCTATGCGATGTTTGAGCTGCCTTCGTACCAGAGCTAGTTCGTGATGCGATGCAGGCAAGGATTCGAAATGTGTCTATCTATCTGCAAAGTCTGAGTCTGCCCCAGAGCCCAAGATGATCTGTCTTCCGTCTTCTCTCGTCAATCCTCTCTTTCTTTGTCATAACAAGCGGCGACCATGCTTTACGAAACCCGCCCGTGGGTGGTGATCCTCTTGGCCGCCTCTCTCGTCCTCATCTGGAGTTTTGGCTTCGACATCCACGATCAAATCGAAGCATTAATATATGGGCAGGAACCCAGCCAACAACAACAGGATGCAGAAACAGCCTTCCTTCAGCAGGCCATCAGGGTCGAGTTCCCTACCCCGATCGACTACGAGCCTATACGAGAAATGTGCGCCCGCACCACATTCCAGCCCGGCCTCCTGTTCACCTGCGAGGGCCAACACGGCGGCATCGGCATGCTGCGCAACCAGATCCTGAAGTGCGTTCGGTATGCCATCCACGGCGGAGGCGCCCTCGTCGTCCCCTCCATGGCCCTGCGCAACGCGAGTGACTTATCCGACATCTCAGGCCCCACCGAGGTGCCTCTCGAGTACCTGATGGACCGCGAAGCCTTCATCACACATCTCACAGAGGGGTGCCCTGGTATGCGCATCTACGACCGCGCAGAGGACTTCCCTCTCTACGAGCAGAGGACGACGGAGCCTCTGTCCCTCCTCGGGGATCAGTTCGAGCCAGACCACCCCCGCGAGGGCCTGCAGCACCCCCGCGAGTGGCGCCGCAATTTTGACGAGTGGCTGCGCCAGCAGAACGTACAGGTCCGACGCGACGCCCCCGTACACATCAAGATGGAACAGTCCTACCTCGAGTACCCCGTGCGCGACGACGGCGACGCCGCTGCCCGCGAGTTCGGCAAGATCCTCTCCTTCCGGAACGACACCCGCGCCCTGGCGGCCAAGGTCCTCTACGAGCTGCAGCGCCGCCACGCCCCCGCCATCGACCCGGCGAGTGCCATCAACCAGGGGGCTTACTTTGGCGCGCACCTGAGGCTGGAGAAGGACGCCGTCTGGGCCTGGGACCCGGACGAGTGGCGCTTCTCGCGCATGAGGGACCAGTTCGCCGAGCAGTTCCGGTACCTGGACCGCACGGGGCTCGGCGTGGTCTACGTGGCCTGTGGCAACCAGACTGTAGTCGATATGTTTGCCGAGGGCCTGCGCCGCTGGCGTACTGGCGCCACGGGGTCGTCGGTGAAAGGGGATGGTACTGCTGCTGCTGCTGCTGCTGCTGATAAGAATGTCACGGTGGTGACGAAGTACAACCTGCTCCAGGGGGCTGACCTGCGCCAGCTGGAAGGCATGACGTTTGACCAGCAGGCCCTGGTGGACTTCCTGATCATGTTCAAGGCGAGCGCGTTCATGGGCGTTGCGCACTCGAGCTTCTCGTGGAACGTGGCGCTCCGGAGGCACGAGCTCAGCAGGTATGCGAGCTATGAGAACGAGGGGTCGGACCTGCTGCGAGATGAGTACAGTATCATCATGGGAATGGAGGCGGATTATCCTCGTGTTGACGGGTTCAAATATGCTATATGGCCTTAGAATTGTGCATGGCGTTTATTTCCATTTTAACAAAAAGGGAAAAGAACAGATATAAAAAAGTATTAATTCAAATCAACAAGATGACGACGATGGCTTTCACAGCCGTATTAACTCGTAAAGACCACTTTGATGTCTTGTTAGATCATATGGTACGTGTCACTTTACTAGTATCTTAAAAGAGTGTCCATTTTCAATCTGATATACTCAGACTTACCTGAAACTCCATGCATACGCCTTCAAAAACATCAATAGAGGGTATGCCCAACCTACTTACCTCTCTCCCCAGGGCAAGCAGAATACTTTATGCAGGTTTCGCTCAGTCCCCGCAGCACTTCTTCACTCCAGGTGACGTCTATCGACCAGGATCACCATAAGAGCACGATGCTCAAGGCAGAATCTGAACAAAGCCATATACCAGCCAATAATGAGGATAGCGGCAACGGTAAAGACAACATCAAAAGACGAAGACATCTTTTCAGTCCTAGAAGATGTGATACCTACTTTGTATATAAAGAAAGGTCTTGTCAACTTCGAGATGAAATGAGTTGCGGGCTTCTGATTGTTGTTTCTACGGTGTTGGGCGCCTGATCCACTGACGTGATGAGGAGAAGTAGGAAAGCATGATTGAATCGTGGATGATGCTGGTATTCTTATAGGAGCTGAAGCTGCTACAGAAATGTTGACCCATATAATAAGCAACAAAGGGGTCTTGCAATTACACATGACTTCTTGTCAATGCCAGTATTCTGTTGTCCAACAATAAGGTATGAACAAGAGCTGATAACAAAGACACAAGTGGTCTAACAAGGCGATTCTCGAAAACTCTTATGAGTGTTAAAAATCAAAGGATAGACTACATTCAATACCAGTGTTTGTTGGCTTCGGCCCAAAGCTGCGGGTGCAAATGCTTGATGTAGGAAGCTCGCATAATACGATCCATCCTTAGGTGTAGACATTCATTGGGCAAATGCTTTTCTGGGTTCTCAGTTTCTCCTATAAAGCTCAATATGTGCTTGAGGTGCTAGAATATATACATGTATATATTTATATATCATTGTATCCACAGGCCGATGAGTATTCCATTATGTATTCCGATCGAGATTTCATGATCTTTGCTAAGCCTTGATGGGCTTGTAGTACTGCGTGAAATCATGCATTACGGCATTGAGACCCTACATCCAAGTCAGAAACTCCCACCTTTCAAAAAATGCTTTATACACTTCGGATATCAAGGCAAATGTTTCAAGTACTTACCTCCCTCATCTTCAGTTGGAACGCCTTGTCCCCCTTGGCGCGCTGGATAGCCTGGAAGAAAGGATCCGCCTTGATGGATTCCGGGCTCGGATCCCAAAGACGCCGGATATTCGAGCTGGAGATCGGGTCGATAATCTCCTTGTACTTCTGAATACGGATCTCGGAATACTTGTCCAGAATGCTATCGTCCGCTTGGCCAGTTGCAATGCCATACAGGCAGTCGAAGAGGTTGCCCGCGTCAACCAAACCGCCGGTGAGCCCCATTCCGCCGCTGAGGTATCATCATATCAAGATTAGACACTGCTCTCTCCATTTCGGTTGAGGGGAAATGCTGGGTGGTGAACAAAGTCGCGGACAGGTCACTTACAAAGGGTTACACACATGAGCAGCGTCGGCTGCCAAGAGGAAGCGGCCTTTCCTCAGGCTCTCCGCGCACCGCTGGTGAATCCTGTACGGGCTGAAGTTCACAAGCTTGTACTCGTCGGGCTCAGGAGCTCCAGGGACAAACAGCCTAAACCTCGCTGGCTGACGCTCTCGCATTTCCTCCATCGTCAGACCGGCCTCTTCGCCGTACGTGATACGCAGCAGACCGTCCTTGGAGAGCTGGGCAATCACTTTTGTAAATTGTAGGTCAGCCTCGAGGTGTTTGCCAAGCTTTTGCGAAAGAAGATGCCAAGAAAACATAAAAGCGGGTGAGCACTGAGGCTCGTGGTTCTTCTAAACTTACTCGGGAAGTGTTCCGGATGGACCTGGAACGTCGACGACGTCCAATTGAATTCCTTGAACCTGGGATAATACACCTAGTCCTTTTGTGAGTTAAGTTTCCCTCCGATGACACTCTAGATTTACTCACATTTGTCGCAACAATCTGCTTGTCCCACGTGAAGCCAGGAAAATTGCTGCCGAACAATTCTCGCCTGATCTTGCTGTTTGCGCCATCACAGCCCAAGACGTAATTGGCCTCAAACTGCTTCTCCCCATCCGGGGTCTTCACATTGACCCACGCCTTGCTGGCATCCTGGCCAATAGACACAACCTCGTGGTTGAACAGGACCTCGCCAGATGGATACCGAGATAGATGATCCGCCATCAGGGGCAGCAGCTCGTCTAGAGGCAACGAGATCATTGTCTCGGCTCCTGGAGGATTCTCTGACTTGACCGAGCATATCTCCTCAAACTTCTCGCCCACGATGCGCCAAGTGACGCCATCCGGAACGAAGGCCGTCTTCATGATGTCCTCCATCAGCCCGGCCCGCCGCAGCTCGTAAATGGTAGGGCTGTTGTAGAAGCTGGCTCTCGGATTGTGATCTATGTCATCGGACTTTTCCAAGACGGTCGACCGGATGCCTTTCTGGGCCAATAGCAGAGATATGATGAGCCCTGCGGGGCCGGCGCCCACGATGATCACCTGTGTAAGTGGTTAGAGTGGGGCTCACATGATTGTTCAGTTGTGTTCTTGGTACTCACCTTGAAGTCTTTTTCAGGTGTGCCCGACATTTTCTTGGATATTTTGTCCGTGTATTGTGTGAGTTTCGATATAAGAAGTTGTAAACAATTGTGGCAATGGCTGATCTTGTCCTTGAGATGTTTTTTACACCTCCTAACCTGTAGCTGTCTAGGTCTTACTTATTTACAGACCAATGAACATCGGGACTTATTTATGTTCCGATATTCCGCTTACCCCATCATCGTGATCTGCTGTGCAGGTCTTTGGATCCTCCACTGATCCAGCATACGCAATCATGCGCAGTGGGTTGCGGAGACTGCGGGGCCTCTGTCTCCAGTGCCGCTCCACTGAAGTGCCTCGACAGATGAAATAGGTAATTTGGCGCTGTCCGAGGAATCTCGACCAGATATTTCAGGATAATGTTGACTAGAAGAATGTCGTGCGCTTCGTTTGATAGCCTCGTGCTACCTTAGGAGCCTTACGAACCAAAGAGTTAATTCCGTTGCTCTAATTCCGCTTCGAGTTGAGCATATACACAAACTTTAAACAATCTGTTACCCCATTATGCAAGGGTTCTTCTGGCTGGCAATAGCGCCTGGGCCCCATTCTCGAGTCACGCTCGTCAGTAGCGACATGTTTTGGAGAAATGCAATATCTACTTCTTGGCTAAATTACCTGCTGCCCTCATTGTCCTTGGAGATTCAACCGGCGGCTCGGGCACTCTTTTGGCCGCACCAACATCTGGAGTGGGAGAAAGACCCCGCCTCGTAATCCCTCTTAAACAGGTTCCTCGGAATAAAAGAAATGTCGGATTTCAGGCACTCCGCGAAAATATTGTGCATGTTATGAACGTTACTGTTGTCAACATGGTTACAGAGCAGGGCCCTAGATATGCTGATCCGGTCTACCAGGCCGCGCACGAGGATACCTTCAGCCAGCCTCTGGTAGAGGGTGTTCCGGCTGTTCTGCCTCCAGGAGTATCTCGACAGGATTTCGAAGAGGCACTCGGGAAAATCACAGAAGCCATCGGTAAGGGTGCCGTATTCAAGGGAGAGGAGCTGAAGGAATATGTCGACCCGTATGAGATCCCGGAAGGAGGATATGAGAGAAACCTCCCTGGAGCTGCCGTCTGGTGAGCTGTGCTCAGATTCAACTCTATTCTATCCTTTCCTTAGGCCATGTACCATATTCTGAACTGCTCGCTAGCCCATCGTCTGTAGAACAGCTGCAGGCCGCTTTGAAGGTCGTCAATGAATTCAAAATCCCAGTGTGGACCATCTCGCGCGGCAAGAATTTAGGGTAAGCAATTAATCATTCTGACATAAGTCTTCTTGCCTCTTCAAAGAATATATCACTGAACCTTCTCCTAGCTACGGTGGACCTGCCCCCCTCGTCAATGGATCCATCATTATGGACCTACACCGGATGGACAAAATCCTAGAAGTCAACGAGAAATTCGCGTACGCCGTCGTGGAGCCTGGCGTCACCTTTGGCGACCTCTACGCCCACTGCGCAAAGAACAAGCTCAAGGTCTGGCCGAGCACCGCCTCTCTTGGGTGGGGAAGTGTCGTTGGGAACGTACGTGACTTGAAACTTGGAGAACCAGGACGAGAGAGGCACACACCACTGACTGACCACATTTCTAGACCCTGGATCGTGGCATGGGCTTCGTGCCCTCCGGGATCCACCATGAGAACATGGCAGGGCTCGAAGTCGTCCTGGCCAACGGCGACGTCGTACGAACAGGCCAGTTTGCCATGTCGGACTCGGCCTCTGCCCATCTCACCCACCTATCCTTCGGCCCTACCGTCGACGGGCTCTTCCTCCAGAGCAACCTCGGGATCGTCACCAAGCTGGGCATCCACATGACCGCGCAGCCGCAGGCCTTCATGGCCTGCACGTTCGACATGCCCGAGTTTGACGACATCGAGACCATCACCGACGTGTTCGGCTCACTGCGCCGCAGCGGTGTCCTGCCCACCGTCGTCTACGTCTTCAGCCTCGTCGAGTGGTCCGCCATCATAGGCCCGCGCCACACCTTCTGGGATAAGGACGGCCCGATTCCCGAGTGGCGGCTGAAGGAGATGCAGAAGCAGCTGGACGTAGGCTTCTGGACCGTCAAGTGGGGTCTGTACGGGCCCAAGGGAATCCTGCAGGCACAGTACGACGAGGCCCAGCGCGTGGTGGCCAAGGAGGCGCCGACGGGTCGGCTGCGCAACGTGCTCTTCTCGGGCGGCGAGGACGGCGGGCTGCTGGAGGCACTGGATGTGCCGCAGCCGTACGGCGGGATGTTTGTGGGTGTGCCGAGCATGTTTTCGATTCCCATGGTCAGCTACTACAACCCCAAGGACGGCGGCGGTGTTGGTGCGCATGGCGCGTACTCGCCCATTGTGCCGTTGGATGGGAAAACGATGAGGGAGTGGGTGACTGCTGCTCGAAAGGTGTATGAGTCGCAGGGCTTGGATCTGTTGTGCGACTTTTTCATGGGGCAGAGACATGCCGTCTTTGTCTGCATGCTGTGCTTTGATAAGACGAATCCTCAACAGCGGCAGGCCATCGACAACACCTACAACGGGCTCTTTGAGGCAGGGAAGAAGATGGGATTCGCAAAGTATCGGTCCCACATCAACAATATGGGTAGGTTCCTCCCTCATTATTTATATACTTTCTGAGGCGGATACTGATCATTATGGTTTGGGCGTTCATCTAGATCAAACTGCTGAGCTCTTCGATTTCAATGATCACGCGTACCGCAGATTCGTCGAGACCATCAAGGTAAGAATCGTTCGATCCCCAAACTCTTATAAAATACGTGGATTCTAGTGACACTTCCTAGGACTCACTTGATCCTAACGGCGTGTTGTCGCCGGGTAAAATGGGCATATGGCCAAAGAGGTTCAGGGAAATGCGATCAACTATTGACCGTCATGATAGTGCTGCAGATGGTGCAGCATGAGGGAGAACTACAAGAGACTGACGCTCATTTCTTTGCAGTATTTGTTCCGTGAGACGTGAGTTCATGTAACTGCCTCCTCCGAGGTTGCATTCACAACCAAAGTTGATATTATGAGTTTGATACTGATTTGATATTCTACAATTCACTATTCGTTTTGCTACCTTTCCTAAGATCAGTAATGCAATCTATGGACCACGCAAGCCAGGTTCGCCTTGTGTACTTTTGACAACAATGAGTGAATACCTGTGAGTACAGAGTTGAATGAGAGATCCCCCGGACATATGAGGTAATTACTTACTTTTACTTTGCGCAAAATCGCCATCGACGTCAACATCAGCAAGGATTCTCGTTGATTATCAAACAATGATGTATTCCCTCCCCCCCCCCCTCCCCCTTCCATCATGCCGAGTTATCCCATCACTAATCCCATATAAGGAACAAAACCTCCTCACGGCGACGAAAATCCGGGACTGGCCGACTGTGAAACCTAGAACCCGGCGTAGATGCCAGAATCATGAACTTTATTCCACCGAACCCCAGAGGGCTTCTTGACTAGGCCCAACCAGAAACGACAGACCGAGGATGACCAGACGAAACAAGCACTTGTCACTCAAAGGACATGGCAATCAAGCCAAAGCCGCGTACTTGGACTTCCTATACTGGCTTGGGCCTCTTTCATGCTATGTGATGCCGTTAGAGCCTGATGTGGTAAAGGTGGCTGCGTGGTCTCGCCGTGATCTGAAGCCTGAGGTTGTTATCTGAGAGACAATGCATTACACAAGGTGAGGAATCATCGAGGTATACTTGCCTCAGCACGTCAACATCTGTCACCCACAACCTTGGGAAGTTGGCGGGGGGTCTGGGGAAGGGCCGAGAGTATGAGCAATGTTCATGGTTACCTTGGCTACTGTCTGATAAGGGCGAGTTGGACAGATGGTTGATGACCTTGTGATGACGGTGATAGTGAAACGTGTCGAGCTCAACCTGCCTTATGCGTCCAATAACAAGTGGCGTAAGGCGCAAGCACAGCAGTCTCGCACGTATATACCTTCCTAGCTCTTGAAAATTCTAGGGAAAGCCAGGAAGTCATTGCGAGGTTTTAGCAAAAAGTAGGTTGAAGAGTTTGAGAGTTGTTGTCGTAGCCATAGTCCGGTTCTCGAATGAATTGATGAAAGACCACAGCGACCCTTTGGATCCTGCAGGCTGTAGGCTGTGAAGGATCGATCACCCGAGGACAACGGCAACCAATTTAATAGCCACCCGGACTATACTATATAGCTAGCGTTTCGTCAAGGCGTATCACGGGCGATCCCCCGCGGCGAATAGACCCTGTCCGAGAGTTTTGGTGGAGCTATACCACGGTATTAATTCTTGCATTCCAAATGACGCCGTGCAGGGCGATATCCTCCGCTGGGGCTACTGCAGTGCCATGACGCCGTGATCTGCTCCGTTCGCTACCAAAAAAAAAGAAAACGCCAGAACCTCCCGCGCTGGCCCGGATGCAAAAAGTATTCTTCCGTGGTCTAATCGCCGGGTATGGCATTTTTCCCGAGCGCGAAGCACCCATCGACAGCGGAGTATTACCTAAATTGGCTGACGGTGTTTGCCGAAACGCTCTGACCGCTTCGCTAGGCCCTCGAATAGACCTACAGGCACGAAAAAAGAAAAGGGAAATTAAATGAATAAATGAAAAAGAAGGCAAGAGAGAGAGAGAGAGAGAGAGAGAGATGAAATAAAAAGAGAAGATGTGGGGCGGAGAAAGGGGAAAAAGAAGAAGCAACAACAAGCGAGTGGCGAGGGCGATGAAGAGTAAAGAAGGAAATAGAAGCAACAAGTTGATGAGGAAATGCGCCCAACGCCACTGATCTTGACAATCCGCCAGGTTCAGCAGCGTGGACCCTAGAGCAAACCCCTCCCTCGTATGTATGATGTGACTTAGCACGTGCTTAGCAACGCCGTTGTGAAATTTGAACTAGATCTAGGCACTGTATCTGAGAATGTTGCCTTCAGATGAGCTGCGAATAGCTTGCCCGACCGGCTGTGGAAAGCGCAGGACAATCGCGCGAGGGCGTTTTGGATTTCTTTGAAAAGCCATGATCTCCACCCATGCGCATGAAGATTGTAAGGCGAGAAGTACTTGGATAAGGTACAGTACACAGATCCGATCGATGGCGTAACAAAAGATTGGACTGGGCACGGCATCGTGGAAGCTGGCTCCGGGGTTGCCGGGCCATCATGACCTGTGCTCCAAGGCCTGTTCTACTACCCTGCACCAAGAGTGGTTGCGATGCCACCCTCTGATCGTCTTTGTGACTGGTTCGCATGAACGGAACTCTGACTAAGTGCTATAGAGAGTGTGCAGACTTGAAAGTCCTGCGAACAGAGTCCCACGAACCCCGGGTTGCGCAATGACCTCGTCGTTGTCCTCCTCGTCCATGGTAGATGCTGGTCTGGGTTCAGACAGTCGAGTCGTGGGCCATTTGCATCTTAATTCCATAATGTATACGCTTAAAACAACCCGAAGCCCTCGGTAGATGTCCATGGCGACCCATATGGCGTTCCATGGCCGATCTCTTTTTATTCCCATCATTGTTTCCACTTCGAAGAGCGTATGATCGGCCGTCTTTGGATTAGCCATCGCAACTCACGAAGATACCAAGGCTTCAGCCGTTGGCTTTAGTACACCGGCGTCATGTGATAAGTTGATTTGTGGAGGCATGAATCCAGCCCTCGAACCACTTCCGTAGAATCCATGCCCGAGGATGGGCAGACGTTAACCTCACCTCACCATCATTTTCAGTATCTCCGGCAGCAGCCAGCATCTCGGGCTCTCTCCCATATGTGATCTCGCACCGTCTGAAAATACCGCCAAGCACAAGACGTGGCTCAGATCGAAGGCTAGCAGTGTGCTGCGTGGAAGAAGCAATGCCACCTACAGAGCTGTTAGCAGATTGCCCAGGATGTATCATGCAATGCGTGGCGCTCCAGATGAGATGGACAGTTCGATCGATGCTGATCAGAACCGAGAAAATCACTGGCATTAGGAATGCGTCTGCCATCGCTGGATCACCGTTGTGACGCTACACAGAAGGCAAGCACTGTCTGTCCCTAATCTCAGGCTCGTCATTGCAGACCATGGCAGCTGTCGCTCCCAAGACCACGATATTGCGAGGTAGAACGGTGCGAGCTGGGAGTTCCTGGTGTCGTGGAATCGAACCGTAAGGTCGTTGAGTGATGGTTGGGTTACTACACCTGACTAGCGCAACGTTCACGTTTTAGGTTCGAAACAGGTTCCGTCTGATCAGTATAGCATACATAGTATCTAGCCATGTGCGTGAGCAGAACCACAAGCCCGCTCGGCCCTCTGCATACCCGCTGGAGATAATAGCCAGAACAGGACGGCCGGTCCGGGAAGCTCTACAGGTGAAACGGTGCTTTGCCCGAGGCTGCCAAACAAAACAGGCCGGACGCTGATCACGAAGCCCGTCCGTTCGCGCAATGCTGCGATGGTGTCTCTGGGTTCCCTCCCCAGCGATGCCTACCATACAGGCTGGACCCACTACAGCACGGACCTCTTGAGTGCAACCCGTCCATGCCGCCGCCATGAGCCTCAGATATAGGGATTGAGCCATGCTGAACGCGCCGGTCAGCACATTCAGCCAGGAATCAACTCCTTGTCTGCTGTCTTGGGTCCCGGGTTGCCCGCTGCAAGCCCTGGCCTTCCGAGCCGAAGCCCCCTCCCGGGGGGTGAACCGTCCCAACCCAACCAGCGGATGGTAGTGTTATCTTGTCAGCATCTTTGCTATAGACCAGGACGTTGACGAGTCTGGCTGCAGTCTTGTTGCCCGCAAGAACGTCAATTGGTAGGGCTTATCGTCGATCCTCTCTACTCTCTACATGCCGATGCACTGTAACGTGGAATGTGATCTGTGCATAGTGCATCATTCAGGGCGGAGCAGGTGGTCTTTTCTCTCTCACTCTTTCTTTCTTTCTTTCGCATCCCGCTGTGCTCGTCGCATACAGCGGTCCATTAAATAATGTGACGGTGAATCTGGCGAACCATGTCGATAAGAATGTGACGCTGATTCTCTGTTCAACACACCTGCAGCATATGGGGCACAGACTGGAGACTTGTCTGCACGGGGTGGTCACCACGAGGCCAGGGCGGAAGGGCGAGTGCATGCCGAATCATGTACCATAGTACGCTTCACTGTCGGCGTAGGATCGTCGCGCGCTGTGGGGTTGTTGATCCACTGGATACTTCTTGGGTGTCAAGCGGAAGTTTGTCAAACTATGACGAGATTCGATCCGATCTAGAGGTACGCTGGTCCTGTGAAGAGTAGTGTATCGCCCATCTCCCGGTTTTGGCTCACCCTAGCCATGTCGTGCTCAGGTGGAGGAAATGATATGCCCTGGAACGAGGCTGGAAGCACTGCCAGAAAGACGTGCAGAGGAACACGGCGAACCCCTCCCCCAACCCTCCCCAGAACGAGGATCGTGCACCATCTGAAGGATCTTGATCCATAGCAGTAGTTCCATCAGTACAGTACGTCGTATGTGTGAAGACTTGAGTGACATGAGTGGGGGCTGCGGGCAGGTCGAAGGCTGGTTGAAGGCTGCGATCGACACAATGGGATCGGATTAAGCATACGTACAGACTCTCCATGGGTGCCCAAGCTGTCAAGGCAGGGTAGAAACAGGGTTCTGGTGGCTTGTGAGGTATTCAGTCTGATCCAGTTGGTTCATTCCATGTTGAGAGAGAGGGAGAGAGACAGAGAGAGGGAGGGAGGGAGAGAGGCCCACCGTGTTGATGAAGGCATGTCCCTGGCCTGCCCAGGTGGACGAACTGAGCAGTTTCCACACTGTGTTCAGTGGCGCATCAAGCTTAACTAGTGAAGAACAAGGTGTGCCATAGTAAAGGGACTGGACTGTGTTTGACCAGTATGGGGTGGTGGTGGTGGTGGTTGTGGTGCGATAAGGCCTGGCGGGTGGCTTGACTGAGTGTCTGTCTGTCTTGATGATTGCCAGAGGAATCAAGAATTGATCAAGTCACAGTGAGGTGCATGATATGATGATTTCCGGTATCGCAGTGTTTTGCATCGGTTCAGATCTGAAATGGGCAGTGACAGAGCAGCTCCCAATTTCCTGGGACGCCCCTGCACTTTCCCAGCGATTGAATCTAGCCGTATCGGGCAGTACTTAATTGGTAACAACAGCAACAGCAGCACCATTCAAACCTTCTTTTTGGGGACGTGGGGCCTGTCACAGGGCGTTATCTCTCATCTGCTTTTCCCCCTGCTGCACTGCACCAACTGCACATCACATCTACTGGTGGTCATCATCGCAGCGTTCCCAGCAGAACGCCCGCGCGCACGCACAGTTAGAAGCGTGGACCAGCCCACCACCACTCACCCAGCAATGACAGAATTCACCCCTGCAGTAGCAGGACCACGATGACTCGAACTATCCTCAAGCCTCCTCCGCCATCTACAGGGGGCGATGATTACCCGTGGGATTAGACTTGCAACGGCTGCAAGTTTTTCGACAACAATTCAGGTTGCAGAAGCGTTCCAAGGGTCGTCAGAGTGCAGCTTACCACAGTACTGTGCAGGAAAGGGAGGAAGGAAGGAACATGGAGCGATCGGGTGGAGGGGACTGGGCTTACCTGCAGCTTCACCTGCATAGCGAGCGCGGGGTGCTCCTGTCTGGTGCATGCGGGACACTGGAGTGAGTGACTGTCTCGTGCAGCTTGCAGCGAGCACACCTACCACCCACTGCCACCCTCACAAGCATTTGTGCTCCACCGCATCCCGTCTCACACCTCGCTACGGCATGCGAGCCTGACGAGAAGGTTTGAGCAACTAGACCTTTGACCAACCGTCGTCTGCATCTGCTAACCTGAGGTGTCCCGTGCATAGGAGAGCAGCAACACGACCGGTCAAGTTACGACTATATACACAATAGTGCATGCGACGTGCCATCATACTACTATCTATGTGGTAGTACTACGATGGTAGCAGGCGGCAACAAGACAAACAAGACAGGCTGCAGACCCTCAAGGATGTTTATCTGTCAGCATGCCCACCCCAATACGACGCCCCAGGTGCGTCATACCACACAGCGAGTGGGAGCTTCCAGTGGCCGAGGCCGACAGCTTGGGTAGGATCTCGTCAGTCTAGAACCCGAGATTAGAGGTCATCATGCCCCCCCTCCCCCCCTCTGTCAATGCCCGGAATGCCTTTCCGGCCTTCCGCGGCCTGTCACCTTGATCTTCTCTCTTTTTGACTTTCTTGTCCTTCTCTTGATTTCATCTCCTTCCACCCCTCCCCCGTCCCTTCCTCCTTCTCTTACCGCTGTTCAGTTCATCAGCATCTTCCGAACCTGTGGGGATCCGACTCCCGAGCGTGGACAACAAGTGGATCACACTGATTGCATCAAATAATGACTGCGCGATGTGACAATGCAAGGTGCACATCTCGGGACAGACGGCGTCAAAACCCCTGGTACCGTACTGGGAAAGTTTTCGTCGTGCCGCCTTTTCTGCATGACAACTGGTCTAACTAAGTACTTAGTCTCTCTACCAAGCAGCCATGCACGCCATGGTAGAAAACGATCCGGGTCATATGCACTGTCGCACATTGGGCATTGTTCAGGTATCTTGCCGTCCGTCGATCAGGCACAGAAGGGCCACCAGCTGCTCCATGCTCTTTCCTATCCTGGCACGCCACCGGAGCCGAGAAAGCCCCTATGCATGGTTAGCCTTGGGTACAAGAGAAAGCGACGAAATCTTCGCCAAAATCTCGTCTGTGAACCTGAACCCTTTCACCCGGAGCAGTCGTGGTGGACAGTGTAGTTGTTGTCGTTGTCGTCATCGTCACCTCTCATTCGACGACCAATTAATCTCTGACCAAATCTTTCGCCCAAATTTCTTGGGACGTTGCGTTGTTCATTTCGCGGCGGCCACACAACCGACCGTGCAAGCACTAACACGAACACCTATTTTACAGCGGGGAATATTTCGATCCCCAAATTTCGTACACCTTGCAGCGCCCCCCCCCCCCCTTCTCCCTCTGTGTGAACGAAAAACAAATACGGACCCATATCGACGCCGTTATAGACTATCTGGGCGTGAAACAGCTTTCGAAGTACCTCGCAACCGCGTGTCTTCCCGCTTGACATCGCATCGCACTAAATGCTCTGTTCAAACGTAATCAGCCCAAGGAGGGTTGGCAGCGGCCAGACCCGATAGGCAGTCGGCGGCCACGGCCGAGGGGAGAATTTGTCGCTCCCTTCACCACCATCCGGCGACTCGGTTAATTCTCACGCAAGGCTAAATTGCGCTACATGGGCAACGATGGCCAAAGGCTGCTGCTGCTGCTGTTGCTACTACCACCACTACTACATACAAGGAGGCCCCACGCGCAGCCTTACAGGGTATTGTTGACATACAACAGCCGAGGTCGATCATTGTGTGGAGGCGAGAATCCACACGTAACAAGTCTGCCAGCTTTGACGTCTCAACATGGCTTCAGGGCCTACACATCATCCTACAGTGTGGAGGGATGGCCAGGCTGGACGAGGCGACAGGCGAACCCACCTGAGACCAGGAAGATGCCACCTCGCCTCCAGAGGTTGCAGGAGCCAGCTCTCGTGAAGAGCCGCTCAGACTGATTGATCTCCTGGACGAACGTGGACTTGGTGCAGTGGGCAGGTATACTATGGTAATCTGCCGACATTGCGATGAAATAAAGTCTTGTGTATTACAACAAGCATCGCACGGGCAGATAGACGTGACTCGAGATCGTAGGATTTCTGAAGGGTTGCTTCCTTGCCTCGCCGCGCCCTCCCCCCTTGTCCCCCAGGCCGACCGGTGAGATCCATGACCGCGGATCGGGAACTGCAAAGGATCGCCACTTTTGACGTCTTCGAGTTGCGAGACAAGGGAGGAAGACTAACTGCCCGCAGATGCCATGGTGCGCCCTACAGCATGCGACGTGGAGCCGCAGGTTGACAGATGGACCCTAACCACCGAAACTCGTCGCGATGGGGCCTGCCTGCATCAGCACAAATGCTGACAAGCAGCACCGAATGATTTTCACACTTTTCTCTGTCCCTGACGATACGTTTCAGGGGTGACCCTTGAGGCCAGGCACAGCAGACCTCGAGAAGCACGATGACGCCGCTCAGTCCTCGGTATGTGGCTCCATGCCCCACATCGCCCGTGTTGAATGCGCGAAAGCACAGCCTACAGAAGAAACTCAAGAGACCCGAGCTGCACAGGTTATACGTATCTGAGATAGCTCGAGCGTGGCCCTCCGGCACGCCCATTGCCGCTGAAGATCGGGTCTTGTCCCCCTTCCCCCCACAGCTAGTACTCGGGCGAGATTGCAGGCTGAATGCTACCTACGGGGGTTTTTTTTTTTGGCACCCATCCTCGCGAGTCGAGACGCTGTCCAAGACCATTGTTACTTGGCAACCCCTGCACCTGAAGGCTATAGGGACGACGTTCCAAACAGCTGTGACCATACCTTCTCTGTTTCTCTCTCTTTCTCTCCCTAAATTGCCCACTATGCTATGGTAGTAGTGCATACCATAATAGACACGGGCCAGACACGAGAACGAGGCGTGCGAGAATCCCGATGGATAGGGGGAAAGGGAGGAAGGGGGGGGGGGGGTTCCGCGACCGTATGAGGTCCTTCCAAGGCGCGGCTGAGGTTGCAGAATCGGGGAATCTGCTCCAGGATCTATTCCCCCAGGTCCAAGTCCGGAGGCTAGCTAACTCGTCGATATTGTCGTATCGGGGTCGTGCGGGAGACGGATGAGCAACATAAGATGGCTGCATGGAAATCCCGTAGTATGACATCCGAAATCTCGACCTAGCAGAACGAGCCTCTATTCTCTTAATTGACTCTAATGAGAGGTTCATGGGGGATTTGTGGTGGATTGGTGGAACAGCGATTGGCTCCTTGACGTCTCATATCATCTCGCGTCCACAAAGTGGGCTATTATTGCCCGACACGGGTGTGTCCCGGAACCCAAGAAGCTCTAGGTCCCGTGAGACCAAGGACATTTGTCTTGTCTCTCTCTCTCTCCTTCTTCTTTACGGCAGGCTTTATGCTCGTTCTCTCTCGATATCGCTACCCATGTAGTAACAGTATCTGTGTCGACCGACGACCTAGACCTGCCTCACCTATCGACCTTTCGGCCCTCATTTACTGGCATGCTCACCCTACATCCGTGAAATAGAAAGAACACGGCCAGTATACGCAGGCTTTTTCTGTCTCCGGCCTCCTTGCCTCCTATTACATAACTTGAGCTTTGCTTGGGCTCCTCTGTGGAGCAGCTTTGTCCTCAGGTGTAGCAGAGTTGACAATCCATGAATCATAGTAGCTAAGGGATCTGAGTCCTGTTGGACATGTCTTGGCATAAACACTACCCTCATTGAGAATTAGCCACGTGCCAGTACGATTTTTTGGGGGGGGGGGCTCTCTCTTTCTCTTTTTTTGTCTGCCTCGGAACCGCAGGTTAGTTCTACTAGTATAGCAAACAGTCTAGTACGTCTAGAACGTGGACTTGAAGAAGATGGCAAGGGATAACGGCCCCGCCGCGAATTCACCCACTATCTTTTCTGCCACTTTAGAAGCTATCGTTCGTGGCAATTGTCAGCAGCTCTTTGCGGAGTGCAGCAGGAACAGGAGCAGGAGCAGCAGCAGCTGTGCGGAACGTCCCCTCTCTGGAGGGCTTCTCCAAAGGTTTTGCCCCTAGTGCTGCAAGGCAGGGCCTGACACGGGGCCCCCTGCCCAGGACTGGTTGCAGGCTCTGAGAACCCTGAATCACAGACTACGTGATGGGCACAGTGCAGCTGCGCGACCGCAATCTTTCTCACTCAAGGGCTCGACGCAGGGAGGTACGTACCCTGACCCCTGCCGCACCCCCTCCCCCGTCTCTATCCCCTGTCCTTGGCCCTGCATTTGAGCCGCTACCCTCCCCGAACCGACAAGCCCAGAACCTAACTAACATGCGCCATGCGTCCCCGGCCGCCCCTCCCCATCCTGAGAAAACAAGCCTTAGCTGCCACTGAAAAGCCTCCCACCCTTTTGCATTCCTTACCACGAACGCCTCCTCCGCGTTTTTCCCTTTCCCTCGACACCAACAACAACACCACGACGAACACCCCCTCCCTCTCTTCCCCTCTTTCACACGAAACGTACGAGCATTGGAGTGCAACCGAAGAGTGCGAATTGGGAACAATTGGGCAGGACAGCTTTGAACATTGCATTGCATTGCGCTCGCGGAATTCAGTCGAGCCGATTGGCCCTAGCGAGGGTCCACGCACCCCAAGGCGAGACAACACCGAGAGAAACGAGCAGGCCTATACAAGTCTTGCCCTTTGCATCGCATTCTCGACGCTGTCTGCCTCCGCCCTTGCTACGATCATTACGATTCCGAGTCTTGCAAGAGAGTCAGAGAGCGAGAGAGAGAGAGAGACAATCCCAGGTCTCCGGACAAAATCGAATTCCTTATTTCACCGGAATCCTCTTTTTGGGACTGCAACAATTTCCTCCCTCCCTGCCTTCTAGGTCTGGATATCGAATCAGCACCTGGTGAAAGCGTCGATCCAGACTGGACTGGGTCTCGTCACCGCACCTGTACGCCACCACTTCTCAAAGCGAACACGGACTGGACGATAGCTCCCATGAGTCTCCACGCTTGATTTGCGCAGCAATGATTATGCTGAGCGAACAGCCTATGCGGTCGAGTCTGCAGGTGGCGCCCCTAGCCATACACAAAAACAAAAAATCCGTCTCGGTGGACCATGCCTCCAAGGGCGAAGCCTCCTCGTTGAGTCCATACAAACAATCCGATATGACTCCTCCCACGTCGCCTCAAGGGCTGCGAGACGATCTCGACAATGACGCTCCCGCGCTGTCGCCACCCGTCTTCCACAACTTTCTCCGGGCTTTTTACCCCTTTAGCCCGACCTATGCCATGACCGACTCCGCTGTCACCCTTCCGTTGAACGAGGGCGATGTGGTGCTGGTGCACTCTATCCACACAAATGGCTGGGCAGACGGCACGCTCCTGGTGTCTGGCGCCAGGGGCTGGCTGCCCACCAACTATTGCTATGCTTATGATCCAGATGAGATGCGGAATCTGCTCAAGGCATTACTGAATTTCTGGGACCTGCTGCGCAGTGCATGCGTTGATGACAATGAGATGTTTGCCAATCAGGAGTTCATGAAGGGCATCATCTCCGGCGTGCGGTACCTTCTGGTGCGTTCAAGGCCCCCTTTGCCTGTGTACCAGGATGATTGGCGTCGTTTCGCGTGTACTTGAAGCTAATTGTCTCGCAGGAACGGACGCACTGTCTGACACGAGAATCCGCCGTGATTCAGCGACACGAAGGCTTGCGCAGGGGCAGGAAGTCTCTGCTCTCGGAGCTGTCCTCGTTGGTGAAGACAGCTAAGCGATTGACAGAACAGCAGAAACTGATGTCCACAACAGAGGAGGTGAACAATACTGTGGACGAGATGATTTTGAAGGCCTTCAGGATTGTGACCAAGGGTGTCCGCTTTTTGGATGTGCTGGAGGGGGATCGGCAGGCGCGGGCCCCCGCAGTAACGCTGTTGCCAACGCTTCTCGAGGAGAATTTCGTGCCGCCGACGCCGCCGGCCGACCAGACGAGTTTTGATGATGACCGCAGTACGATCAGGGATCAGGATGCAGGCTCGCGTCAGGGCTTTCGTCATGACGAGGACGAATCAGTCTACAGCTCATCCAGCCTGGGGCCTAGTGATGTGATACAAACGGCCAGCCCCACCAGCAACCGTTCGTCTGTTCGCCGAAGCGCTCGTTTGTCTCAGACGCAGGTCAACTTTAGCCGCCTCTCCTCCAACATCTCCCACCGCGTCTCTCTCGCTGGTCCATCGCCACTTTCACGCCCACAAAATCTTGTCTCGGAGCGTTTGACCTTGAGCCACGACACGTTTCTGTCACACATGGGCTCATTCATCGGCCGCCTACACCTCCAATCACAGTCCAGGCCCGACTTGGCCCTCGCGATCAAACAGTCGGCGACGTCTGGTGGAGAGTTGTTGGTGGTCGTGGACGTGGTCTGCGCCCACAGCTCTCTGACCAAGGAACTCCTGGAGCAGCCTCGTGCTGCCATGTATGACCGTATCCTGGACCTTGTGCACGCTGCGCGCGATATCATACACCACAACAACGGACCCGAGCTGGCCGACATCATCATGCCCCAGGACAACAGCCGGCTCCTGTCTGCCTCGACAGGCTGCGTCAGGGCTACGGGCGAATGTGTTGCCAAGACGAAGTGGGTCATCGAGAAGATTGGGGATTTTGAATTTGAGTTCAACAACGGCAGCCTTGGCATCGATCTAGATCTAAGCGTGTTAGACGACGACGGTCTAGAAGACAGGGAGAAGGCAGCAGCAGAGCGCTTCGCTGCCCGGTCGGCGAGCCTGCCCACCATCAAGCGACTGCCACTCGACAAGCCTCTGCCGGACGTGCCGACCTCGACTTCACCTCTGCCCGAGGGTCCACGGCGACAGTCTCTTGTTCTCCTCGACAGCGACCTGTCGGATAATGCGTCCTCGGTCTCGTCGGCACGACCTGCGTTTCCACCACCCCTGCCTAAACTGTCCACCTTCTTCACGGAGGACTACAGCCCCACTGAGAACTCGGCCGGTGTCGAAAGCGATGGCCATTCCTCCTACTACCGCGAGAGCCTGGTCGCATCGAGCACCGCAAACGACAGCGCGTACTTGAACCGCGGCTCAGAGTCGAGCCTTCTCTCCACTTCCACACGCGCCACCACACCAGATCATATGGGACCAAAGCCCCAGATCTCCATCTCGGAGCTGAGCAACGCAAGCAATACCGCACACCCAGACGAGGTCGACGACGTCGAGTCGAAACTACTCGAGAAGACGTTCGCGCATGAACTCATGTTCAACAAGGAGGGCCAGGTGACTGGAGGATCTTTGCCGGCACTAGTCGAGCGCCTCACCACCCACGAGTCCACGCCTGATGCGCTCTTCGTCTCTACGTTTTTCCTCACCTTCAGGCTCTTCTGCACGCCGACCCAACTTGCCGAGACGCTCATCGACAGGTTCGAGTATGTCGGCGATCATCCACACATGTCAGGACCCGTTCGCTTGAGGGTCTATAACGTCTTCAAGCAATGGCTCGAGTCGCACTGGCGCGATGAGACCGACCATGAGGCGCTGTCTGTCATCAGGCCGTTTGCTGAGACCAAGCTGGCTACGGCACTGCCGTCTGCTAGCAGGCGCATCTGTGACCTGACGAAGCGTGTCTCCTCGAGTGAAGCCACATTGGTACCGCGATTGGTCTCGTCCATCGGCAAGGCCAACAATGCCTCTATCTCACACTATGTACCCTTCGACACACCGATGCCGGCACCCGTGCTCAACAAGAGCCAGGCCCAGGCTCTTCATGTGTGGAAGTCCGGTGGAAGCTCACCGACGATCATGGATTTCGAACCCCTCGAGGTGGCCCGCCAGCTGACGCTGAAGCAAATGAGCATCTTCTGCTCCATCCTGCCCGAGGAGCTCCTAGGCTCGCAGTGGATGAAGAAGGGTGGCGTTGGGTCTCCTAATGTCAAGGCAATGACTGCACTGTCGACCGAGTTGTCGAATCTGGTGGCCGACACGATCCTGTACTACAACGAGGTCAAGAAGCGAGCTGCTGCCATCAAGCAGTGGATCAAGGTCGCCCAGCAGTGCCTGGAGCTGAACAACTACGACGCGCTTATGGCCATCATCTGCAGTCTCAACAGCTCTACCATCACTCGCCTCCGGAAGACCTGGGAAGTGGTGAATCCCAAGCGACGAGAGCAGCTGAAGGCCCTTCAAGCTGTCGTTGAGCCCGCCCAGAACCACAAGGCTCTGCGCGCGCAACTTGCCGGCCGCGTCCCGCCGTGCCTCCCCTTCCAAGGCATGTTCCTAACAGACCTTACTTTTGTCGACATTGGCAACCCTGCCACAAAGCAACTGCAGGGCGCCGATGGTAGGGACATGACCGTGGTGAACTTTGACAAGCACACGCGGACGGCAAAGATCATCGGCGAGCTGCAACGATTCCAGATCCCTTACAGGCTCACCGAACTGCCAGACCTGCAAGACTGGCTGCAGTCCGAGATGAACCGAGTGCGCGAATCGGATGCGGCCAGCAACGTACAGGTCACTTATTACCGCAAGTCGCTCCTCCTCGAACCAAGGGAGACGAACATCCCCAAGACGCCAGTGGACGGACCCAGCGCAAACATGTTTGTCTGGCGAAGGGTCGACAGATCCAACAGCTTGGCACCTTGAAAAAATAAAAAGGAAATAAACGAAGAAGGAAAAAAGACCTCATCGAAACACAAAACCCTCATAACACACCAACCACACACCATCAGCTGCGTTTGTTATTACTAGCTGTTTTTTTGATACCCAACTCTTTTGTCTTGCAATTCACATCATAAACCAACATTACTATCAGCCGTCTCGAAAAGGGAGGGTCAGTCAGTTCTGGAACGCAGCCGATACTGGACCAGATCAGCCCATATTGACGCGATTTTACGATCTGCAGCGTTTCGGGTACCTCACCACCAGCGATTACTTCCCTTCGCTTCGCTTGTCCAATTTCCTTGTTCTTTTTCTTTTTTTTTCTTTATTCTCTCTCAAGTCTTTCATGTCCGGTATGACCAGGGGAAACCCGGCAATGTTGGCAAAAAGCGGAAATTCCCACGCATTAATATCAAACGGAAACATTCAGGCAGGGGCGCAAACGGGGGTCACAAAGAGGGCACGTCATGATGAATTAAGGGGGGCGTTTGCGTACCATCGCAGGAATGATTGATCGATCTAATTTTGGTCTCGTTATTTTTTGCTTTTTTTTGCTTTTTTTTGTTTTTGTTTTTGCTCGCCTCAGGCTTGAGGCAACTGATTATTATGTCTTATTGTCAGTATTGTTATTGCATCTTGGATTATCCCAGTCACCACCGCCAGCTGCGGTCATGGGGTTTTCCATTTGTTTTTTTGTTTTTGTCTGGGGCGAAGTGGGTGGGAAGAGCCCCGGGGGGGAGGGGAGGGGGGGTTGCATTTCCTCTTTTGAGGATTCTGGCGTGGTTCTGAAAAGATGACAAAAAGTCTACGTGGCATAGGCTTCACAGACAGTGGATGCTCTCGCTGAGCAAATTCTTGGGCAGGTGGAGATGGTCAGTCGGCGACGATGGCAATCTCGCTAGCCAAGCGCGTCGCATAAACCAGGATAGTGAAGAATACAAAACCGTCGGCAAGACGTCGGGTCTCGATCAAATCTTGATTTGCCTTCTTCTCACATCTCGCGTGATTGTCGTCCTCGGTGTGTCGGAAGAAGAGTGTGGAGCTTCTTTAGTTTCTACATTCTTACATTGTACAATATAAATGCTTCGTCGGATGCGGTTTTTCTTGTGTGAGGTGACATCTCATCATGCCTTGACCCGTTTTCCTCTCTTTTGCGGTAATTATGTGTGTAAGTAAACCCCTGTCTTATCACACAGTATGAAGGTCTCAAATCACCGACGTCTCTCTACATTTGATATGATATATATTGATTTTGGGGGGGGGGGGGCGAGAGGTCCTGTCCTGCTGGCTACACTTTGCAGAGCTTACGAACATGCCTATACAACAACGTCTGACCTGAAGGGGTTACATATTTTGGCCGGTTCCCACAAAACTTTTTAAAAAAAGAAAGAAAAAAAAAGAAAGGGTCTCAACCGAGCTTGTCTTGATCCGGGGCAAGGTTTGTGTGTGATTGTTTGGCAATGCAGAGGAAAAGGCCCTTTCCCTCCTTCATTTCCTTCCTCAAATTTTTTTTAGTTATTGCTCTTTTCTTTACTCGTCTACTCTTTCAAGATTGTTGGGTATGTCGAGGTATGGGGAGAACATGATCATGCATGCATATCCCCCCCTCCCCGCAATCCCCTTCGTCGCGTCTTCACCAGCCAATCAACAAAACAAACCCATCTCCCCCCAAACCTCCCTTCTTTCCCCCATACACAACCGAGAAAACCACTCAGATAAACACGATATGCATCAGCCTCCGCCAAGTAGGCATCGCAGCCAGCCTGGCACGGTACGCATTAATGTCGTCCCAGTCGAGCTCGCGGCGGCCGATATCGACATCGATATCGCGGGTGCGCAGCCAGCCCTGGCGCTTCCAGGCAAACCCGCCGATCCAGAAGGCGATGACAACGGGGGCGGCTAGGTAGGACTGAAAAAAGCCGGAGGCGTCGTTGTAGCCGCCTTTTGGGGGGCAGATGGCGACGTAGAGCTGGTTTTTCCCCCGGCGGGGGGGGGGGGGTAGTCGGTCAGTATGGGTTGGGAAGATTGGGGCAAGGGAAGGGTGGCACGACAAACCTGAGCGGCCAGGACAAGAACTACGAGAATCAAACCCAGCCAGCTACCGTAGACGCCACCGATGGCTTTAAAGGGGATTTCTTGGGTAGTGTGGCCCGCCATCCGCCAGGCCTTGCGGAAGCGGATGTGAGCGAGGCAGATGCTCCCCCAGGTGAAGAGGGCGGCGAGGCCGGACAGGGCCAGGAGCCAGTCGAAGACGGTGGGGCCGTTGGCGTTGAGGTTGACGTAGGCGAGAAAGCCAAAGAGGAGGATGGCGATGACGCTGAAGAGGGGCCTGCCGGAGCGGTCGATGTAGGTGAAGATCTTGGGGGCGTAGCCCTGCTGGGCGAGGGCGGTCAGGGTGCGGGAGCCGCCGTAGACGCCGCTGACGCCGATGGAGACGACGGAGACGAGGATGATGACGTTCATGAAGGAGTCGAAGCCCCGGAGGCCGGCATATTTCCCGACGAGGACAAACGGGGAGGCGTTGATGTTGGCGTAGGGGTTGGCGCCGAGGAGGTCTGGGTCGTCGGAGGGGATGAGCAGGCCGACGAAGAAGAGGCCGAGGATGTAGAAGAGGGTGATGCGCCAGAACACCTGCTTGATGGCTCCGGGGAGGCTCTTGACGGGATTGGCGGCCTCGGCCGCGGCAAGACCCACGAGCTCAGTGCCGGAGAAGGCAAAGGCGGCGGTGACGAAGACGGAGCAGAAACCGCGGAAGCCGTAGCGGAAGGCGCCCGGGTCGTACCACAGGCGGGCGCCCCAGTAGTGGCTGTACTCGCCATCGGAAGGGCCGCCGCCCAGGACGAGGACGAAGGAGATGATGATGAAGATGACGGTGGCGGTCAGCTTGAGGCTGGAGGCCCAGAATTCTTCTTCTGCGTAGCCGAGGGTGCCAAAGACGTTGACGATGATGATGAGGGCGAGGAAGACGGAGATCCAGACGGCGACCGAGATGTTTGGGTTCCAGTACTGTACCGTGAGGCCGCACACGGTCAGCTCGAGGGGGAGCACGATGGCCCATTGGAAAACATAATTCCAGCCCTGTTGTGAAGAAGAAGAGAGAAAAAAAAGTAAAGTGAGTGAGTGACTGAAGTGAAAGTTGAGAAAAGGGGACCATCATTCAAGGAAAACTCACCATGGCGAAGCCCCAGCTGGGATCGATAAACCGTGTCGAGTATGTATAGAAACCACCCGAGACCGGGTACATGACGGCCAGCTCACCAAGGGCATAGACCACATTAAACATCATGACCCCAATAATCAAAAAGTCGATGAGCAGCGAGGCAGGGCCGCCGGTGGACAGGGCCGACCCAGAACCAACAAAGAAACCGGCGCCGATGGAACCACCGATGGCGATCATGTGCAGGTGCCTCGACTTCATGGATCGCTCCAGCTCGACGATGCCGCGGCCGTAGTCGCGGGGGCGGAAGCTGTCAAAGGACAGGCCCAGGCGCGTCATCAGGGGCTCCTCCATGACCGCGTCCGTGATGGTCTTGTGCTGGCCGCGTGTGGGCGACGACTCGGGCGCCGAGTAGTTGGGGAGGTGGTGGCTGTTGTTATTGTTGTTGTTGTTGGCTTCGGTGAGGAGGTCTGCTTCTTTGGTGGCGGGCTGACCTCGTCCCTCTCTGGCGTGGGAGGGGGCTGGCTCTGCGGGCGCGTAGCCCTTTTCGAGTTCTTCCGACATGATGATTGTTGGTTTTTGTGGTGACTGGTTTTTGTGGTGACTGGTTTCTGTGGTGAGCTGATTTGTTGGCGGCGGCAGCAGCAGCAGCAGCAGCAGGAGGAGGAGGAGGAGGAGGAGGAGGAGGAGGAGGAGGAAAGAGAAAGGCTGTGAAGAAAGTGTGTGTTTTGTTTGTCTGTTTTGTGGTCCAAACTGTGTAAGTCAGACTCAGATCGTAGAACCATACACTGTTCACCTGACAGCAACCAACAAGTGGCGAAAGAGGCAAGAAGGAAGAAGAAGAAAAAGAGATAGAGAGAAAAAGAAAAAGACAAAAAAGAAGTGACGTCGTAATCGTGCTGATAAAGCTGAAACCGAAATCGGGGGAGGAAGTAAGTAAGTAAACGGTGGAGGAGGAGGAGGAGGAGGAGGAGGAAAGGAGGGGTGGTCATTCACTGGTTAGGGGGACAAGAACTAGGCTAGATGTCATTGGATGCGATGAGATGGGATGGAATTTGCTTCTGGGACCGAGGACAGTAAAATCACCCTCCCTGTTCTCCCACCTTTCAAGAAGAAGAAGCGATGCTACCTACTTTAATTTTCCTGAATGCGCCTAAGAGGCAGATCCCCCAGATTCAGAAGCTAGCCGATCAGTGTCGAATCTGGCTTCACACCCTCCTTCACAGGTTTTGGAAGGGGAAATATAGTGGAAGCATTCTCGAAGCCTGCCCCGTTTCAAGCCATCTCACTCTCTAGCACCGTACCAGTCCTGATACCATGAGTGCTATAACATAGTATTCATCAATGAGTGGGTTGAGTTAATAGTAGTGTCAGCCGCCCTAGAGAACCATCTCTATACCGATCGCATGGCTTCCATCTCAACGGTTTCCGTGTTATGACAGGTCAGAAAGGAGAGAAAAGCATCCGACTTCTTGTGAGAGAGAGAGAGAAGATCAGGGACTTGGGGTGTCTCTACAGTGTCTGCAGTGTGTCATATGACAGGGTGTGGTATTAAATGAATCCATCGAGTGATTGGCTGGACCATGCCTATGCGAGCCAGGCCGACAATTTACTACTAAACACGACCGCGCGGCTCCCTCGGGTGAGACGTTGGCTGGCTGGCTGACTGGCTGGCTGGCTGGTCGCCAGGGTCAATGATTTGATTGCCTCTCCTTCTGGGCGAGTGGTTATTGTTTTTGTTTTATCTTTTATTTTTATTATTTTTGGTTGGGTCGCACTGGTATGGAGAGAAGAACGAAAAGTGGGTGTCCAAGATGGGAATGTAAATACATGCATTACTCGTAAATATGTTGTGTGTTGGGGTGGAGGGCAGCACAGCCGGTCCTGGCGGGTGCGCGCAGGAGACCAAAATGTCATGCGGGGTGTGGGGTGTTGGGGGGGGGGGGGGAAGAAGGATGATGGGTTTGGAGAGGGGTGCAGGGGTGCCAGAGGGGAAGGGGAAGAGGGAAGGGGGGCCATTATGACGTTGTTGAACATGCAAAAATACTACGTAGTAGTCGGTGTTGGATGCTTGGTTTATTCTCCCCCGTGCTCCCCCTCCCATCCTTCTTCTCGCCGCGTAGAATTCAGCACTGACACTGCAGAGAGATGATCATCCTATCCTACATGATTGGTCTATTTTCTTGGTCCGAGGTAAATCCTATCAAGGCCTTTTGTCAACAAAGTCTTTGCCCCCTTCCGTCCTTTCTATCGCATGGGAGAAAAAGGGAGGGGAGGGAAGGAGAGGGGGGGGGGGGGGGAATCGACGACAAGACCTACTTTCGTCATGTTCTTTTGGGCAGGGCAGGGATGCGATCACATGAGCAGCTCGATAAAGATGCCACAGCAGCCCCCGCCGTCCCAGGTTCTCATCATCGAGTCTCACGCACACGGACGCACGCAGTGTAGCCAGCTTAGGGCTGATGGGTGGATGGACGGATGAATACCTTGTGCAGAAGGCTCCTCCTCGGCCCAGTCGAGTTCATCAGCTGGGGCACCACGCCACAGCAGTGAAACCTTACAGACCGCTGATTAGCAAACAAAATACAAAATAACATCTCGCAAGACAGCTCCGGGCGAGCCATCTCATTCGAGGGTCTAAGCGACAACATAAGCTCGGCGGACCCAACTATTAGCTGGGCAAAGCTGGAGAAGGGGCCAGCCAGGCAGCGGCCGATGCTATGCTGGGTAGTTTATTGGTTAGTAGTGGGAGCGGAGTGTGGGGAAGAAGAAGAAGAAGAAGAAGAAGAAGAAGAAGAAGAAAAGGTCCTTGGCTCGATCTGTTGGTTCTGCCAAGGAGGTAGTGATTGTTGGCGGTGGTAGTAATAGTATGGATAGTTACGGTCCAACATGTGTCCGTTCTCGTTGCCGGCTGGGCTGTGCTGTCCATCCTCAGACTTGTTCGCTTCCTCAAAGGGAAAAATTGCCCTCCCATTTCTTCTTTCTTGTCTTTCTCGGCTCCCTGATATTCCTTAGTTTGACGACGATCCCAGCAGTCGTGATATGCAGGTGGGTTCATGGGTCTTCTCTTTCTCCCCCCCCACCTCAGAGGTCAAGTCCGAACCAAGCTCAGTTCAAAGAAAAGGGCAAGAAAGAAAAACCAAAAAAAGAATAATAAAGAAGAAGAGTTGGAGAGACGTTGGAATTGTGTTTTACCCCACACACACACTCACACCTCTACACCACTGCTCGTGGGGGAAAGGATGGGGCCGGCAGGTGGGGTAGGTCACGGCAGCCCCAACTCCCGGTATCCCAGCGCTACGGCCATCCTTCCTACGGGGTATCCTAGTCATGTCCCCCTTGTTCACTCGACGCCAGTGACATGATGTAATCGCCGTCAGATGGGGTAGGTACCTCCTTCCTTTCTTTTTCTCTCCCTTTTCTCCGCAGACTTGTTCCTTCCAAACCCGCACAAAACCGCATTCCGCTTTGGACGGAGAGAATTGTTTGTTACCCCGCCTAATGCACAGACGCACATCATCTGCAAGGTAGGAAACGGATGATCCCCCAGCAGTAATTGCATATTGTAGTAGTGCGGCGGAACTGGGCAGGTGGGCGGTTCAGGGTTTGGTACTCGCTGCTGCAATGTCTTTTGGTACCCGCTATTTCTCGAAGGATGCCCTGGATGGCACGTGAGCAGGGTGACAATGAAGGATAAACTGTGGTGGGCAACCCGTGCTTATGTGTACATAACACTGTCGCTTTGGTTCTTGGCTTGATTTTGTATCGTTGATGCGCGAATGTGCGTCGATTGATGGTTCGAGGCGACATCCAGGTGGTGTTGTGCAGCAATGGACCAATTTTCATCATGGCTGGGTTGCCTGGATCCAGAACAGTGGAGCAGCGCAGATGGCACGTGAGGATGTGGAAATAAATAACTGTATTGAGACGCTTCTGGAAGAAAGGAAAGGGAAGGGAAGGAGGACAGAGGGGGGGGGGGGGACAGCTAGGTGGCTATGCTATCTAGGTGGAGGGTGTCTGGCCCTCGCACAGAGGATGCTTAGATTCATCACCGAACAAGATACAACAATGTCCCTGCTGAAGTTTCAGGCTGTTCCTGAGTGGAGGTACTTCATCAAGTTGCTTCTTTTGGTTGCGCAGGCAAGTAAATCGTGGCTGCTAATTACTGGCCAGATGCCATAGTTCGTACTATGAAAAGTCCCCCAGACCAGCCAGCCCCTTGCATCTCTCATACCCCCTTCCCCATGACAGCATCACGACCCACTGGATCCTCCCCCACGGGGGCGGCGGTCGCATTTTGTCCGTGGGCCGTGAAAAGAGGGAGAAAGAGGCAGACCAGTCTCGGCGCCTTAATAATGAGCTCCATATGAATCTCAGCTATTTCCCTCCCACCAGTTTGGGTGTGGAGACATTGGGAAGGTCAGAGCAGGCGCTTTCGGGTGGACTAGAAACAGAAAAGAAGGAAAAGGCAAAGGACGATGGGGTAAATAGACGCAGGGGCAGTGCAACGCGCGTGGAGAAGACGTGTTGCGGGGGAGATGCGAGGAGGTAATAATTACCAAATTAGTTCCTGTAGGCGGGTTCAGGAAGCTTGGCTGGGCAACGAAGGGCCTCGGCTGGGCAGTCCATGACCTCTTTCAGCCTATTTCTCTGCCGGCCGCAAGGAGCAGGAGCAGGGTCAACCGGCCACTGTTGGCTGTTGGGGTCTCGCTTTGCGGGCAGAAAAAAACATCTATCGATTCCAGTAGAGCCTGACAGACCAGGACCACGGATACAATGTGAGAATGGAGGGTGGTATGAACCCCTTTTGGCTCCTGTGAATGCTGATTGTCAAGCAGAAGGCACGCCTTCTTGCGTCTGCCCATGTTGTTGAGTTTCCAAAACCTAGATGAGAGCAGACGTTACATACTCGAGGACCAGAAAACAACTTTGATTGTATTCGTTATATGGATACATTCCCATCACGCTGTTTGAACAGCCTTGATGGAAGCCATGATGAGGGTTTGGTTTCTTATATCTTGCGCTGACTACTATTATATCCTATGATTGAAGTTGGTATACCCTTCGTATTAAGCATTCGATAGTAGTTTCAGTTTTGAATGGAAAGAAAAACCGGCCTAACTGTTTTGGGACATATCAAGGGGATTCTTTTGTCAAGATGTTCTTGATCATCACATTTGGTTCGAAGATTGTATATCCTCTTCGCCTTTAACCCCCCCTCATTCTCGTTGACAGCTAGCACAGCAGAAGTCCTCTACACCATGCTCATGAAACGAGGCCATACAGAAAACAAAAAAGATCTTTAAATGTTAAGAGCTGGCACTATGACTATACATGTAATAAAGAGTACAATAGCAGTGAGCAAAGGGACAACAGATTTAGCTTGGGCCAGGCTGCATTCTTGCTCACAAGGGACCAGACTTCCTGTTGATTTTGGTTATCAAGCAGCCATACCAGTGATGCCATGATGTCGCTATCTCTGTGGTGTGCAGGCATCTTAGGACCGTGATTTTGGTTTCCGCGATCTGATACATTGCTTCATCCAAGCGACATTACCTCGCCAATGTTTTACGTCGCTACCACGTCCCCAACAATTTTCAAAATATAAAAGCAGCTCCGTTCCCATCTTTGGCTCAGAAGTTTCCCAAACGATCCTACCTTTCCTTCCTTCCTCCAACACACTCTCCTTCATCCAACCTTCTCTCCTCTTCCACCAATTCCAACCTGTCAATCACTACTCAAACCATCTCAGCCCAGCAACATTTCACTCCAACAACTATCTTCTCATCAAGCATCATACCAATTCACCATGTCTGACCAGAAGTCTTCTACTCTGACCACTCGGGAGACCGAGCTGGCCATCATCGCCTGGCGTTCGATCAAGGAGGTGCAGGTACGTGAAACCATCGCGAACGAGCAACGCATACACCCAGTATACTGGTTTACTAAGCGGGCCTTCCTCATTCCACCCTGATCCTGAAGCCCATCTACTCATTGCCTCCATTTCCAAGACGGTTCCTGTGCCATCCCTGCTTCCCCCTACTTAATCCCTCGTTCCCAATCTATCTGTCTATAACCTTACGTTCAGACCCCTCCAGCACCTTCCACCGCGTATCTATCCCAGACTTCCAAAAAAGAAAAGAAAAAGGGCCTCAATAGGCATGTCGGATGCTCCTGACTCTGTCCCACATTGGACCTTCCCTACCATTGATCCAGCTAACAGTCCATCTTTCCATAGATCGACTACGAGAAGCTGGCCCAGGTCGCCGGCTTCAAGTCCGCCAATTCGGCTCGCGTCTGTTTCGCGGCCACCAAGAAGAAGCTCCTTGATGAGACCACCACGACCACTCCAGCCACTCCGGCTGGAGATCGCGTCAAGCGTGCCAGCTCCGTCGACCGTGGTGACGATAACCCAACCCCCACGAAGAAGCCTCGCGCCAGTCGCACCAAAAAGACCCAGGCTCCCGCCAAGGAGGCCTCCCCTGTCGACGACGTCGACGTCTAGATTTGTCTCTGTTGCCTCTGAGGGATTCACGTGAGTGGCCTTGTGTGTGCCACTCGGCGGCGTACTTGCCAGTTTACTAACTTCTGGATGTGTTTCAGGGCGTGCAGTCACTCGTCAACAACCACTGCGGACTTGACCGGTTTCCTCTAGGTAGCGGACCTCAATCTGGTCTCGGCTTGGGCTTTCTTTTTTTTGGTTTGGTATGGGAACGAAGGGCACAGCAAGATGGAAAGGGTGTTGTTGCCCAGGTTCGGATGGCATGTCTTTCGTTTTGATCCTTGGGCTAGGTTTACATGACCTGGCCTGGGTGATGGATGACTCTCTTCAAGGAGCTTACAAGACCATACAAGATGAATAATAACATCAAGGATTGATGATGCACTATCATGGTCCATTTCCTTATCGTTGTGATGTCTCCGGTCTCTGCTTCATTTCTTGTCGTGATGTTCAATTCAACTTTTCGTGATCGCAGCGAATCATGCGCCTCCTCTGTCTCCTCAGCGCTTATGCCCGTGAGACGGCACAATGAACTTCCGCGCGTCCCTCAATAGATCATTGGGCAATGATTCAGCCTCTCCGAATCCTCTTCCCCTCTTTCAGCTAGCTCTGTCATCTAGCTTACGACGTCTTCACACCCTCGGGCTGCCTCAACCCAAGACCTAAGCGTTGTGCCCAGCGTATGGGAAGGTCAGCAACCCCTCACTTTAGGCATCACGATTAAATAAGGGGCTGAAGACCTCCTTTTGTTCAAGAACATATTTTCAGGAGTGCTCATCTCTTTTCTGCGTCCGAAAGTGAGCAAGGCCACCTAGTGCGCTCCTCGTTTGCTTGCATATCAACAAGGCTTCATTTGACTTGGCGAGGATCTCGATCAGCTTGGTTTCCTGGCCGTATATTCAGCGTGTACATTTTGTTGGAGACTGACGACAGTCCATGCAACAGCCCTTTTCTTTCCCCCCGGTTCCCAACATCCCAAGTTAGAATTCTATCCTTTGCGACTCTTTCCACGGCCCCGAAAGACCACTTGACAATGAAGCAAGACCCTCTCGCGCCCCAATCTGCCTCGGGCCTCTCACTGTCGTCCAGTGGCCACCAACAGATCACACCATCGATCATGGACGAGCTCGACACACCCCCGCCGTACACTGCAAGCACCAGCCCGCCAACTGCAGCTGCGGCTAGCACAGCAGCACACACGACGTCGAACGGTACCTCTTCCCCAAGAATATCCGTGCACATCCTAGGCCCAGAGCAGCGATCGAGGCCCTCGCCCTACAGTCTCCCCAGCCAAGACACCGATCCCTACGTGTCACAACCAAAGATGACCACCTCTCCCAACCCCCCTGACGATGAACAACCCTGGAAGCAATACGAAGGCCAGCCGGGCTGCTGTTTCAGCGACACTGGAGGCTGCTTTTTCAGCCAACGAGGCGGGTGTTTCTTTAGCGATACGGGGGGATGCTGCTTCTCGGAGAGTGGTGGGTGCTGCTTCAGCAGCAAGGGGGGTTGCTGCTGTAGTCATGGTGGCGGGGGCTGCTGCTCGTCTGGGGCATCGGTACGTCTTTGTCGTGATTCTTGCTCATCTTGTGTGCCTATGCTGACGGCGTTTGCTTCTGCCTCTAGAGCGAGAAGTAACTTGATATAGCCTGGCTGCCAGATTGCGCTTGTGGGTCAGAGATACACCCTGTGAAGACTGATGTTGGTTGATATCTGGAGGGCTGTGGCCACGCTACTGCGAGTTGGGAGGATTACGCGCGAAATGTCCAGGCAAAGTCGCCTTGCCATGCACCGACACTCGTTGAGAAATACAACTATGGCCTGGTGGACGCAGACGGTATAAGAAGGAATGTTGGCTGGGGTTGGTTTAGACCAAGGGATGTAGGAGTATTGAAGAATCGCCACTATCTTTGTTGGTACTGCTGGCGGGGATTTCAGCTAAGCCATCCATTAAGGAGTCTTCCGTCGTGCTGATCAGCATTGAGGAGGGCCGAAATTAGTTTGCAACTAGGACGCGACGTGGTTAGGAAAACAAGAAACCGCTCTGAGTATTGACACCTGGAGGAAACCGTAGTACCATGGCCGCAATGGATGATGGACAAAGTGACCAAGTCTTTAGTCAAAACATATGTATTGTCACTAATAACCTGATGTACTGTGGGCACCTGTGAGTACTTAATTACTTGTTATTTGCGTCTTTCAATCTGATATCAAGAGATCGAAAGCAGTGTTATCTAAGTAAAGATCTAATGCCATGAGCTCTTGAAGGAGTTGTCACCATGATAACCCTTGATTCATGGGCACCTCTCCTTTCTCGTGTGAGCATATGCAGCAATTTCTTGCTCGAAACCAGAGATGTACAGGCTTCGTAGACAATTCAAGTCAGTATCTCAATCGAAAAAGGAGTGGGATTTGAGAATATATATAGTAAAATCAGTATTAAACTTTCATCCGAAGAAGAAAGAAGAAAAAAAGAGCAAAGCATCAGAGGTCATTATAAAACCAAGATATTCCCAGGGTTAGGGGTATAGTACTTGAAATATGATATGCCCCACTTTTCCACAACATCTCCTCGCCTCTCAAATGAGTTGCCCGAATCCTTGACGACTTCTTCCCCGAGACTTGAAATGAAAACTTCCCCCTCAACAACACTTACATTTCTTTTGCTCTCCACCAACTTTCCCAAATCTTCCTGTACTACCCCCTCCCTCTCCGGGTCCGTCACACCAAGACCAATGTCCTCTACCGACCATCCCCAATCCATAGCGGACGCCGCCGCCTCACAGGCCGCCGCCTCCAAAATCCCGCAGTTCCTCATCGTTTACGCCAGCATCGTCGACGGGAAGAGCTGGTGCGGCGACTGCAGAGTGGCAGAACCTCTGATCAAGAAGAAATTTCCAAAGGATGGGCCCACGAGTTTGGGTATCTATTACGCCGGCGATAGAGAAACGTAGGTGATTTTCTTGAATTTGAAGGGGGGGGGGGGTTGCCTTGTCCTGTGTTGTTGTGATTTGTCCTCTTCTCTTTCCGGTTTATTTTCTTTTGCAGAGGGGAAAAAGTGATCGGTTCCGCATCATTTGACTCTACCAGTGGGTTGCTGACTATTCGACAATGTCATATTCTATTTTTGTTTTTTTTTAGGTGGAGGAAACCCGACAACCCTTGGAGAAAATTCGGGGTCCCTGCGCTGCCTACACTTCTTAAAGTGACGCCGGATGGGGTGAGTTCTCGCGTGCCATCTACCCGAGCTCCTGTTAAAGTTCTCTCGTTTTTATATGTGCTAATGCATGAACGGGGACTGCAGACTTGGTCAAAGCTGGTAGAGGCGGATGTTTACGACGAGAAGAAGCTGAATGAGTTTGTAGACTCCAGCTAGGATAGCATGGACAAAGATCGATATGCTCCATCGTTGTTGTACGTGATAAGAGACCAGTACACATACACCGTTGTCAAAACTATCTCAGTCAGTTCAATCATCTCAGCCGCCATGCGCCCTGACCTGCTCATAATGTCCACATTGCTTTCTTGCCAAGGACGAGCAGCCGTACCGCAGCCATGGGACGTAAAAGTACCCATGAAGCAAGCAGCTCATGAAACATATTGCCAATGTAAGTGACAACAAACAAGTGCGCAAAGATACTCTCTTTGAAGTTGTATTACAAACTCGCTAGGCTGACTGTACGGCCTCGAACAATGGTATACTGACGACAGACTGGTGTTACGGTCGTATTCTGCCCTGTCTTCTTCTCACATTGATTCTCTCTGGGCACATCTTCAACGTCATTGCTAAATTGTGGCGGTACAATATGATGATATGTTGTGACATGTCATTACCATCAGTACCGAAGCCTACTCTTGGGAAGTCCTTGGTCAACCCCCCCCCCCCCCCTTCTTCCTGATTTCCTCCAAAAAGAACAAAAGGATTGACCCAGAGCCCAGACCAAAATATCTTCAACACCACAGCATAACATTCACTTCTTTTCTTCCGGCCATTGCACAGGTAACTCGACCTGCCACCAGCACCCGAAATATATACCCCCCCCCACCTTAGTCTGCAGAGCATGATGACTACTGGTACCAGAAATTCGACGCTCTTCATAACAACTTCCCCATCTATTTGCAATAGAGTAACTACTACTCACAAACTAATTATGCTCCGCCGTGTTTGAGACTCGTGACCGGCCAAGATTAAACCACCTCCTCCCATGACCTTGATTCGGCTGGGTAGTCGTACCTGCTTCCTGGTCAAGAGTCTGGTAAGCCCTTGGTGTCAGAGGGGCACCGCCGTCGTGAACGGCCATGACCTTCCCCAAGCCAGAACCCAGGCCAGGGCCAGGGCCAGAAGAAGAAGAAGCAGCCTGCGTCGAAGATATGCCAGTACCACGCGTGGCAAAGGCGTCGGTGTGACCCATCTCCAGATCACGGGTCGGCATGTCTATGGGAACGCCTGGAACCTTCCTTCGCATGATAGGCGGCGGGGTAGCAGATGCATCATCATGCGCGACGTCACTTCGATGCTCCCAACTCGGCACACCCACTGTGTACGGCGAGGCTTCCTTGTTCGGAGGCGGCGCAAATGGTGAACTGGTGGCCGGCACAGAGGCTGAAGGCTGTGGATGGAGCGTTGTCGATCCGAGCGACCGGCGGAACAAGCTGGTCAAGCCCCTACTCCGAGGACGGGCCGCTGTCTGCGGCTGACTGGCATGGGGTGGGTAATGCCTCTTCTGTGCAGAGGTGTCCTGCTGCTGCGGAGGCTGAGGCTGTGAAGGTGTGGTCGGCGTCTGGCTGTATGTGTTAGAAGCAGAGTACCCGTTAGAGATTGGGCTGTTGTACGCGTGGCCGGACACGGATCTCTTGCGCGTTGTATCAAGGTTGTGGTGTTTGTTGGACAAGCCGGGAGTTCGCTCTATCATGGGTGTGCCTGGAGCCGAGGTGCGCGCGCGGAGGCTAGACTGTCGTTGAGGAGCAGAGGGTGGTGCCACGACTGTGCCCTCGGGTCGCGGCGAGACCGACCCCGCCAGGCCTGAGCCGAAAAGTCCTGCTTCAGGTGAGGGCAGCGAGTCGCTGAGGGTATCTAATGTGGGAGCATGAGGAGCACCGGCGCGCACGCGTCCATTCCCAGTCAAAGCCCCAAACATATCGTTTGAGTGCCAATCGTCGTCGCTGGAGGGGAAGCCAAACAGGTCTGGTGGCTCTTGGTTTGCGTATGATTGTGACGGACCATATTTGGTCGATATTGGCCTTGCTGTACCACCCCGACTGGGTCGGAGACCTTCTTTCATCCAGTAGTCAAAGCTAGAGGCCTCGGAACATACGTCATCGCCTTCGCTACAGGAGTCCCAGTCATTTTTCTGTCGAGATATCGTGGTCTCATCCGCGGACCGAGGTCGTCGCAGGACGGGAAGCCGGTGCTCGTAATAAGATGCTCCTGAGGTATCCTGTCTACCAGTGAATGCCGTCACCGAAGGTCGTTGCGAGACATCAGACGGTTTGAAATTCCATTGGCCCTGTTCAGCCTGGTCTTTTTGATCGAGGGCCATTTTGGAGAGAGCAGGATACGTGGTGCCGCTTGCAGTGCGGTCACGACGCGGGGGGTCGTCGATGGTCTGACTCTGGCTTAACATTGAGCTCGTCATTGTGTCTGGTGTTGGGGGGAGCTTGTGGTGATTCGAGACGGACTCCTCGGTGAGCACCTTTCGAGGGGGCCGGTCTCTGTCATTTTTGACCCTCAGCAAAGGCTGCGGCTTGAACGGCTTCACTATCGATGACCTCTCCATCTCCTTGACAGGGCGGCCAGAGCGCGAATCAGAGTGTTTCAAGACCGGCGAGTCCTCCAACTTTGCCAATTTCTGAAGGGGCGAAGTCATATCTCCATTCTCGATGGCCTCTTTCGCGCCGTCCCGACTGCCAAGACGGTCATTCTCCTGGACCTTGCCGGGTGTCAAAACCTTAGACGGCATCGATATGCTCCGCTGCCCGTTGCCCCCCATCCAGAACGGTATACTGCGTTGAATATTCGGTTGTGATGAAGTATCGCGGTTTGCGCCTCGGCCGTAGATGCTGAGGAAGGAAGTCTCGCTCAAGACGCTCATACTGGGACTGACATACCCATTGTTGTCCAGCCTAGGGTCCGTCTTGGACAGACTCAGGAGACTACCCTGTGTGTTGAGATAAACGCTACGCAGGGTCTCCGTGTTCTCTGTGCGCTCTGACAGGAAGCTTGGCATACGAGCGAGGGCACTGTCACCTTTGCCGTTGGATGGTGGCTCATCCTGCGCCGCCAGCGCCTCGTCATGGCCCATGGCTGACGCCGATGACGTTGCATCTTTGCGCCTGGAGCTTGGGGAATCGTTCACGTCGAGTTGTCGGACCATCTCCCTATCTCGTAGTAGCAAGTCGATCCGGGCCTCGAGAGACACGATCATGTGAACAGCTTCCTCGATGGCCTTTTCCCTCTTATCCAGTTCTTGGATCAGCTCTTGACAAGTCTCCTTCATGCGCGCCTGCTCGGCCTCCAGAGTCTCGACCGTTTCCTCCAGGGCGGCCTGGCGGCCGCGTCTGTGGAAAAGCTCAAGCTTCAGATCAAAGTTTTGTTTATGCAAAGTCGTCATGGTCTATTCGACGATGATAGGTCAGCTCATCATTCGTCGGAGCCCCCACCACCTTCTCCCCATGATAACAAGGAAACAACGAACCTGTTCCATCTCCTTTAGTGCAGGACCCTGCTTCTTGCTATCACCAGCGCTATCTTGTGTAGAGTCACCACGCCTCCCATCTGCGGTAGCAGAGCGTGTAGGTGTTGCCACAGCAGCCTTCGGCTCGGTGGTAGCTTCCATCTCGCCGGCCAGCCTGGACAGATTGCGCTGGATCTCGGATCTCCTCTCGCGTTGAAGCTTTTCCTGGAGCAGTGAAGAGTGTGGGCCGTGCTGCGAACTGTGCTGGGAGTCCTTGATGGAGCCCTTGGATGCGGAAGTAGGAGGCCGGTCGCCGTTTATAGAACCCATGGAGCCCTTCCGCTGAGTTTGACGAGAGGTGAGAGGTGGATGATGAACCGATCGTAGTCCTGGAGAGGAAGCTCTGCTGCGAGAGGGTTCGGATCCCGGCTGGGGGGCCATCTTCAAGGAAGGATACCTGCTGCTGGACCGCGAGGGTGGGTGGGAGGCAGAAACGGAACTTTTAGAAGATTGGGGACGGTCAGCACGGGCAGCGTGCGGGCTTTGGCCCTTGGATGTCGTAGACATGGCGGCGGCAGATGGATGAGTGGTGAGCCGACAGACAGGAGCCGAATAAGTCGTGTGGAGCCTAGCACAGGCCAGTGTGCGGTGTGAGATCCGTGGTACGTACGAGGTACCGTCGTATCTCAAATGATTTTAATGCCAAGAAGGCATGGATGGAATGTACCAGAGGGAGAGGGGAAAGGCTGCCCTGCCCTGTCGATGTCTGCGTTGGCAGTCGTGTGGTTGAGACAAATTGTGGACGAGGACCGGGTGATGCCTGTGTGGATGTGATAATCTCCCACTCACTATTCGACCTCTTGATGTTGAGCAAGTGTTGGACGGATGTCCCAATATTTCCAATCTAACTGACCATGTCCATCCAAAGATGCCACAATAACTGTTAGTAGTCACACTTCCTCCAGCTGGGCACACAGGCAACCTGAGGACCGGCGAGTCCAGCGAGTCTCTCGATCCAGTGCCCAGTCTGAACAACCAGCCTCGATTGTGATTTTCCAAGCCCACACTGAGACCATGAGCACACCATGACTTTGGAAAACCCAGCCCTTAGGAGGTTGCAAAGTCAGACTGGCCCCGTGCGCTCAATTGTCTTGGGATGATATATGATGTCTCGGAGCCCCAGGCAAGCGGTGCTGGTATGTCTCTGTTGTTGGCTCCTGACTGGACCGCAACGCATGCAAGTGACGACAGGATCGAGCGACAGGCCAACAGATTGCAAGGATCACAGCGTCAAAAACCCGTGCTGCTGGAATGCAACCTTCTGTGTAAAGTATCTAACACAGCAGTAGAGGAAGAGAATGGGTTTGGAGGGGTTTGGACTTCAGAATCCTACCAAGGAGAAGGAAGAAGAAAAAAAAAAGACGTTAACTGCTCCTTCCTCCGTAGACGAAAATGAATAACAAGGCGTGCATGTTAAACCTTACTCCTGCGACCTGCAGGCACTTTGCAGGGAGACCGCGGGTGCATAACGGCAGGGGGGTTCCATGCAGGGGCAGGAGGGTGCTAGCAGGGATATACGGAGCCACAGGAGCAATAGAGAAGGGGTCCCAGCTTGCTAATTGGGGCCTGTAGCTGTAGTACTATAGTACACCCCTGTGCAGTCAGCTTCTCCCAACCACCTCCGCACATTGGAAAATCCATGTCAAATATTGTCTTTTGCTCTCCCTCCTTCTTCCAACCACCAAGTGCAGCCGTTTTATAAGCAGTAATCAGGAAAGAGGCAAAGAAGAAGAAGAAGAAGAAGAAGGAAAAATCTTCCATTCTGCCACACTATATGAAGTTCTTCTTTTCACTCCGAGACATACACGGAGAGAGAAAGGGGGGGGGGGCTGGGAAGAGGGTGATGAGCCATGGATCACGCCTACTATTGGAGATTGTCTCTTGCCGTCCCTGTGCAACTGTGATGTGATGTGCTTTAGTTGGGTCACAGCGCAGCTCGCTCAGTCCAGCCACACATATCACTATCACTTCAGGGGGGCGGGAGTTTTACGAGGGGAAGGGGGGCCGAGGGAACTCAATTGGCACTGATCAACATTTTTTTGGTCCGGATCGCTTGCCTCGTCATGCCCAACCTGCCAACCTGCCAGCCCAATTGAACAAGATTGTCCTTGTTTCCGAAGGGGGCTTGGACACACAAGAACACAAGCTGACTGATGAATTACTGCCCAACCTGGGCCCACAGCTACTACTGTACTGCGTACTCGCCCTGACTTGCACTAACTACGGTATAGTGATTCCGTGGTAGTGATGCTTTAGTGTGTCCGACATGCTTCAATAGGGCCTAGTTGCCCAGATCGACTACTTACTTTACTGCTACAGCATGTAGATCCTCAGACACCCCGTAGCAGTGACGACAAGTGCGACAATTTTTCAGTTTTCTTCTTCTTCTTCTTTTCACCTCGCCTACCACTTTTCTGAAGAGGCGACCTTGCAAGGGCGAACTCTGAACAATACAGTACACACACGACACAGTGAAGATACTCAGGCGCTATTTTCACGGCGAAAATGGTACGGCAAGAGATTAGAATGATGCACTCGCCAGCCCTATAGACAGGGGAGGGCCGGCAACATATAGTTACCCCCTGTTGTCACCCTTGACATGGCCACAAATCCGATGATGGTCTGATGGCAGGACGCACACAGGAAGGAAGCTGGCAATTCAGACTTGACCGACGGAAGAACGAAAATACTATAGAGAAAACTAATTTCAAACTCCACCCCCTCCGCGGGCTACGGGCCGGACCCTTAGCCTGGTGCCTGGCAGTCATGAAGAACAAAAAGAGTTCGGGTTGAGCCACTACTGGGCACACCCGAGGAGGACGGACTTGAGTGTGTGTTTGGCATGTGCAATTCTATCTTGAAGAGTAAGTAGACAGACTGTTGGTATGATCAATAGGACGAAGAGAAGAGAAGAAGACGACTGCCCAGTTTCATCCTGCTGACGCCTCTCCTCGGATCAGATCACCAAAGCCTCTGCAGCACCTGTCAGCGTGTAACCGGGAGGGAGAGAAAAAAAAAAAGAGAGAGAAAAATAAAGAAGAAGAAAAGAAGAAGAAGAAGAAACATGCTCGTCTCAGGGTCAAATGGAAATGGAAATGGAACAATATTAGCTAGGGAGGTCGGCGTAGAAGGACACGGATCAGAGCCTAGGTTGTAAGTGACTTACGATGATGAAGGGCAATGCGGCAATTTGTGCATGCTCATGTGCCCCAACCACAGAGCTTGGAGAAGGATGCGATACAGAAAACGTCGAATTATCATGATGCCAATTGACATGAATAAGTAATCATTCTGCCTGATTTCAAACTTGTGGACCGAAAAGATTCCAAGTAGACGGCGTGGCTCAAGTACGCTGGCGCATTAGCCCAAGGGATGCTATAAGTATGCACATGCACAAAAGCATTCGGATCGGACTTTAGACCGGTATTTACGGCCACCCCAAAGGCTCTGCATTGCCCAAGTGGCGGACGTCTCATCACAACACCAAAACAATCAGTGCAATCGCACATGCAAGTTATTCCACAGAGATTGCTAATGTGTGGACCCGAGCCCATAAATATTTATTGTAAGCAACCAGCAATCCTCGTATGCGAAGCCGAGTCTTGTGAGGATATCTCCGCAAAGCTAGGCGTCGGCGACAAGAACAACTAGACGTTGCTGGCGTCAGCATGGCGATGAACCACGATACGTGTGATCCACCTGTTGAAATGCGGTTCTACGCGTACAAGCTGCAAGATTACAAATGACGAGGGCGTTTCGGCTTTAAGAAGACAGCTGCAGCTTCAACCAATTCTTTTTCGGACAGACCAAACTTATATAAAGACGAACCACGGCGCCCAGCTCATCGAGATACAGTACTGCCTCAACAGATCTCCAACCACGCACAGCAGAATCTCCAACCGCACAGCAAATCCATCCAGCTCACTCACGTTCTAAGCCATCATGGTCCGCTCCTACGATCAACACGCCACCGCTGAAGGCCTGGTCAATGACCTCGGCCCCCGGATCAAAGACAAGGTGATCCTCACCACGGGCGTGTCGCCTCACGGCATCGGCGCCACCTTTGTCGAGTCGATCGCAAAAGCCCAGCCGCGCCTGCTGATCCTGGCCGGCCGCAGCCTCGACAAGACGCAGCAGACCGCCGATGCCATCACCAAGGCCCACCCCGCGGTCCAGGTCCGCCTCCTACAGCTCGACCTGAGCTCCCTCCAGGCCGTGCGAGAGGCCGCGGCGACCGTCAACGGGTGGGCCGACGTGCCCCAGATCGATGTCCTCGTCAACAACGCCGGGATCATGGCCGTGCCCGCGTATGAGCTCTCGCCGGATGGGTTCGAGATCACCTTTGCCACGAACCACCTGGGACATTTCCTCTTTACCAACCTGATCATGGACAAGATCCTCGCCTCTGCGACGAAGCGGGTTGTTAGTGTCAGCAGCGATGGGCACCGTTTGAGTCCTATTCGGTGGGGCGATCACAACTTTCGCGTATGTCACACGAGTCTTTTGTATTAATTGTTATCATTTCTTTTCCTTCTCCCGGGCTACAATGCTGATACTAGAGACTTGAAAAGAACGGCGAGACATTTGAGGCATGGCGGGCCTATGGGCAATCCAAAACTGCCAATATGCTGTTCGCAGTCTCTCTTGCTGAGAAACTGGGCTCAAAGCATGGTCTGTTGGCACTCAGTTTGCACCCCGGCGTGGTTCCGTCGAACCTGGCCAGGTACCTGGACTTTAGTAAAGACCAGGTCGAATTAAGTGAGTCTCATGATGATGAATGAATTCATTAGCTCGTTGCCTCTCAACACCCGTCGCACTTGGGCTGACATGTGAGTGACAGGAGCTGCGGATGCGGTCATGGGAAACCGGGAGGCCTGGGTGGAGTATGAGTTCAAGACGGAGCAGGAGGGTGCCGCAACGCATGTCTACGCAGCGTTTGAGCCCACTTTGGCAGGCAAGCATCCTTTTTTTCCTTCCTTTTTCATTGCCATCTTCCCCCCTCTTTCGCTCGCCCGTCTTGGGGGATGTGCAAACTTGGCTGACTGGTTCCAATCGATAGACCACAATGGTGCCTACCTGGGGGACTCGCACATTCTTGACCCCTGGGTCGAGACGGTGAGGCCATGGGCTACCAATAGTATTGAGGCGGAGAAGTTGTGGAGGTTGACTGAGGAATTAGTCGGAGAGAAGTTCGAGTATAACTAAGAAGGTTGTTGGGCCAAAAGGGTTCACGGGATTTCCCAGACGGTGTTTATTTGTTTCTCTACGAGAATAATCGTCTGTGTGCAGAAGACTTCCCTCCACGCCACTCATTCCAAAATCTGCCAAGAATGTATGTACGAATACTCTAGAATTGAAATAGTCACTCTTTTGAAAGGCATCAAATGTTCTCCGAATCGGATCATCAATAAGCACCCATGGAACGAACGAGAGGTGTTGAACAGGAGGCCGGTAATGTTTTATGTCGGGAAAGAATATGGCGAGTTCGGCCCAGTGCAAGATTCACGCGATATGCAGGATGATATTGATGAGGGAGAGGGGGAAAGAAGAAAAAAAAGAAAAGAGAGAAAGAGAAGAATAAGAGGAAGAGGAAAAGTGTAAATAATCAGGAAGACGAAGAAATAGATTCTCAGACAAAATCGCTTTTCATCCCACTGTCGAGTCGTCTCTGGATTTTACTAACACCGGAGCTAAAGCTCTCCTTATCTTATCGCCGGTCTGAGGACTCGTAAGTGGCAACCCGATCGGAAGGTCGTCATCGACATGGCAAAAATTATTTCTTTCTTTTTTCTTTTACCCCCCAAGGCAAGCTTCCAAGAGAAGCCCCCCTACTTACCATGCTCAAGGTGTCTTCATTCCTCCAGACACCATGGCGCTCTCGCCCCGTGCTACTGAGCGCTGCCTGAGAACCCTCCAGCGTCGACCCCCTCGACCAACCCCCACCTTCCTCTACGCGACGCGAGCTTACTCAGAGAGCCACGGCTCAGCGAGCCACAGCCCAGCGAGTCCAAGCTCTAGCTCTACGAGAAAACGCGACGATCAAGAAGATGCCACGAGCACGCCCGCTTCCACTCCGGAGCCAGGACCCATGGCCCGCCGCCTCGAGGAGGCTACCGAAGAAGCCCTCTTCACGGGCGGCAGAGCAGGACGACGAGCAGTCGAAGACGCAGGCTTCAACGAGGAGCTGAAGAACCGTCTGCTCGGCAAGATTGCCGACGCCAAGTTCCAGGATGAGCACGAGGGTATATTGCGAGAGGCCGGCCTCGTGGGCAACGTGCCAGAAGCAGCGGGCCAGGGAACACGAGACATGGCCTCTGCGCAGCCTTGGACGGGCCAGGAGACGCAGTCGGACGCGGTCTTGCGGATGCTGGATGACGCGCGCAAGCCCTTGGCGCCGGGCCTCCGGGGCAAACCGAGGACACCCTCGCTATCGAGCATACCGGTGGACATGCGTCTGAAGAGACAGCCTTCTGTCAGTGCTGGGCGCAAGGCGGCCCACGCAAAAGAGGCGGCAAGTGTATATACCGGCATGGGCATCAAGGAGAAGGGGCGCGGCCTGAGCGACGAGGAGCGCGAGGCTATGAAGAAGGAGCTCAGAGACCGGTTCACGCCTGCTGCGCGGGCGCTGCCCAACACAATATCAGGGCTCGCGGCGCTGGCCAACGAGAGGATCGAGGACGCTATCGCGAGAGGGCAATTCAAGAATATTCCACGTGGCAAGGGCGTCGAGCGTGACGCGCGGGCAGACAATCCTTTTATCGACACCACGGAATACATAATGAACAAGATGATCAAGAAGCAGGACATCGTGCCGCCGTGGATAGAAAAGCAGCAGGAAGTGGTCAAGGCGGCCAATGTCTTCAGGGCACGGCTGCGGAACGACTGGCGGCGTCATGCCGCGAGGATGATTGCCAGCCACGGCGGGTCCCTCGAGGAGCAGATGAGGAGGGCGCAAGAGTACGGCCGGGCAGAAGAGGTGCACAACCCGCGCCGGAGGAGTTCGGACCAGGTGGCAGTGCCAACAAATTCTACAGACGACGTCGTCATGGTTGCGATGAGGCAAGAGGCCTTGCCAGAGCCTCCAGAGCCTCCAGAGCCTCCAGCAGCCGCCGGTGTGGACAATGCTCCAGCAGGGACTGCCGAGCCCCAAGTGACACTGCTGCGTCCTTTTAGGGACAAGTCGTGGGAATCCACAGAGAGGTCATACATGGAGTTGGCCATCGACAATCTCAACAAGCTGACGCGGGCGTACAACCTCATGGCTCCAGAGCTGGCCAAGAAGCCCTACTTCAACCTCGACCGAGAGCTGAAGGCGTGCTTTGCCGATGTTGCACCCCAGCTTGCCAACGAGATCAAAGAGCGTGCTCGACGCCCAGAGAAATCCCTGCTCAACCAGGGCGGACACCAGGCTGGAAGCCTGTTGGACCGATTCGCCAGAGAGAGTCGGTCTGCCAAGGTATATGACTCCAAGGCACCTCATTACGGCTTTAAAGAGATGTGGAGAGATCTCTGGCAGTGACCTCTTGTGTGTCTGTTGTCTAGAGGATAAACGCTGATGAAATCTACTCTAATAATCTATCTTATCTATTCAGCATCTTGTTAACTCGAATTTAATCTCGGGCCATGCCGCGACCACCAACCAATTCTTTGCAATGCAGGTGATTTGTGATTTTACTTTGGTTTCCCTGCCTTGCCCTCCAATATGCATGGCTCATGACAGCAACAGAACCTTGCGCATGACCTTCTCGAGTTTGGCATCGGCGTCCGATACCATCTCTTTCGACCTCCAGGCCACAAACCGATCCGGGCGCACCAGCACACATCCATCCTCTTCAACCCCCCTGCGTCGCGCCCAGTCAAAGTACACATCCTCCCAGTCCTGCTTCCAGCCGATCGAGTACGCCTTGATCTCCACGCCAAGTGCCTTCCCGACCTTGTCAGCCGCAGTCTTCCACGCCTCGCCACCAGGCCCGGTGAGCAGGCAGAAGCTTCTGTGCCCTGCCAGGTCGATTGTCGAGAACTTGTCTTCTGGTACGCGCTTGTTCAGCCATGCATGGGGCAGCCGCTTGCCCGGGTACGTGCTGATCAGGAGCTGCTTCACGGGGTCCTCAGGCTGAGCCAGAGGCGCGGCCTCGTCCTCCAGGTACACAGCGTTCGAGGCGTACAGCTGGTTCATCTCGACCCCCAACCCATGAAACTCGGGCGACGTGTTCTCGATGCCTCTCTGAAACTCCTGTCGCTTCTTGCGTCCTGCTGGGCCTGGGTCGTCAAACTCTTGCAGTATCTTCCTCCGCACCTCCTTGTCGGGCTCCATCATGCCGATGCTTTGGATCCAGGGCATATGATCTCGTAGGCCTTGGTTTGCTCGCGTGATGACATCTCTGCCCACAGGCTGGCGCTCTGTGCTGAACGACTCGAGCAGCTTGGGGCCTGCCTTGCCCGTCTCTACATACGCGATCTTCCAAGCGAGGTTGAAGGCATCTTGTATGCAGGTGTTTGAGCCTAGGCCGTTGAATGGTGGATGACGATGCGTGGCATCTCCAAAGCAGTGCCTATGTGTGTTCTCAGTCATCAGATGTGTGTTTCCCCTTCTTCATCTTCTCTTTCTTCCTTTTCCACTCATCATCGCTGTTCTTATGGAGCGCACTTACACGTTGCCGTCAGAGTAGTACTCGGCCACAATCTCGTTGATCCACCACTTGCTGATGTCCAGGATCTCGACATCCACCGAGTCGTCGCCGATAAGCTCCTTCACCCGCGGGAGGCACTCCTCGTGGGTGGGGCTGAACTGGTCGACGGAGAGATCCGCCCCAGGGATAGGCAAGCAGATGAACATCCACTCGTTCCACGGCTTGACCATCCTGAACAGCGCCGCCCAGCACCACGGCGGGTAGTCGTTCTCGGGCTTGAACACCCAGTGCAGGTTCCCCGTGCGGTTCGGGATCAGATGCGACATGTCGGCCTTGACCAGAACATTCAGCGCCAGCCCCTGGCCGGGCTTCTTCACCAGAGGCAGGCCCAGCTGCCGGACCACCTCGCTCCTCGCCCCGTCGCACCCAAAGAGATACTTGGACTGGATCTTATACCGCAGCCCCGAGACGCCGTCCTCGACCTCGCTGATGATCACGTCCGGCTGCGGGCGCACAAACGACACCAGCTTCGTGTGGAACCGGACCGCCCACCCCTTGTGCACCGCCCTGGTCACCAGGATAGGCTCCAGCGCCGTCTGCGGCAGGTCGACGTGGCCACAGGGGCTGGCGGCGTCGTAGTCCCCCATGCGCTGCGGGTCGTTGCCCCAGCTGTACGCGCGCGCAAACTCCTCGCCCGCCATGGTGCGGCACCACCGCGTGTGCGTCATGTTGTCGCCGCTGGTCGACGCGGCGCGGCATGCGGTCTCCAGGTCGATGTCGCGCAGGCATTCGAGACCGGCCATGTTGGTGATGTGGGCGCGCGGGGTCTCGGCGGTGCCTGGGGCGGCGGCGATCATGATGCCCTTGAGGCCATGGTCGCCTAGGAAGCAGGCCAGCGAGGCGCCTGCAGGGCCTGCGCCGACGATTAGGAAGGGGGTTTTGATGATTGGGTCGTCGCTCATGATGGATGATGGGCGTGGGGTGCTGGGGAGCAGGGTGTGTGTGCTGTAGGAAATGAGGGCAGAGAAAAGGTGGCTTCAGAATGACTTGTTTTTTTTATGTATGTATCTTGAGGTCTATTCTTTGGCTTGTGTATATATTAATTTTCACATATGCTCACCGAGGCAAACCATATATGCAAACTATCTCCAAGGTTTCGATGGGTCATGACTAGCCATCATTGATTACCAAATGATTATTTAGATATTTAGACGCAGGAGTCTGTAATTTAGGTTTGAGTTACAGTCCCCATCGTATCGTTCAAGGGCATTTATTCGTCCGTAGCGTAATGGACACCTCGGATTTACAGAGCACGAAACGTCGATGCGGATTTACTGTCAAATCGGTTATCAGTTGTGCAATTATCTGGTGGGTCATGAACAGCTTCCAAGCACCCGAGAGGCCGGCCTCGGGAACGAGCCTGGACTCCGGAATGCCACAACCAACGCTGCACAAGGCACTTGAGTTGGGGGGGGGGGGGGGCTGCAAGGCTGGCAGCTGGGCCACTGTGGGTACTCTTCAGCGTCGCGGGCCGATGCGTAGGGGTTGCTGCAGACCGAATGGATATCGTCACGCTTTCTTGGCCAGGCTCTGCCCGGGCTTCACCTGAAACCCCCTTCCTTCGAATTTTACCTTGTAACATTTGCCCCCCCCCCACAAGTTCTCATAAACATGGTGAGCAAACAGGTCGCTGCTACCACATCGCCATGTCAAAGGATATAACGCGCACAGCAAAGCCACTTAGTTAGATGCACGTGGGAAATGAAGCTGGTCTCTACAGCGTCTACTGTTGTATTCGGGCTGTCTCAAGTTGCAATCTTGGGGGGCAGGCTAGATAATGTATTTCTGCGACTCAGCTGAGTGCTCTAGAACTTGCCCAATGACGAGAATTATATATGGCCTGTCTTACATGAGATTGGTCGACGTGACGCACACTCTATAAGCATGTCGTGTCTCTCTTCAGGTTCGATTTTGTCCCAAGCCTGCCCATACCCAGGTGAGGTTGAATCATAGGAATATTTATATACTGGTGAATTGTCCCATATATCTACTTATTATATTATCATGCGGTGATCCATTGCTTGCTATCTATCGTGAGATATTGGACAACCCTTCAAGCCTCATCATTTGATCAGCTCTACCTGGACATGAGATCAACTATATCGTTTTGACCATTCAAATTGGCCCAAACAGCAAGGAAAATGACTGCAGGTCAATCAGGTGTTGCCGAGCCGCCCTGCTCGAACAAAATCAGTATCATATTCCTCAATTATGGTTATGGTTCGCTGAGCAGTCGGGCAGCATGTGTTGTTCAAGTCAACACCGCTACTGGGAAAACGCTGGCACTTTTTGCCAAGGCCCTCTTTGGCCTTTGGTGTTGCGGCTGTACACGAGCAAATCAGTTGGAGGGCTATCAAGAAACATCCTACCCAAATAGATCATCTCGACACTCTGTTCGCACCTCGGGAGAGCGTGCCACCAAGTGCATTGGATGCCAGCTTGTGGTAGAAGATGCTCTTGCCAACTTTGTTCCTCCTTGCATTCTGGTAAGGACTTCTCTTTTCGAGTCCATGCTCAGCATGGCGCCTCGGCAGTCTCTTGTATCGTTCAATGGTCTGTATAAGTAAATACTAATCATCATCCTAGGCTGCTTTCCCTCACGCCACTTATCACACCTTCAACTCTAACGATCGAGACCCGACTCGTCAATACCACAACAAATCTAATCGTGCCACAAATAGACTTTACTAGCATAAAATTTGCATCATTCACCACCAGCATACAACGCAATCTCTCGATGATAAACACGAGACATAGTTGATGTTAGAATCCTTCGGCCCACAAGTCCCTGTCCAAAAAGTTGTTCAGGCTTCTGTCCTTTTGAACTCAATATTATCGATCCCCGCTCCTTCACTAGATTCAACATGGAATCTTCAATTTTTTGGGCCTGCGTTACAATGCGAGACCCTCGAGCATGATAGCAAAGATTGGTCAAAGTTTCTACAACAGCGCCAGGATTTCAACCAGTATTTCGAAGCCGGCTTCGCGTATCTCTCGTTGGTTAACCTAGTAGCCAAAGCTTGACCTGGGACATCTTGTACGATGACTATGACGAAGCAGCAGGGAGGTACATGGACGCCTACTCACCGATCTCCTTGTGCGTGACGGTTCCACAATGGGTTGCTACTTATCACAACGTTTCTGAGCCAACCGATCGGCCGAGACCTTCAGCTTCCAACTTTTGCAGAACAGTACACTTGTGCTTGGATGTGGAATGCAAAATGTATCTTCCCAGGCCGACTTTCACAACGTAAATAGAGCTCAGGATGTCACCCTCAACGTCTCACCCCCCTTCAATAATGTGTCCTGTCCACAAGCGAATTTCTCGGTCTGGTTTTCGGCGCCAAACTCTAACACTACCAATTTGCAGGAATTAGATATTGAGGTATCGGCCCATCAAGTGGTCTTTGATGCATTTGCGTCCATGATCAGTGGGGATGATTTATACCCTGAGCTGGGGGCCAACAGAGGAAAATATCTTGGCTGACATTGAGATAGATATCTCTATTAGGTATACACCAAAGCCCTGTTGCCTATACACATATTGCTATGGTTTGTGTCAGTTGCAAGGCCACTTTTCATTTCCTCAACAAAACGACCATTTGCACTCTCTGGACAGTCTACCGTATTGCCATTGATCTATCACTCCTGAGTGTGATATCAGGGACCATGTTCGTGGTGATCTCGAGAGCTTCATACAGCAGCCAGTTCTCTACGATCTTCAAGAGTCGCTCACTATGTGGAAATGTCAGCCCAGGTAGAGTCCCAGGATGCAAGCGGAGAGGACCTCCTCCCCGAAAGCATACAGGATATGGTACTCAAGTATCCTCTCAAGAGCTTAGTGGGAATCACATCTGACTTGTGATGATGTCGGGATCTTCGCCAAGATCTGTATGTGTGCACACGAAGAATGTAACTCTTGAACATGTACTGAAATTTGCTATCTGGACTCACTCAGGCCATAAACAGAGGACGAGAGAAGATGGCCGAGAAGGGGTTGTTTTCGGGGGCACTTATCCAAGGCAGTATCCCGAGCTGGCTTGCAACGTCACAGATAACGCCATGTATTATGGGGAGCTGCATGAAGGGCAACATTAAGGAGGTCATGCGGAGAAGCGGTGTATAGTATACACATGCTACGAGATCCACAGTTGCAATCACTTTATCTCTTTAACGTCCTCGGCTTTGCGCCAATGTGGTCGCGTGAAGGAGGGGTAAGTATGAGTAGACCCAGTGACATGTATGGCCTGCAGTAATTATAGGAGTAAACCTCACTAGCGCTTTACAATAGTAGTTAGAGGTTTCATTAATCCACTTGCACAGGAGAAGGATTTTGTCGTTGAGTTCTGAGTCGCCGGTCACAACTTAATCTCCCCACCCAAATGTCAAGGACGAGCAGCCTTCAATGTCTCGAATGCATACTCAGGTACCATCGCGTTTGAAGATCCACCACTACCAGGCATACTTGGTGTTAGGCAGTCGGCATTGACGTGGGGGTGTTTTGTCGATCTACGCTGCACTTTGACAATGTACAGGCACTCTCACTTCACCACCCGTCTGGCCAAGTTTGTCTTCATTCCCTCCATCTCGGCCGAGAAAATGTCACGGCCGTTTGAAGTCCATTCCAGCATTTGATATCCTTGCTTTTTGGCACCTGAGTGAGCACTGAGAGATTGTCGAAGATAACGTTACAATTATGTTGAATCGTTGCAGATATCTGTCTGATCAAGTCGTGGTTGTAGGAAGATGTCGAATCTCGCTCTCACTCACCTACAATGTTTGGGTCGGGTCTGTCATTAAGGCCGAGCTGTGGGCCACAAGCATTGCTGGCCATGGTCTTGCAATTACAGTAGCGGCTCTGGGGGAAAGATGGATCACTGGAGGCCCTCAAAACATCTGCCAATGTGACCAGATATTGCATGTGGGAGGGGCTTGGATTCCTTCAGCCCCACTGATTTGTCCTTTTTCTCCGGCTCTCCTTAAAGTCTACTGCACCACAGTGAGTAGTCCAGAACATGGCGCTTTTTTTCACTGCCTGTTTACCTGCGCACACTTTTACGTAGTACATAATATCTTAGTAGTGAATACCTCTCTACGCCTCGTGGTGTACGGGGAGAAAGATATTTTCATCTCTATTCCTCGCCCAAGTTTTTCCCTGCTGTCCACGGAGGTAGGTTCTACTCCGCCGTCATGTAGCACCGGAATACCAGAGCGACCCCACCGGCAGTTTAGTCCCATTGTATGTATGCATGCCACTCTGCGGACTTGACGACCAAATCTGACTTGAAAACTTCAAGAGGTGGGGATGATCGCTGCTGATTAGGTATAAGGCCGAGCTGCGGAAAAAATCTAGAAACATCAGAGATGAAGGACTGAGGCCATCAAAGTTTCAAGTTTAGGTCTCCGCATCATAGCGACAAGAGATTGACCAAAGGGAAGAAGGATGAGGCGTCCACAGCTTTGGTACCCCAGAGATACCCGCCGTTCAGATCGAGAAACAATGCTATTCAGCGCCACAACCGCCCAAGTGAACAACCCACGAGGCCAGTTAGAGTTTCCGCCCCTGACAACAGGATCCGCGGGCCCCACGCTTGCCAGAGTCGTATCCCGATACGTACATAATACTACGCGAAGACGTTGAGACATTATCGTCTCGACCTCAGTGGATACACACACAGCCTGCAAGGAGATCAACGGCTTTGCTGGAGTGAGGGCTCGGCTGGGTGGAGTTGGTGCTCTAGGGCGAGGGGAGGGGCCTCTGCCCGGTACAGTGTCCCGAATTGGCAGCTAACGAGAATGTACTCGCAAGACCTCCACGGTGTGGCCATGCACGATAGCGCTGGATACGGTTAGCGAGGAGGGCCTTCGTTGGGGCCTTGCGTGCACTTGTAGTCTGCGAGAGCAAGCCGCGCTTGGCAAAAAGGGAATGGGAAAATGCAGGACTACAAGACAAATTTCCGTATGTATTAATTGAGCATTGGGGGAGGGCAGACGAAAGGCCATTGAGACTTAGAATATTGCCTACTTCAGTATGTATTTAAGTAATACTGTAAGTAGTACATGGAAAAGAATTCCGTTACTACCACACAACGTCTATTTCTATTAATACCCGTCAAGTCAAAGATCTCAACATCTGCGCATTGAGATTCGACCTGGTCACAGATTCGGCACTTGCCGACCACATGTGGACCGGGTTTTTCGTCTGAATCAAGTTTTTGGCCGTGAGCTTTTGTAAGTACATAAAGTGACCCCCGTGCGACTCTGTAGGCGTGACCCCCACGACAACCAGCGGTCGACGGAGATGTCTTGCAGATGCAAGGGGTCGGCATATGTATGGGATGGGCCACACCACTGTCGAACTTTTCTCAACGCAACCTTGGGAAGTTGTATGCATGCTGCATGTTGATAAGGCTATTATTTGCCAAGCTGCAGTACAACCAACCTTCACTGAAGGTCCGTCAAGGCTCTCGTACCTGCTCTTTGTGTCCACTGTCGAGCCCATATTTTTTTCTCTATTTTCTAATAAAATAAAAAAAACCAACTTTTGTTCTGTGTTTACAAATATGTCGGACCTTGTGTGCAGAACTGGAAAGTCTTCCCGTTCCGATGTTGTGTTCATTAATAGCTGTTGCAGACTCGGGCGACAGATGGGTGCTGGCACTCATCAACAAAATAAAGATCTGGTCTTGTATTTTATACAGAAGCTAATATGAGACGCCTATACGCGGCCACACGCCTGTATTTGTGAGCTGTTGTCTCTGAATTTTCCTTCGGCTGTTGCTACCACCGTCACACCAACTCGCAACCCCCATCAGACGCCGCCTCTAGGGAGCTGAGCCAGTATAAATTCACTCTCAATGGGGGACAATCGCGGGCCACAGCTGGAGGGGGTGGTCCTCGGCTTCCTCATCATCTGCTTCATCACCGTGTCCCTTCGTTCGTATACCATGGGATTCATACTCAAGCGTTTCTACCTGGAGGACTATCTAGCTATCCTAGCACTTGTATGAGACAAAGCCTTTTCTCCGTGTCGTCCAAACGTGGCTCTTCAGAAGCGCAGCAAATACAGACAAGTCAACCATGGTGGCCGCAAAGCAATCCCACTTGCTAACACTGAGGTTCTCGCCAACAGTTGATCTACATCGTATTCGCCACGCTGGCTCTGATCAGTATAAGCCACGGCCTGGGGAAACACGAAGAGGACGTCGCCCCGATAGCCCGTCCCATTGCGACCAAATACTGCTTTATCGCAGCCATCGTCTATATCGCCCTGTCCTACCTGGTCAAAGTCATCGTCGGCCTCTTCCTCGTCCGTATCTGCTCCGGTAAGCTTCTCACCTTCACACGGCACTCTTCTATCCAGTGTGATGCACCGAAAAAAGCTGACAGTATGACTGCCCCCTTTCCCCCTTTTCTTTCCCTCCAAAGCCTCCCATCAGAAATGGCAGCGCATCAGCATCTGGACCATGCTCGTGGTCGTAGGTCTCTTCTACGGCGCCTATTTCTTCATCGCCATCTTCGCCTGCCAGCCCGTCGAGTACGTCTGGACGCGTGACGGCCCTGTTCCGCCCACCAGCGGCCAGTGCAACCCCTCGGTCGCGGCGACGTCCATCAGCTACATCGCCACCGTACTGAACTGCGTGGCGGACTGGATGCTGGCGATCTTGCCGGCGACGGTGGTGTGGAGGGCCAGGCTGGATAGGAGGACCAAGATCTCCATCTGCGTTATTTTGGCTATTGGGTCAATGTGAGTAATTCTTTAATGACAGAAACTATGGCCCTATCTATCCATCTATCTGGTTTTCTCTTTCTCTTTCCTCCTTTTACTTACAGACACCTTTCGCGATTTGACTTCTGGACGAGCAGAGCCTCCATCGCAACCATCATACGCGTCTTCTACGCCAAAGAACTCGTCCAGAATGACGACTACCTGTACGAGTTCACCCCCTTGGCGACGTGGAGCACCATCGAGGTCGGCACCGCCCTGACAGCATCGTCCCTGGCGACGCTCAAACCCCTGTTCCGAAAGTTCACCGCCATCTTTTCCACCACGCGCGCGTCGTCCAGCTATGGCCCGCAGTTGGGGCAGGACTCGAGGAAGCTTTATTATCACGGCAGGCAGTCACATCGCGGGATGAGTGCTGCTGCTGCTGCCAAGGCACCGTCTAGTTTTGGTGGTGGTGCCTCTTACGCGTCGAGGAAAGTGTCTCTGCCTTCAATTAACAATAATGGCGAGCAGGTCACAATCTCGCTGCCCATCCAGGCGCGATGGCATTACCGAAATTGCAGTGATGATGAGATCGAGATGGTTCCGGGTAGTCTGTCCTCAGGTGATCTTTCACCGGGGAGTCGCAAGGCTGTTTACTTCAAAAAATGGGAAGACGAAGAGGACGACGTGGTTTAAATACTGAATTGATGTTTTTCTGTCTCAAATGAACCTGCAGCTTTTTCCTGATTCCGCGTTGTTCCTGGATTTAGCTGCATGTAAGTGACATTGTTCTTCCTGGAATAACTCCCACCACTCTTGTGTGCATGGAACTGTAGGTCTAAACCGTATTACCTCAGACCGCGCCCTGTTGGTAATCCTAGCCACCATCCAATCCCCCCTCCCCCTCCTTTTTCCTTTCCTTTCCTTTCTTTTCTTTTCTTTCTTTCTTCCCTTTTGCGGTCAAGCCTCAGTCCTAGCCTTGCGAGATCTGCCCCCAGCGCCCTTGCGTCGATTGCGCTTACGCCCCTCGTCTCGGCGGGCTCGCTCAGTCCACTTGGCATTCAGCCTCGAGATCCTCTCGTTCTCCTCCGGCGTCATGGTGCTAAACACCTCCTTGAGTGCGACGGCGAACTGCAGGTGGGTCGGGACAACGGTCTCATCCCCCGCCAGGTATGCCGGGTTTAGCCAGAACGCATGCTCCGTATTGAAGCGGAAGTTGTTCTGTGTGCGGCCCCACAGCTCGTACTTGAGACGGTTGGGAAAGCCGCAGCGCCAGACGGGGGAGTGGTCGGGGTAGCACAGGTAGCGATAGCGCTCCTGGATTGCCTCTCCCTGCTCGACGCGCTCGAGGGCGCCGGTCTTCTTATCGCGGATGGCGTGGTAAAAGGTGCCAATTTGGTCGCGGACGAAGCAGATACGCTGCAGCTTGTGGAGCGTGTTGAAGAAGACGGTGGCGGCCTGGGCGCGGTCGACATTCTTGGGGTGTTTCTCGATGCAGCGGCTGTGCTTGATGGCCCAGTCGATGTCGGATATAGGGTGCAGCATCTCCTCGGTGCTGGCGTGGACCTCGTCGTCGCTGATGGCCTGCTGGTCGGTGATGTCGAGCTGCTCGAGGGAGTGCATGTCGCGGATAAGGGGGGCAATCTCGGTGACAGGCCCCTTGAGCAGGCCACACAGCGCAAAATGCTTGACCTGCTGCATGGTGTGGCAGAGCTGGCGCAACTTGGGCGGGCGGCGGCCATCGGGGGCCGTGAGGCCCTCAAACATGTCTATCTCGACGCCGCTCTTGATGAAGCTCGTGGGGCAGGCGCGGTGCATGACGTATTCGAGGTTGCGTAGCTTCTCGAGGGCGAGGCTCTGAGGGCGCAGGTTGTGGGTGTCGTAGTCAAGCCAGAGGCGCTCCGTGTTGAGGTAGGGCCAGGTGAGGAACTGGAAGTCCCATGAATGACTACCCCAGGGACAGGAGAGCTCCAGCTGGCGGACCTTGAAGACCAGGAAGTCCATACCCCAGCGGCGCCACTTCAGCAGGAGAAGTCGTACGTCGTTGAGCACAGTATAGGTGGGATCCTGCGTCTCCAGCACGTAGCGCATGGTGGTGGGCCACTGCATGTAGCTCAGCAGCTCGACAAAGTCCTGACCGGCGTAGGGCTTGTGGGGGTTGGGGGTCCGACCGAGAGAGATGGTGAACTTCTCCATGTGCTGCAGCCAGTTGTAGGTGGGCAGGCCGACAAGGGCATTGTGCGAGTCCCTGAGCTTGTCCTCTCGTGTGGCCTCGCTGGCGTCGTTGATGCAGATACTCTTAAACAGGAAGGGGGCAGTGAGCCAGCGGAAGTGTTTGTTGACAAGGGTAAGGTCGCGGAGGGAGCCGCCCAGGAGGACTCGGTCATCACGGCGAACGTGTCGGCCGAGAATGCCGTTGTCAGGCTCAGGTCTGCGAGGAACATCGAAGAGACAATGCTGAATGATCTTCAGCTGGACCTCAACTGGCAGGTCCATCAGAGATGGCCTGTCAGGAGCTTCAGCGCTGGTGGGGTCCAGCTGCATGGCTGCGAGGTTGTTGCTGACGCCTTCCATCTCGAACCTGGATGACGAAGGACGACCAAAGGGAGACGAAGGACACAAGAGATGACGGCAAGAGTAAGTAGGTTCCAATGCTCTTTGATGTACTGATCTGGTGTCTTAGGACTGGTCTCAAGTCTTAACAAGATATGATGTCGCAAGAAGATGAAAGGAGGGCAAAGAGCAAAGAAAAAGACAAATGGTTGGTCAGGCAGGTGAAGTTAGCACAGCTTCTATAGCAAAACTTGCGGCTGGGAATGACTTGTTGCTCCGCTTTTCTGAGGCTATTGTGTGAAGAGGTTGAAAAAATCAGTATTGTGGCAATAATCAGTGAATGCCAGACAAAGTTGTCGATGGACTCGACATCAGGTGATCCGTGTCGAGGTCAGGTTTCAACATGGTCTGGGTGGTTCTTTCCCTTTCCACTGTGGTGACACATATGAACAAATACGACACCATGTGGGAAAAAGCACTCATTAATGGATATTTTCTTATTTGATCTGATACCCCTAGACCTTTCTTCTTTTCTTCTTCTTTTTCTATTCTTATGATGCCAGGAAGCCATTTCCAGTTCGACCAAAAAGGCCTTCGAAAGGCTTCCTCAGGATGCATTGGAGAGATGATGGTCTGACAAACTGGTGCCTAAAAGTCATTCAGGGGCCCAGATAAATAATACTAAATCAAATATCCTTGGTCAATCTGTAATTAATGGACATACACTGTGTCCTACCTTTCTCCAGGCGTCAGAGACAAAGTGCAGATGAGGCTTGTTGATGGATGGCCTTGTCCTGGTATACAATGCCTTATGGAAGGAGCCATGATTGTCTATTTACGCATCCTCCAGAACATCTGTGAAAGCACATACTTGACAGACTCCTAGGCCAAGAGAGGAGAAGAAGCAATTCTCCAGGAGAAAAGAAGGGGGGAAAAAAGGAAAAAAAGGAACTGGACCTTACCAGAATTGAACCAGTGACCTTCCACAAGCACATTGATTGCGAAGCGGACGTGATACTACTACACCAAATGCCCTATCAATGGTCTTAATTAAAAGGCACATATCGTGGGACACATGATAGCCATACTGATTACCAGCTGTGCAAGGAGTATTTACTAGATGTCCATGTCACCGTGGCCTGGCTGGGCCTGAAAGCAGCTTGATCCACGGCTAGGCAGCTTGATTGATATCTCAATTGTTCTGTGACGCCATTCATCAAGTCATTAACAAAGCTACATGTACATAACAAGATCTAGAATGTCACCTATACACCTTCCTGCTACCATTCAGGCCCCTATGGCAAACATCAGCCACAGGAAAACAGCACTCAGCCTCCAACCCTCCCTGGGACCCAATAGCCTAGCACCACTTTGACTTGTGGCGAATGGCCCAGCGCCGTTCTGGGTTGGCGGCCCAACCGCACCTGTCGTACTCGTCACAGCCACAGTCATGTTCTCGATGGCCGCCGTGATGGTGTAGACAGCAGAGTCATACTGGTTGGTATATGAGAATACCGTCCCGGACGGTGGAGCCGAGACCGTCCCCGCAATGTTCGAGAGTGATGCTGTGCCATTCGCGGGCATGTTGTCCGGAGTGTAGAAGGTGCCGTACGCAGGGCTGGTGAAGTTCAAGTCTGTATTGCAAGCATAGGTGTTTAGAAAAGGCGCACAGGCGGACCAGGGCTGGTCAAATCTGGATAGAGAGGTAAAGATGTCGTTGATGCCAATGAAGGTAGGGTCCGTGTCGGAGCAAATGTCGTAGAATCTGAAGAAAAGTCCGGTTCAGTCTCTTCGTTCACAAAGTCTCGTGGGGAAGCTTGGGACACACGCACGCCGAGAGAGCACCGCTTTCACCACAGCAAGCGCAGGCTGCCTCTTCGTCCTCTGCCGTTACAGGATCAGTGTCTGCATCTGCAAGAGCCGCATTGCTAACGTCCGTCACGCAGGTGGTGCCCTCAGCCTCGCTGGTGTCGATGGCCGTGTATAGAGTGCCAAGGTTGCAAGAGCAAGAGTCTGGAGCACCGCTCGGAAACGGAAAGAAAGGGATGCCGGCTGTTCTGATGTCGAGTGCGCACTCCGAGATATACTGGATGGCATATTCTTGATATTCACATTCGTAGACCTGAAATATCACAAATCCTCATCAGCATTCGACTCCCATCAACCTGACCGTGAGCTCAGGCCGGTGAGAAAAGATCGTGAAGAGATTTGCAGACCTTGTTCCAGCATGATGCCATGTAGCAGTTCATCATCTCAGTATAGTATACACAACCACAAGCGGTGATGGCTGCCTGGCTGCCAGCTTGCTCGGCCATGGCGTTGCAAGCCTCAGCTTTGACAGTCGCGGCGTCAGCGCAAACAAGGTACGAGGTGGCATCATTACAGTTTGTGCTCGTCAGATTATATGTGTAAGTGAGGTGTGAGAGAGAAGAGACGACCAGACCACTGGCCAGAGGGTCGTAGAATGAACGCATTATGAGCTCTTTGAGTGCTCAGAATTCAGATAGTCGCAGGTTTGTCCTCGAAGACAACAAGGAAGAAACGGAGCAAGGCATGGATCGTCATGACAGAGACTCGGAGAATATACACAGACCTCAGCTGGCTGGATAGTGCCTTCCATCTCAGCGCAACTGCCTCGTCACGGAAGGAAGGCGCAACTCGCCCTTGCAGCTGGACGGGAAGCACTTTCCACGATCAAGTGAGATCATGACCAGTCGGCGAGAAATTCAAACACGACGTTGGATACAAGTCCTATCCAATCTACAAATTACCTGGGTATCCTATTCCGTTCAAACAGCCATTCCGATCCCCTCCCGTATCTCATAAACAGAAACGCCGCCATCCACATCTCCCACGAACAATCTGTTTCCGTCACCTGAGAACGCCAGCTCGGTCACCTTGTCCAGATCTGCAGCCAAAAGATCCAGCCCGCCACCCCCCACGGTCACCGAACATGAATCTGACTTGGTCGACGACCGTGTGCTTCGTCTCGTCTCGAATGACCTGCCGCCCAGGTGGCTGCCCCGCGAGCTGGCCTCGTCTGTCTTGCCGCCAATGCCATCCAGCCGCCAGAGCTCTCTACCACCTCTAATGGCATCGAGGACCACCAGCGCGCCGTCGCCGCTGCCCTGGCCGCCAGGGTCACAGTACGCCACGAACCTGCAGTCGGGAGAGATGCAGGCACGCACAGCCGGGATAGGATACACGCGAGTCTTGTCCTGGGCGCCGCCAAAGTCCCAGACCAGCACGATGCGCTCGGTTACTGAGACGGGCTCAACCTGCCACATGCCCGGCTTGCCGATGGTGCGGAACTTGGCAGCCTCCCATATGGATACCGAGAAGCTGCCGTATGTGGCGAGCAGGAGCGGGAGGGAGTTCTCCAGCTCGGGATGGCTGCACGGCTCGTGGTAGCGGTAGGGTTCATGGCTTCGTGCGTCGCCATCCAGCTGCCATGCCATGAGCAGGGCGGCGTGTGCTGGTGGCGGGGCCCCTGGGCGAGGCGGCCGCGGGCCGGCGACGGCGACGAGGAGGGGGCCTGTTGCCGAGTATGCCAGTTCGGGGAGTTTGGGAGTGTGAGGCAGCCCTGCCCTACGCAGTTCTATCGTGCGGGCCTTGCCGAAGGGCTTCTTCGAGGACGACGCTGGGGCTGCTGGGTAGAGCTTGATGGCATCCTCGTCTTCACGGTAGGCGGCTAGCGGGTACCACCGTGACTCGTACATGTCGCCTCTCGCAGAGGCCCAACGGTAGGCCTCGGTGATGGTCTGGAGCTTCTTTCGCTTCGCCCAGTCCCAGATCTCGAGGGTGTGGCCAAAGTTCGTGGCGATCGCGGCGAGGTTGAGGGTTTCGGAGAGGATGGTGTGGGAGCGGATGAAGAACTCGCGCGAGCGTGCCTGGGACTGCACGTAAAAGGGGACCTTGATGGTGGATATGTGGATGCCGGAGGACAAGTCCCAGAGCTTGACATGAAACTTGCCATGGCGGCTGGCGAGGATGGTTGATGATGGTGGGGTGTCGAAGGCATTGACGCCGCCGTTGGAAGCCTCCTTGTCTTTCGTATCCAGCTGGCGAAGAGGGATGATATCGAAGACTGGTGAGATCTCCTCCAGCATTGTGGCAGGTCTCGGCTTCGCTGGTGCCGCTGCTGCTGCTGCTGCTGGCGGCGGCGGATGGGAATATGAGCTCGATCGAGGAGCTGGTGTGGGATACGAACCCTGGGAGGACGCGGAGAGGCGCGTGGGTATCGAGCTTAGTGAGGAGTACTTGGAGTCCTGAGTGACATCTGATGATACACTAGACCGAGTATTGAGCGGGTTATGAGGTGCGCGCGGCGAGGTGGACGGCCCTGAAGGGCCTGGCCGCAGTGGCGACCTCACTGGAGGTATTGGCGGCAAGGTTTTGGTGGGTGGAGGAGAAGCTGGCGGGAAGAGGCTGTAGATGGGAGCCGGGCGCTGTGTGGAGCCTCGTGGGCTCCTGTTGTTGTTCAATCGCGGCGGCGGCGGGCTCATGTGAGACCCAGGCCTGAGTGAGACGCCTTCGTCCTTGATCGTCTCGAGGGGTCGGAGAGGTAGATGGAGGGCGGCCTCGAATGTGATGGATTCTTCAGGTCGTTGTGCCATGGCCTCAGGCATGGAATCTCGCTGGTCGAAACTGCGTATGGAGGACGATTGCCTGAAAGACTTGACCGCGTCTTGGACGGAGGGTGTGGTTGGGGTACTTCTAGGGAAGTGTGCATCTTCACTGGAGTAAGTTGAAGTGCGGTGGTCTCCGACCAAGTAGCTCTCCACCGCGTCCAGGCAGCTAACAAGCAACGCGTCCAGACGTGACATATCCGGTATCAACTCTCGCCTCAGCCGTCCCAGTTCGCTACCTGCCTGTTCAATCGAGATTCTGGTTGTGAAGAGGTCAGTAATTACTTCACTTCCACGTTCACATTCACATGCGCCTCCCATCAAGGGAGGGCCCCCTTTAAGCAGCCTCAGGATCTACTCACGACTCCGTGGCCCTGACCGCTACACCAACTGTCTTCCTACATGCCTCGAGAGCCATCTTCAGTTCACGGACCTCCACAGGGGCATCCGAGAGGGCCCAGCGCCCACTGCGATGCGGGCCCGTCCCGCACTCGGACAACACGGCATCAAAGCGCTTGCAGATGTCAGCGCAGCTTCGAATGACCCACACGACCGAGGACTGCAGTTCGGCCGGCACGCCGATCGTTCGGATCCGGGTGAGCAGGCCGGTCAAGGCGAAGAGCTCGAAGAGTACGGGCTCCAGGTCCTCCTGTGCGGGCGCGACGTCCCTAACGAAGCCATTGGCGATGGTGGTGGTCCGGTCGGCCTCCGCGAGCGCCGCGGCGGTCGCCGCTAGAAGCACCCCGTCCATGCGGACCGGCCGTCAGACCGTTGATGAGTCGGTTCTGGGCTCTGGATGCCCGTCACTGTGCCGACACGCTTTCTGGACTGGACTGGAGTTCTTGACTGGGAGAGGAATAATGTGGTGCGAAGAGGAGGGTGGCGTCTCGTGGACCCATCAAGCCGTCCGTCCGTCCGGCCGGGACATGCGTGGAGTGCGATGGGGCAGAACGATTTTCACGCTGTCTTTTAAGGCAAGTCGAGCTTTAAATGAAATGCTCGCCTCGACCACTACAGATTTCTTTCTTTTCTTGTTCTCAATGTCGTGCTCTCTCTGTAAGTATGCATCCAGGCGTGGTGAGGGGGCGGATCCGTCTGACAACGGTGTGTATCATAAAGCTTTCACCTAGAAAGCCGGACGACGACGACTGTATACGGTTTGGGGTGTGGGATAAAGTGAGAGAAGGAAAAAAAGAAAGAAAAAAAAAAGGCCAAAACCAGAGAGGGGTCACCCCATTGGCATGCGAGTAAAGGCCTCACCTCACTAAGGGATCTCTCTGCGCCAGGCCGATCCTTCGTTTTTTTTCTGTTGGCGTGAGGGCGGCCGAAGGGGTGTCCTTGTGTATCATTGCCCCAGAAAAGCCCCCAGGTTGGACATTACTAGCGGATTCTGGGGGATATTGGGGCAATCTGGGAGGGCGTTGCTCTGGCGGGGTGAACAGGGGGCGCTGTCCCGGGTCGTTGGGACCATTGCACGAGGCGAGTCACCTCAGTACTATGGTACCGACAATATATTATACGTGGAGATCATGGTGAGGAGCCCGGTAAGCATCTTCTGACCTCCCCCAAATATCATGCACGACCTGTCACTTCTTCATTTCCTCCGGCAGGACGCGATGATGGACTGAAACAGACTGGCTGGTCTTCTCCCGCCTCCAGCCTCGGGGGGAGGGCCTCAACCACACACCACTCTGGTCTCTTGTGTTGTGTCTCTCTATCTACTATAGTGCGAACCCTAACGGCGGGCTGACACTATGGTGACGGGGGGAAAGGGGGTAGAAGCACCGGCAGGGGTGTGGTTGGGAGGTGGTCTCGATGTCGAACGCACGCCATCCACACGGAAGAGACAGACAGACAGAAGTGAAAGTGCGAGTCTCAGACGGGCCGACAAATCGCATGTGGGAGCAGGGGTTGCTGGTCCCCGTCACGGATCGTCGCCCGGGTCTCGCTGCAAGGGATCATTCTGGTCTGCCAATCCCAATGCCTCCACAAGCAGCCCGTCCAGGCCGCGTAGCCGCTGGTCGGAGCCGCCACTATTCTTCGAGCTTGGGATTGGCGGCGCGCGGGAGAGAGGGCACACCAGTGAGAGTAGACACGAGAGACATTTTGGACCTGGCGTGTGTGCCTGGCTGCCTGGCTAGCACTAAAAAAGAAAAAGAAAGAATAAAAAGAGATTCGTGATTTCGATGGACAGAAACAAGACGAAGCATAAGCGGGTCGGGTTGCTTATGCTCACTGTTATCCACCCCCTCATTCCCTTATTCCCCCTCCTCCGCCCGCCCGTGCATCTCAGATTGATCGATTAATGTGAATTTTTCAGCCCCGACCCGCTCGCGAGGGGTCTCGCAGGGAGCCCTGCGCGTTCCTATCACGTCGTCTTCTACACTTATGTAGGCTCTTATGGTCCAGTCACACTGCAGGAACCTTTGTTAGCGCTGCTCTCACAAGCGTATTTCCCGGGCTGACCTGGGCATTGAACCGGCGAACCGCGGCCTACCTCGCCGACGGCGTGAGCGGTGCAGACTTCCTTAAGCAGTAGGTCCAGTAGCAAATTTGCCCAGCCCATGTCTCAGCATCGCCCTGAAATCACGTGTAGGCGGGCGAGCGGATAACCTTGAGGGCTGCTGAGAGAGACAAACAGTCAGAGACAAGAGAGAGAGAGAGAAGAAGGGGGGGGGGGGGGAACCGGTCCAAATCAGCCAAGGCTTTGCTAGGTAGGGTTTCCGGGGCTGGGCTCCACGTTCGGCTCTTTGCGGATCTCTGATCTGGGTCCTATCGGCTGTGCTACTATGGTGCCACTGCAGAGAAGTGAGACTAGCCCTTCCATCATCGAGTCTCAATGTCCCGCAGTGTTTGCGTTGATGCATGACTAGGGACGAGGATCGATCGATGCTGTGCGAGGTCCCTTTGGAGTTATCAATACTACTATAGTGTAGAGAGGTAGGGAAGAGGTAAGGAAGAGGGAGGGAGAGGAAGGGAGAGGAAGGGAGAGAGGCGTTCGTCGTTCCATTGGGCCCGGTACTACCCACGTGCATCTTGCCCTTTACGCCATACTTTCGCCAAGACGTTGCATGAGAGTCACTGAGCTACCAGATGGCCTGGGATGCTTGTTTAGACTTGGTGTTCTTTTTTTTTCCGCTTAGGGAAATGGAATGGAAACTGTTGATCATTGACTCGTATCCGCCAAATGGAGCCCAATAAGGCTCGACAGCGCAGGTCATAAGTACTAAATGGAAGATCCAACATTCTACCCAGTCTACTGGCTATATAAGTAATTTATTTGGCACGCTATTGGATCATCATTATTACATTGAAACCCCATCGTTGTCGTTTATTTTCTTTCTTCTTTCTTCCTTCCATTTCGTATGGTTGGAGGACCAGATTGCGAAAGGGAAGTCGAGTGCAACATGAAAAATGAAAACAGCAAAATCTAGCCTCTTCCATGGCCAGGCAACCGTATTCCCCCACACTCATTCCAAGTCGCGCATATATTTATCTCGTCTATCTAGGTGATGTGCCAGTCAAAAAGCCAATTGGGTCCCTAAATCTTCAACGAGGTTGATTACGTCGCAGAAACCGTGGGCTTTCCGCCCCTCTCTGCTGGCAACTGGATTCTGCCAGCCTGCTTGTTGGATCCTGAGGGACGAGATGGTTGCCCTCTTGGAGGTGGAAGAAGGGGGGAGGGGAAGGAGCTTTCTTGGGGCCAAGTGGTATTCTTTGCACGCAGCATTTATTCTACGTGAGGATTGGGCCGGCGTGCCGATTGTCCTTGGGGTCCAACATTCTGAAAGATGAGGGTTGTTGAAGAGTTATTGTGGGAGTTGGGCTGGTGGGCTGGTAGATTGGGTCTAGAGCCTGGCATCTATCTAGGAGTGAAGGGAAGAAAGAAGAGGGAGAGAGGGAGAGGGACAGAGTTTGACCCAGGTGCATGCTCTTCGTGGGGGTAATTGCTGCTCTAGGAGCCGCAACGCAAGACCGCCTCTTCTCTCTCTATCTTTCAGTCCTGCTGGAAACCTTTTCCCCCCCTCCTACTCATCGTAATACGCCTCCTCAACCTCCTCCTGATACTCATCCCGGGCCTCCTCGATGTCACTGCCGCTGGCATCCGGGTCCTCCAGCGTCTCCTGGTACTCCTCCCTCGCCTCCGCGACACTCTCACGGTCGTCCTCAGAGATGGGGTTACCCCAGGCGTCCAGGGCAGGACCGGCAGGAGGCTGGGGCTCAGAGAACTCCTCCTCTGGTGGTGGGGGAGGAGGTCGGTGCTCCTCGTCGTCATCGTCTAAAGTGGACGTACGTGTCAGTCTTGAGGGGTTCTTCGAGAGATGGTTCCTGCATGTCACTTACCCAGCGCTTCAGCAACAACCGCCGCGCCAATCCCTCCAACAACCAGCCCGCCCGCAGCGGCAAGCATCATGTTGCGCTTGTCGTGGTCCTCCTCCTTCTTCTCCTGCTGCTCTGCATAGCCCTCCTGCCCACGGTAGTCGTTGCCACCAGGCGGCGGCCCGGCAGGCGATGCGTACCCGCCGCCACGAGCATACTCGCCGTACGCAGGCATGGGCGGCTGCGGCGGGACGTACACGGGCGCGTCCCACAGGGCACGTCCTGTGGTCTCGACAAAGTACCAGCGCTGCAGCTGCTCCGAGAAGACGGGCAACCACTGGTTGGGCACGGGCGGGTACCCGCTCGGTGGCGGCGCGCTTCCGTACGGTGCTGGGCTGCCGCCGTAGCCTGGCTGGGGGGGTGGCTGGTTGTACATGGGCTGCTGGTGGCCGTAGGGAGGCTGTTGCTGCTGATAGTAAGGGTCACGCGAGCCGTATGGTGGTTGTTGAGGAGGCGGATAGTGGTCTCCTGAAGGGTAGCCTTATTTGTTGCATCTCAGTACTGTATATCTTGGTCTCTTTTGTTTCGTGAGAGAGCGAGGAGAGTGAGAAAAGAAGCGTGGCTGCTGGGCGTACCTCCTTGTCTGGAATATTCGTGGCTTTCTCCGGCGTCCTTGTCCTTGACGGACATACCGTCGAACTCGTCTCTTAGCTTCTTAAAAAAAGACATATCGTAGGTCGTTGTGTTGGTCAATTTTAGGGAGTGTAGAAAAGAAAGAAAGAAAATTGTTGCTGTGGTAAAGAAGTGTGTGTACGGTGGGTAGTTATCTCGATTCGAATACTTCGGCTAAGGGGAGGTTGTCCTCTTAAATGTGCAGGTGGGTGACTTGCGCCGTGAGAAGACTCATACGTGTATAAAGAGGAAGGCCCCAGTAAAGCTGTCCTGTTCGTTCGTCACTGGAAACAACAGTATTATGACGATGAGCGAAATAGTGACACGAACGTGTTGAGTGGGTCTCAATCTCGCACCTCTCCTCCTCTATATTAAGGTTTGTGTGTGTTTGTGTGTTTTAGATGCTGTATGTATGTGCTGTCTATGCAGCTCGCCAAGACGGGCGAGAATCAACACGAAGCAACGACAACTGGCCTGAAATCATCCCAATTCCAGCGGGCCAAGGCGCTGTTGTTGTTCCACGCAGCAGACATGCTCCACAACGCAAGGGCTGCACAGGGCGCATTCTGGAACCACAAGCGATGTGCAGTCTCAGGACAGGCGCATCAGTATCTTGTGCCGTCGCTCGGAATCTCGGGAAATCCGGCTGGAGACAAACATCAATCGGGGGCCTTGAAAATGAAGAAAGAGAAAATATGACTCCGTGGATTGGGTGAGTAATTGGTCCAGCAGTCTTTGAAGTTGATACAGTGTTCAAGAATGACGATACAACAGCCTTCGTAGATCCTCATCATTTTCAAACAAAACTTGGATATCAAACATAGTAGACACGTGGCCCCCTTGCCTATGTAGAGCAAACAAATCTGGAGCTGATAATTTGACATTCGCTAATCACAAAAACGGACGGGATTTGCTGGAAGCGAGTTTAGATTTATAAAATAAAATTGCATAGCTACTTGAGGAATCAAATGTAGACACCAGAATGACTTTGCATACTACCTCACAATCTGTCGAACAATCTGGTTCCCGATCCACAGCCTTCACAACTTAAGTACTTTGGGGGAAAATATCAGAACGCACTCAATTCGTCAAACTCAAGCACAGCAGTCCATAATCAAACGTCAGCACTAGCAGAGAATCACACAGAAATAGGACCCTCCTTGACAACGGCGTAGAAATCATTGATGAACCAAGTTACAGTTGAACTTCGCTTCCACGGCTTCTCAGGGCTGAGGACCTGAAAATCAAAGGATCGGAGCAGCTGTGGGATGAATCGTCAGCACCAGTCAGAGTCGGCCCAATGCAAGATGGGAAGAGGAGGAGGAGGAGGAGAGACAAGTTGTTCTTGACTGACCTCAACAAAGATCTTGTTCAACTCCATCCACGCCAACAACTTGCCCAGGCACAACCAGCGGCCAAACCCGAAATGCAGGTCAATCGTCTTCAGACGTCTTGCCTTGGTGGCCTCATCACATTCAATGAACCGTTCGGGGCGGAAAATGTTCACATCCGGTCCGAACACTTCCTGGTTCTGCATCATACCAATGTGGTTGGCAAAGACCTCTGTGCCCGCAGGGAGATACTTCCCACAAATGGTATCTCCGCCGGCAGGGACAATCTTGGGGAACCCCATAGTGATAGGAGGCACCATTCGCATGCCTTCGTTCAGGACAGCCTAGGATGTCATGTGTTAGTTATCTGTAAGGAAGCCTATTGTGTTTTCATGCCGACGTGGCTTACTCGAAGATAAGGAAGATGTTTCGTCTCCTCATTAGTGACAGGACTCGAGATACGACCATCTCGGATCCCGTCTGCAATTTCTTGTTTGAGCTTTTGGTACACGTTGGGAGAAATCATGAGATACATCAGGATGCCACGGATTGTGGTAATGGATGTCTCGGTCCCAGCTGGCACCAAGATGGCGAGATCTAGTTCGGCCTCATACAGTGACAGACCGTGCTTGAGCCACTCAGTCTTTCACATTATGGTTTGTCGTTAGTGATTATCCGAGGGTGGGTATCATTTCCAATGCTCCAATACTCACAAGCATATCTCCCGCGTAGACCTTTCCCTGGTCAGGTTTGATTCTGTCTTGAATTGCATCATGGAGCGCACTAGAAGGTGGTGTTCAGCAAATGTCCGCCCTCACAAAGCTGTGCCATAAATATTGTGATTTGGAGCTTACCCAAGCCAACCTTTAGTCACACTAGGACCAATGATTTGGAGGAGAATAGGCGAAAAAATGATGGAGCGCAGAAAAGGTAGCATCGCGACAGACTGCATCCAGGGAATAGTTTTTTCTCCTTCCTTTAACCACCCGAAGCGATCCTCGTGGTTCGGCAGGTCTCCCCACGGCTTGCCCATACCCGCCTGGGAAATTAGGTCGACCTGGAAGAACTGAAGCGTGCGTCCAATGTCGACAGCGGCTGGCCCGTTAGCCTCCTTGATTCGCCTCTCCAGGACATTGACCAGCATAGCGATCTGCGTGTCAACGTTGTTCTCAAGATCCATCAGGCCTTTGCCCGAGAAGCCCGACATCAGCTTTGCCTTGCGCTTGTCATGCTTGACGGTGTCAACCTCGCTAATCACAGAAGTGCCCCAGGGGTTGAGGCGGATTGAGTTGTACCAGCCACCGCGAGTGTAACTGGAGCGGGCTGAGTTGATCGTCCAGATAGGTTCGGGGGTGGATATGAGGACACCTGTGGGAGAGATGCGGCTTATTTCCCCGTATTTCTCATACAGGCGGAGGGCCTTTGTATAACCATCCACTTTTATGGAATTCTGGTCAACATTTGCACATTGATTGCTCCAGGGGGTGAGTGATGGTGGTGACTTTGGAAATCATAATGAAAAGACCGTTGAGATTTTTTTCCACGCTGAGATGTCGCCTTTCTTTTGTTTTAGGACGCCTTGTAATGTGAAGGTGTGACGATATATAAGGGTTCCAGCCAGTGCACGCATTGGTGATCACTTTTGCAACAGGGGGAGAATACGGAAAAGACAGAAGAAGAAGAAGAAGAAGAAGAAGAGAGAGAATTGTATCTCTATCGCGAATGGGTTACTTACTAGATTGCATCCAGCTGAATGCACATAGATGCGTGAGAGACGCAAGAGGTGGTCCTGGGATGTGTTTGAGGCGGTACCATTGCACGACGGTGGAAATGACAAGATAGAAGCAAGTCATGATGAACCCAGCCAAGGCCATCATGACCGGGAGGCTTGAGAAGAGACTGATTGTGTATGAAGACTCCATAGTCAAGGTTTTGAGAACAATATGCAAACGAGGAGGGGATGACAGAAGGTGGTCGCTCAAGAGCATAAAGCACAAAAAGACGCATTCGAGGGGGGGACACCTGAGTCTACCTACATATTTATATAGAGTCTTGATGGCTCATACTGTTACGGAGACAACTCGTCAGTTGACGGAGCGGGAACAAGTCACCCTGCCCATCTGCTTAGTATGCAGCTTGTGGTTGTACTGCAGGCGACTATTGACACGTATGATGACTTCTTAGGATGGCGAACAGTCATATCCAGCGTATTGAGAACACATGTGACGCAGATCAATGTAAATGAAGGGTGTGGTGATGTTGCCTTGGACCATTCTACCTGGAAGGTTGGGTGGTAGTTTGCGTAAGGCGCAGACAACAATTACCAAATTGTGTCAGATAGCTACCTCATCTGCATCTCAATCCTCCAATGAGCGTAGGTAGCTCTTAAAATCCAGTCTCATTCCGTATCAGTCACCATGCAGTGTGCCTCGCAAAGCTGCAATCACTGATTGGTGCCCACTTTGGGAACAATAAGAGGGTGTAGGACCACTCGAGGTATGTTGAGCGCGGAACGGCTCTGTCTCCTAATAAGTCAATGAGTAGAATCAGCTTGTGACGTCTCTTTGCTTGAAATTTGCCCTGTTACTTGGGCGGATGGATACCAGTTACATCGACTGGAATAAATATATGTTCCGACTGACGGACGCACTGGCTGCACCACAATGATGCGCTGGGCCCATGCACATGACTTGACGAGGCTCGACTTGCACACCAGCGTAATATCAAGCAGATGCCCAGAGTTTTTCATCTACATAAGAAGCTGTAAGTGGTTGTATGGGCGTATGTCCATTTACGCTCGCGTATGATGGAAAAAGAAAGAGAAAATAAACAAAGGAAGCTCTGCCAGGGACTATTTTGACGATATTTGGGCTGGCTGGCCGGCCCAGATCAACCCTAACCCTTGCTTACCCTCCTGGCCCTGTTGTACGTACATACTATGTACGGCCAGCTACTTTACATAGTACATAGTACAATGTCTATAATCCTCTTTTGCCGAGACTTTCGTCAGCCCCGCCCGGTCTCCAAGAGGTCGATCTTGTTCCACCGCAGTGCAACCCGCACAACCTGTGCATACATACAGCTGTCGCGCTGCCGGATGCTAGAATGATATCATGCTCGTGTCCAAGATGAGGGGTAAGGGAGATCAAGGGAGATCTGGTGGGGAGCAGGCGATTCCGAAACATGATAGTTGCGCAGGCGAGATTGGAGGAGCTGAGCGACAGGACTGTTCCAGTGAGGACGTGCTGTGGACAAAACGTGACGACCAATCAAAACGGACTGTTAGAGGTCCAAGGACATGCGGGCGTAAGGGGCTAAGGATAGGAGCCAATAAGGCAAAGGTGAGGCATAAGCGTCTCCAGCAAGTATACCTCGGCAACCACAGCTTCTGCACGACTGCTCCTGAGAAAGTGCAACGACCGATACACATCTCTTCAATCCTCAAAGGCATATTTGTGAGCAGTATACTTTTTCTTCTTCACTATTTACGCTACTCATTACTATATTCAGTCATGTAATCACTAGCTTCGATTTCTCTCTGTCCGGTCCTGAGTTCTCACATATCGCGTTCCATACGACCTTTTTATGCAACATCGTATCAACAAGATCCACCACTACAACCAGGGTGATGTCATATCCGGGCCGCTCAGATAAACATTGATCTGCATGGCCTGGAGCTCGTCGTCGTAGTACTGGAGCACCTCGAGAGTGTCGCCAGTGGCTCCCGTGGGAGACAGCAGCGGCATGGTATTCAGGGCCTTCATTTCCTCGAACCACACCTCCTGCGCCTCCTGCGCCGAAGTCATGGCGTTTGGGATGAAGGCAGAGATGTTCCCGTAGGGATAGACCTTACCCGGAATCGTGCCGCTGGTCACGACGAAGCCCAACTCCTCGTCAATGACCAGGCCCACCCGTGCGTTGGTGTCGGTAGGGTGATCCGAGGGCCAGGTGCAGCTGAGCGGCGTGGTCGAACCGTTTCCATACGTCCCAGGATCAACGACGCTCCAGCCCACTTCGGTGAACTCGCAGCTGTCACCCACGCTGACAGAGAAGTTGCTAGACGTGGCGAAGAGGGCCTCGCTCAGAGCCTCCAGCGTGGCCCGGCTCGCCTTTGTCCGATTCGCCGGCGGCGACATCAACACTTTGTAATTCGCCGGGAGTTCCGCAGCCGAGAAGGAGAAGCCGTGGTCGCCGCGGTTCCGGTTGATGAACAGCTCCAACTCCGTGATCTGCCGGTCGACCACCTTGATCCGGCCCCGAAGGACTGATTCCGTCGTGTCGTTGCCCTCGCTGATGTCCAGGGCGAAATACGCCGTGCCGTTCGTGGTGTCGATGGCCAGCAGGCTGGGCGGGCCTGCCTTGGTGACGGTGCGCCACAGTGTCATCATGCCGAGCGCTGCTGGGTGCGAGTTCTCGGTCGCCTGATAGATGGCTGCCATCGGTAGGCTATACGGGTTGTGCGCCACCATGGAGTCCAGAATCTGGGTGACAATGGTCGTCATACACTCGCGGGAGCAGTCACTGTTTGACGTGTTGTTCAACGTACTCCTGTCGACCAACGCGGCGGTAGGCATCGCGGACCCCGTCACGGCGAGGGACAGGACTGCCGCTGCGGTTATAAGAATCCGCTTCATTGTTGCTGTGAGCAATGTAATCGTTTTGTTTTTTGTTTTTTTTTGCTTCCCTCGTAACAAAGCAGCCAAAGCCTATGGGATGTTCGAGGATAATTCTGCGGTCCAGCTGTGAGATCGACACAAGTAAGACGCCAAGTGAAAGCTTGAAAGAGAAGGAAAAGCCTCCATATACAGGAATGAACAGCTCATATATTTATATTTGTTTACTTATACCATTACAGTACCATTCCGCACACAAGTCCAGGTTGACCTGAATTACCGGTGTAATAGTTGCTGCTGGTAGTTTGACCGCCCAGATTCAAACCCCAGATTTCCCCACGTTTCTCTTCTCCCCCACAAGCCGAAAGTCTAAAGTCAACCGAAAGTCTGGAGTCAATATGTTATGGCATTATATCCTCCATGTAGATCTTGTACTCAATCTGCTTCCAACCTTCAACATTCCCCGCGTTTCCCGAAGTTCTTCTCCATGACTCCCGACTCCCCCACATGCCGGAATCATAACGTCAATCATCATGTCTCAATGTTACAGAACATATGGGCAGGCGACAAGGATCATGTCCATCTATAGGGGGAAAAGGAGACAGAAAAGAACAAACCCTTAAGCCGGATACGACGGGTCGGTGCCAGGTACATTTACTTGGAAAAATGCGTGTCCCGGCAGTGATCATCGGCTGCCATGCTGCCCTCGTGTCTATGGCTCAACGAGGCTCATTTCTGACATCAGAATAGCACCAAGTAGATACTTTGTGCGAGGGCCAGTGAGTCACTGGTCCAGGGCCGTTGCACGGCCTGCCAGCCAGCCAACAACCAGGCCTGTAGATAGTCTCAGATAAATCGGCCCTCTGGTTCTCTTTGTTCCTTTCCTTCTCTTCCTCGGCGCCTTTGCAATATGGCCTTTTTTCCTCACATGTACTTAAATTTGTGGATATTGGTGAAAAATTCCGTTGCGTCGCGATGCGTAAATCAACAACGAACCGATCGTCAAACGCAAAAGCTTCAACCCAAATGGGCTAGAGTTTCTATTTTCTAAGATCAATCAGCCTCTAGAACGAAACATGTCATCTGCTAAGTGGCTATTGCATTATTACCTACTTTATTTGAGTAAGTAAGAAAGTAGCGGGATGTAGAAACAAAAGCCACTAAGGAGTAAATACATCAAGGAACACTAGACTTAAGCAGAGGAGCGTTAGTGCACAGCCTGTTATCAAGGAATGATCTAAAGAGGCTGGCGAATATAACAACATATCACCAATGATACTTCAGTATGTATAGAGTATGACTCGACTATTGAAACGACTTTAATCATTGAACACTGCTTGCGAACCAATCACCTCCTCACCCTGCCCTCTTTCAACGAACCCACACACCGTCTATAGGAGAAGGAAAAAAGAGAAGAAAAGTCCTTATGTAGAGTACATCAGTTTGTGAAATATGGACAGGTGAACACAATGGCTTGCGCGCACCAGTCAAATACATGATGTACGCAACTTAAGCAATTCCATTGACCTGATGACCCTGGCCAGTTCCTGCCATTTCAACATTCCCAAAATTCAGTTGTAGTTCATGTTGAGGGTTAGCACCTTTCTCAAACCCATTCACTTGACGACCTTCTCCTATCATCGTAATATTTCCGAATGTCATGGTAGACTTTCTCTGCTGTGCCATCCCAATTGGAGAAAAAGTCGGCATCGCGTCAGCGCCATCATTCCCCGAACCCTGAGATGGTGGTTCCTGATTCATCTGGAATTCAGTGCTTGAAAGGGATTCAATGCTCGAAGATGGCCCAGGATTAGAAAGGGAATCAGTGCTCGAAGATGACCGGGTGCTTGAAAGGGATTCAGTGCTCGAAGATGACCGGGTGCTTGAAAGGGATTCAGTGCTTGAAGATGACCCAGGGCTTGAAAAGCTCTCAGTACTTGGAGAGAACTGAGTACTTGAAGAGCATCCAGTAGGTGCAAATGGCTGATGATTTTGAGCGACTTGATCGGGTTTCTGCGAGGTCGTGGGTAGAGGATAGTCTGGAAAAGCTTGATGTGTTGGAGAGACTTGATCGGCGTCCTGATAGGGCGTGGGTGGAGGAGAGTCTGGAAAAGGTTGATGTGTTTGGTAGGCTTGTTCGGGATCCTGAGAGGTTGCGGGTAGAGGAGGTTTGTATTGACTGTTCATGTGGGTGACTTGTTGATGGATGTCTCGCAAGAGCGATGCCTGAACAGTAGACACTAACAGCAAGAGGTTGCTCTTCTTCGTCTCTAGCAGGGCGAATAGGTCTTTTAAGTCGGATTTCTTCCTGAGAAGTACCCAAAAGGCTCTGAGGCGGTTTTCGAAAGTTTGGTGGCCGAATTTAAAGGTTCTGATAGTGAGGATGAGTGAACTGATGGTTTCTGAGATTTCTGGTGTTTGGAGGGCCGGGCTTTCTCGGATCTCGCACGAGATAATGATGAGCTCTTCCACACTATGTTTATATTGTTGCAGTGTACGACTTCCGTGCTTTAAAAGAGAGTATAATTCATGACAGAGGACGGCCAACTGAGCGGCTGAGGCCACCGTCCCTAAAATATCCGCCATCGTGAGCCGCGAAACGCCGCTGAGCCTCACTATGTTCAGGCCTACACGGTCTGGTGATGCCTGGGTAGCCTGAATTTGCCTGGTCTTGAAGGGGAAGATGTATGGCTGGTAGTGCTTGGGCGAGGTTGAATCCTCCGCGTGACATATATTTGCCTGGTTGAAAATGTTCGTTCTGGAGAAGGAACATTTGGATTCGGTGTGAGTCCATGCATCGTGGTCCAGTAGATTCTGTAGCGTCTGCCTCTGTGCGTTGTCCATGAACCACAAAATTCATGCCAACTCTCTCAGCTCGCCCGACGCAGTTCAATTGTTCCCATAAAATTGGAGTTTAGATGACCACATATTTCTTCAGCCGTTTCATTCGCTGGGAAGGTCCAGTCCCCACCCAGGCACATATGTCTGTATGAAGTGTACAGCTGAACTGGCATGAACAAGGGCTTCGCTCGTCCCGAATTGTTCGTGGATGTCACTTCGGAGAAAATTTGCCTTGTGTAGTCGGATGAGAGCGGAATGTATGACAATTGAATTTATCGCCTGCAGGCACAGCCTCGTTGAGCTTCCAAGCTTCAAGCCGTCATTATTGAACATTTTCCCCGCGATATGCGCGCCTTCTTCTCGTTTCCTTACAGAAGTTCCCTTTGATTCAGGGCATCGATGGATCAAGAGAAGCGGAGTGGAACTCTGAAATTCGGTGGAAAAATTTTGACATTGCAATTCTGAAACTCGGCTTCGTGGTTGCCTCATAGCCTGCAGATGCACATGGGTCCTTGAAATCGCAGACATGCTATGGGCAGGGTTTCTACTTCCTTTGATATACCTGAGTGTAGCCAGAAACACGCCACTTCTCAGGACTTCGCCGGTGCTCCATAGTTCGTTTGTGCTCAATCGGCATTTGGTTGTCTGTCAACTGTGTCGTCATCTTGCAGGCAATGTCACCCTGCCAGCACAGAGAATTACCTTTCCTGGCTGGTTCAGGATGATTCCTCAGATGGGCGGCCCGTGCAGCCATAACGACCGTCACGACGTGTCGGAATTACTGCGTTCCTTGGTGGAGTCCCTCGCTGGACAGAATGAGATTGTGAAGATTGAAGAGATACATCAGTTGGGACCCGGTCGGATGGTCAACGGATTCAACTTTTCGCCAGAGATTACAAATCTCCATCTCACACGACTGAATTTTGTTTTGCCACAACCGCGGAGCAGGCGACACAAACGGAACAAATTTCTGAAGGTTCTGAAGCGATCCAGACGCGGATGTTGGATCCTGTGGACACTGGTCGTGGCCCTTGCAATATCGATAGGGCTAGGTCTGGTCTCAACTCTGGCGCCCAGCTTGACCAAGTCTGCTTGGAACTTGTGCATCTCTCAACAAATTTCGACCCAAGGCCTTCACCAACATGTCTTTGGCGCCTCTTCAAACTCTCCTTGTCAAACGGATCCCGGTCCGGTTGCAGGCTTAAGCGACAGCAATGGGCAAGGGCAATAAGTCGAACACTACTTAATTCGTCTCACCTCCCACTTACGACATCACTTACCATCCCTTCTAAAACCACTCGAACAACTACGAAGAAGACGCGCACGGATAGAAGAGATTGGACTCAAGCATGGTACATGTGTTCCCATCAAGGAGCTGCGGTCCTGACGGATGGTCATATCGCACGGATACCTGCTTGTGTTCAGTGAGAGCAGGGACCAACAAAAGTTAAAACAGGCATTTCAAAAGCATAGAATAGAGGGGGGCAAAAGAGAACAGATGATCACGGAATGATTTTTTTTTGTAATAATGTATAATGTAAACGAATAAATGAAAAGGGCTTTAGAGGGGCAGAGATATGGCCAAAGTGCTGTGACATAAAAAGACAACTGAATACTTCTCCACAGAATAGTAAGTATGTATACTTTAGACAGTATGGATTCGAATTCTGGGGCTCAACCTTGTCTACTACCATGGTATGTATTATATGCAGCTATACTCCAATCTAGTCCAACCTCTCTATGATAATACCGGCACCCAGAACTCCAGAAACCCTCAAGTATTTGGTCCTGGTATGTGGGTCAATATGACATGAGGAGAATCAATCAACCTTGTCATTGCAGCAGACCTTGGGGGAACATTGAGAAACGCCCGAGAGGAGTGCAATGTACTTAGCAAAACACATCTGAAGACCGGCCACTGCTGTTTAGTGATTGGCTGGATTACAGGGGATCAGTGCAGGGAACGTTAAAAGGATGCTAAGGGGGCCGCTTTACTGAAACCATCAGCCAACAGCCACTCAACCCCACCTTTTAACGTCCGAGAGAGTCAGCGCAGTCCTGCTAGACTCAGCCTTCAAGCCTGAGCTTGTAGCAACCTTGAACCGAGCACCAGCCCCGACAACCTGCTGATGATCCTACATCGCCACACATAGCCTTCCTCTCTCTCGACACCTTCAAGACCTATCACTCCCTCGTCGCCTTATTGACACGAACCTCAGTCGTCTACTCACTCCATCCATCATCGAACACGTTTGTCCCCCACACACGAACCACTCTCCCCACCAAGATGTTTCCAGGACAAGGCCACGGCCCAGGCCATCACCACCACCATGGACCTCCTCCTCCTGGCCAATGGGGACCTCCTCAGCATCCGCAATATGCTGGCTACAACCAGGGTCCCCCTCCGCCCCAGGGCTACTATCCCCCGCCGCAACAACCGCAGTACCACCAATCGCCTCCTCCGCCCAACTACGGCAACTATCCTCCGCCCCAGCAGCAGCACTACGGCCAGCCGCAGTATGGGCAGCCACAGTATGGCCAACAGCAGTACGGTCACCAAGACTACAACGGCGGCCGAGGACAGGGAGGAGGCTTTGTGCCCCAGGGAGTACAGCGGTTCGGACATGGCGCACCAGACAGCTACACATTCCAGTTCAGCCAGTGTACCGGACGGCGCAAGGCCCTTCTCATCGGTATCAACTACTTTGGGTCGCAGAACGAGCTGAAGGGATGCATCAACGACGTCCACAACGTCTCCAACTTCCTGATGCAGAACTACAACTACAAGCGCGAAGACATGGTCATCCTGACCGACGATGCATCGAACCCAGTCCTGCAGCCGACCAAGGACAACATCATACGAGCGATGGGATGGCTGGTCAAAGATGCTCGGCCCAACGACGCCTTGTTCCTGCACTACTCTGGTAAGGCGCACCCAAACAACCTACAACATCCCATGAGTTTCTGAGGGGCGGCTCTTGTACTGACAAGGATGGGGAATGTTTTCACAGGACACGGCGGCCAGACGAAGGACCTCGACGGCGACGAAGACGATGGCTACGATGAGGTCATCTACCCCGTCGATTTCAAGCAGCGCGGCCACATTGTCGATGACCAGATCCATGCGATATGCGTTGCGCCGCTCCAGCCAGGCGTCCGTCTGACGTGCATCTTCGACTCGTGCCACTCCGGATCGGTCATCGACCTCCCCTACATCTACTCTACAAAGGGCGCGCTGAAGGAGCCGAACCTCGCCAAGGAGGCCGGCCAGGGCCTCCTGAGCGCCGCCATGTCCTACGCGAGGGGAGACATGGGAGGCGTGGTCGGCAGCCTGGGCAAGCTGTTCAAGTCGGCCATGAACGGGGACAAGGCCTACGAGAAGACGATGCGGACCAAGACCAGCCCCGCGGACGTCATCTCGTGGAGCGGCAGCAGGGACGACCAGACGAGCGCTGACGCCACCATCGCCTCGCAGGCCACCGGCGCCATGTCTTGGGCGTTCATCTCGGCTATCAAGCAGAATCCTAACCAGACGTACCTGCAGCTCCTGAACAGCATCCGGGAGGTGCTCCAGAGCAAGTACACGCAGAAGCCCCAGCTGAGCTGCAGCCATCCCCTCGGTACGTATACCAAGGCCCCTTTTTGCGTTTCAGACTTGTCGGCAGCTTTGACTAATCGAAACGCACACCCAGATGTCCAAAATGTCAAGTTCATCATGTGAGCCTTGTAGCTGTGTCACGGCCCTGCTGGGCTCTCAGGTTCAGAGGAAAGGCGGGTATATGGCTAGGTCTCTCTGAGGATTCATATGGATATGAGGTAATGATTGTAGTATTAAACAGACGGCTCTGTCTGACAGTGTTTGGCGTCCAACATGGTTATGATTATTTTGCATTCCGTCTGTCCCTCGCTGGCCTGCTCACAACCAACTTGACTTTCCCCGCCGCCGCGTCTTGTCTTGTGGGTTCCAGGAAGTACTCTCCCCCCTCCCCCGCTTCTCTCTCTCTCCAGGTCCACAACAGAATGCCCAACTCCCCTTTCCCCCTTCTCACCGTCTCGTCTCGACACCAGTCCCAACCGCTCTCCTAACCGTCCGCGCAATGGCTCTTCTCACCTCTACGGAGCCAAAAAGCCAATCGTTGCTGTGTCTGCCGTAGGGCGTAGTGTTGCGCAGAGGGCGGCCAGTAGTATGGTTCAGGTGCTGGACTTCTGCCTCGTGTCGAGGGCCCCAAGATGAGGAGGGGTGGGACGGGGATGTCGGCGTCCTGCTTGTGTTTTCGGAGCTGTGCATGGGAGCTGGTGGATCTTGTGGTAAGAGACAGGGCTTGGGCGGCTGAGGGTCACCTCGAGTCAAAAGAAGTTACGAGACTGATAAGCGTAGGACTTTATTTATTCTTGATTGCTTAGTTGGATGATCTTGACTTATTCTCTATACACTCTACTGCTGAAATACAGCCAGGACTTGCCAATCCTTTATATGATCAGGTCACAGCGCTGCGGGAATTTGGCTGTATGTAAAGTGGTAATAACCCCCAAATTCACCCGTCGCGGGCCTCATCCAGTTATCGGTCTGCCATCGGTCAAGACAGAGAGCCAAGCACATTCTCCAACCTCCAATCCCCACTATCAGCAGCGCCGCAAGTCATATGTAAGACGGGTCAATCTGACTTTCAAGGCTGCCGCTTCGGTAAATGAAAACAACTCAAACCAATCCGAAAAACAACTCTAATACGTATGGTATGAGAGAGACAGGGAGCATTGAGTCAAAGTTGAGTCTCATGCACACACACCCATGCGAGGCAATTGTTTTGCAGCTCACTTGAGGTCACCTGCAGGGCAGCACTGATCCTTTCTCCACTACAAAACGAGCTGAAAAAGGCCACAGGGTTCTTATTTACTTACGCTCGCCCTGTCTCTCCAGGCTGCCAAGGTTGCGCGGGGGCGAGGGATATATGTATGAAGCCGCTAGAGAAGCTGCGGGTTTTCTTTTCTTTTCTTTTCTTTTTTTTTTTTGGACTTTTCAAGAATTCATACGCTGCAGGACCAAAAATTCCCTCGATGAGATAGAGACCTCGGTCGGCTGCTTTGGGTTTCGTGCGCCTTACGACCGGTATGATTATCAGGTATTGCTTGCGGGATTTAGACGGATCTACGTGAGGTGGCTGGTGTTGCAACTCTTGGTAAAAATGGCTCGCACAGCCAGTGAGATACAGAGAGAGAGTGTGTGTGTTCTGAGCTTCGCCTTATTGGGCCACAGGCTGTGGCGGGTTTGCATTCTGAAGGAACATGACCGCGCTCTCTTTTTCAGATATCATCCAGGGCTAGTAGAAGGGAAGTAGGCAAAGAGGAGGAGGACTCACTCTTTTCAGTGTCGAAGGGTATACTACTATATTGATTGCATCCGTTCTCATGCTGTAGTTTGCCCATATCAACTCTACCACTTAGTATGACGAGGACGTCAAGTTGAGTAAGTAATATCGGCGTATCAAGTACCACCGATGCATTCACGAGCCTTGTTGAGCCACGCCTCAGCCTGCTCTAGAGAGACTCGCAAGACAATTGTGAATTCAATATTAAAATATGGAATCCAGTCGGAATGGCACGTGCATCGAAGAATGTTTCTCATAAGGCAATACTGGACCCACGAACTCTTGGCCATGCTCGGTCAGCAGAGACCTTCGAGATCTTGGCTGAGGTGGACCACCTCGCTGACCGACGACGTCCAGGGATATAGAGACCAAGAACGAAGAGACAGGAGAGAAATATGGTAGTGGTGAATCTTAACTCAACCACCTTTCCCTTATCTCCCCCCGAAGAATATGAAAAGAAAAATAGAAGATAGTAGAAGAATCATGGAAATTACCCTCGGATACACGTCGCACTAGAGAGAGAACAGAAAGAGGAAGAAAAACTAATAAGAATACCTGAACAGTGGGCTACGGTCCCCCATCTTCTCCAGCTCATCTTCGGAATATCTTGCCCTCACCTCGTCCTGATTCAGTCGAGCCCTCCTCTCATTGAGCCTCTTATAGGTGAACTCCAACACGAGCGAGAGAATCACTCCAGCACTCGCCAGAGAGAAGGCCGTTGCGTATCCCGAGGGATATTTGGGGGCCTCACTCTGACGATATATAAAGGAACCTGAATTCGATATTCATTCATTAGCACTCACACCACGTCCGACAAAAACTTTCAAAGTGAGACCCAGTCGGCTGAGGATTTTAAGAAAAACGAACCAAATATGCCACCAATATTTCCCAACCCAACAAAGTACCCTATTGCCATAGCCCTCTTTGTTTGGGGCGCGGTATTGCTAATCAGCCACGCATTCACCGTCGGCGGGATGGGATAGATCCCCATGCACGCAAGACACAGCGCAAAGTAGCAGGCGGAAATATGCTCCGCCTGCGTAGGGCCAAAGCTATACAAGATGGCATGCGCAATGATGATTAACAGGTCCGCCCCTACGGCGAAGGGCATGCGCCAGGTGACGCGGTCCGCGACCCAAGAGCTCGCGATGGTGGCCAGCACGCCGCACGTGTAGGGTGGGATGGTCAGCACCTGCGCCATAGAGGCCTGGTATCCCATGTTCTTGATGATCTGGGGCATGGTGAACTTGAGCGCGTAGCTGGGGCCCGTGGCGGACAGATAGACGATTGCGAGCGGATAGGTCTGCCAGTCGGCCAGCACGGTGAGGAGGGCGCGCCACTTGAATTTCTCGCCTGCTTCCTGTTGGGCGTGGCGGCGGCCCGGGATGGCGAGCTGGCGCACCTCGAGGTAGCGGATCTCGTCGGGCGTGAGGAAGGAAGAAGAGCGGCGGGGAGAGTCAGGCATGACGAGGAACGCCAAGAGGCAGCAGACGACGGAGGCGGCGCCCTCGATGATGAAGATCCAGCGCCAGGCTGAATAGCCACCTACACCGTCCATGTTTGCTATGGCGAAGGCGAGGAGGCCTGAGAAGGCTCCCGACGCCGCGCTGGCGCAGTAGAAGATGGCGATCCGGGTCTGGGTCTCGTTGGGCAGATACCATGCCGAGATGAGGTATACGGCGCCTGGAAAGAAACCTGCCCTGTGGAAAAACGTGTTGGTTGAGGATGGAGAAGAAAGCTTGAAATTTTGCTAAAAGATAGAAGAGGGAGGACCGGCTTACTCGAGGAAGCCCATGATGATTCGCGTGATGACCAGGCCGGCAAAGTTCTGGACAACACCAGTGAGGGTCATGACGATACCCCATAGGAAGATCATGGTTCCTAGAAAGTACGAGGGCCGTTTCACCTTGGCGAGAATCCAGTTCGAGGGGATCTCGCAGAGGATATAGGGCACGAAGAAGAGACAAAGCGCAATGTTGTACTTGACCCCATCCAAACCCAAACCCTCGTTGAGACCCTCGATCTCCGCATTGCCTGTACAGCAATTCTGTGTCAGAAACTACCACATTTCACAATAGAGGTGCTTTTCTTTGGTTGAGGACGAACCGATATTTGATCTGTCGGTAAAAGAAACGAGATACAGAAAGGTCAACATCGGCACGAGTCTTATGTCAATCTAGAATCTCAATAATCAACATCATCGTCGTAGAATGTCATGACACTTGATAGAGTCTCACCTTTCTGATGACGCGCTTCCTATCCTGCTCCGAGAAAGAAGCGAGGAATTCGGCATCTTCGACGCTCAGGACCGTCAAATCATATCGAGGATCGATGCGGCTCTCTATATGCTCAGGCTTTTCGACCTTTTCGATTGGCGGGCTGACGTCGTTCATGGCAGCATGTAATTATTGGAAGATGATCGTTTTGGTTGATTAATTTGACTGATGATCTTGGTAGGTAAAAGACCAACACCACCGAGCATTCAAAATGTGATCTTGATGAGCACACTTGTACGCAACCGGCGAGCTGGGCAGGACCAATATCAGATTCAACCAATAGGATGAGAGTACCACGTATGGCGACCATGGCGACCAGTGCTTCTCCAAATTCACCCTTCATAGTCATTCAGCACACGAATGATCGTGTCCGCTCCTCATTACACGTTGAGTTGGCTCGCTTGGCACGCAAAGGTCGAAAAGAAGTATTTACTCCGCCTACCTATGCAGTGTGACATTCCAAGCTTGGGATAAAGTCCACAAAATCTGGGGTAAAGGTCACTAGGATATTGCCCCGGGATGTGGCGGAAACTACTTGACCAACAAGACACCACTTTATGCATGTATCCATGCAAGTGATTCCTCAACGGCGGATGATCATGCAACAGAAGAGAGGAGGCGATGGCGAGAATGGGAGCGTGGCCAATGCCGATAGAAGACTGTCAAGCCTCATCTTGCCCGTGTCCTGTTTGAGTAGCATTAGAAAAGGAATCCCTATGCACACAAGTCCGTGCCATCTGCTGCAATGCAACTCGAGGGGTTAGCATCGATGGTGTGTAAGAAGCAGCCGGACCCCAAGACACCCAATAGAAAGAGGACTCTACAAAGAGATGTGGGAGGGCATTGCGTATGCCTCACAATGCGGGGAAACCCCCTCCTGCGATAGGACGGGGGGAGGTCGATCCCACCATCTTTCTTTAAAAAGGGGGTGATGGGGGAACAATCCATGAAAGATGAGGACTTACTTTTGCCATCCGAACTGTAACTTGGAGCGGTAGTCCGAAAGGGGCTCATGCGTGCTGCAAAAGATGACAAACACCAGCCATTGGGACACGCACATCCATGTCTTTGATCCCGACGCCTTTCCATACGGCACCCCGCGGTCATATACGCCCAAGCCAGCTCACCTGGCCGAGTATCCCTTTGCAAAAACAACATGCTCCAACATTGCCATTGTCCAGGCTACTGTCCAGGGCCACTCGGCAGAGCCCTTGCTGGCGGTGCTCAGTGACAAGAAGACCAAGCCAAGAGACTGCACCCTGGTCCGTGGTCTCTGCACCATCGACCCAAACAATGCTTCTGACGAAGAGCTAGATGCCCTCCATGAAGCCGGCGTCCGAGGTGTGCGGCTGCATGAAGTCTCCTGGGGCCACGGCACGCAGAGCGGTGCCGAGGCTGTCGCCGTCAAGATCAAGGCTGCAGCCGGCAGAATTGCTCGTCTCGGCTGGGTCATTGATGTCTTTTCCGACGTCCGTAGCTGGGCTGCCATGGCGAACATGATCAGGCATGAGCTGGACCCCCGTGTGAAACTCGTGGCGGACCATCTTGGTGGGGTTTTCCCTGGGGATGAGAACCTGGAAGCGTTCAATGTCTTTGTCGAATTGGTGCAAGAAGGCTTCGTCTATGTCAAATTGAGTGGCTTTGAGCGGCTGTATGAAGGGCATGCTTCAGGCATGGATTCACTGGAGTTTATTGTCAAGAAGGTCGTTGCAGCTGGACCAGAGAGAATATTGTATGGTTCAGGTGAGCACATGGTCTCTTTTCCTTTGTCTTTTTATGGGAATTCCTGGGGAATTCTCTGTTGACCACAATATAGATTGGCCCCACACGCAACTCGGCGTATCGAGAAAGGGAAAGACTGATCAGCAGAGGCTGACTGAGATCGAAGGCTTCAGAGAGGTTCCGGATGAACTTCATATCAAGAAGTTGAGGGACTGGATCGTGGATGATGTAGTCTGGACAAATTTATGGTCCAAGAACCCGGATAGGATCTTTGCATGATAATATGGATTTCCTTTGAGTATTATTGCAGATATTGATGAGGCTACTTTTGCGTTACTATTTCTCTAGGTATTTTCAATTCTTTAGTCAACAACACAGATGATTTTCCCTGCGTTGACATTCGATTCCATGCGTTTGTGAGCCTCTGCAATATCTCTCCAGGAAAAGACCTTGTCCACGGTGATCTTCATGCGCCCCTTGGCCAACTCGGGCAGTGCTACCGTCGTGAAGATGTCCCTCAGCTGCTGCTGATACTCCTTGTTTCTTGTCCGGAGTGTCGTAGCCTGAACCCAAATCCTTTTGTTCATCAACAGCCTCAGATTGAAATTTTCCACCACACCGCCACTCAACAGAGCAACCAGGACAATCCGCGAGTCCATGGCCGCCGAAGCCACATTGCGATCCCAATAGTCGCGTCCAACCAGGTCCACAATCAGATCCACACCCTTGCCACTCGTCTCCCTTGCGATGGTGTCCGCAAAGTCCTCCTCGCCAGTCTTGTAGTTGATGGCAAAGTCGGCTCCCAGAGACCTGCACAGGTTGCACTTGTCATCGGTACCGGCGGTTGTGAAAATCGTCTTGGCCCCTGCTGCCTTTGCGATCTGGATGACGGCCTGACCTACACCCGAGGCACCCGCGTGAATGAGGACAGTCTGTCCCGGTTGGAGACTGCCGACCAGGTGAACCGCCTGAATGGCTGTGAAGAAGGTCTCGGGAATGCCACTGGTCACTTCGAAACTGGTTGCGGGGGGCATGTGCATTAGCATGCCCTCGGAGATGGCGATCAGTTCGGCATACTGTCCCGGTTGTTTAGAGTCTAGTATTCTGCAAGTTCCCCCCAACCCCTCTTCTTCGTTCCTGGTCTCATGGCTTGACTTACAGCACCCCCATAAGCCAGACCAAACACTGTGTCTCCGACCATGAAATCAGAGGTACCTGGTTCATCGTCCTGTTTAGCCGGTGAAAAGAAAACGAGAAAACAATGACAAGCGGGCGCTAAAAGAGAGAAGAACAAACACTCGGGTCCTATCTCCTTGACCACTCCGCTAAACTCAACCCCCATTATATCCCCGGATTCTGGCAGCAATGCGTAAGGGTACTTTGCCTCTCGCTGCATGATGTCCATGCGATTGAGACCGAATGCTTTCACCTCGACGAGTACATCTCTGGGCCCCGGGATAGGATCGGGAGCTTCGCCGATATAAAGAGCATCGGCATCCCCCTTACCATTCTTAACCCTGACTGCTCTCATTTGGCGTGTTTTTGCTGCTCGTGAGGCGATAATGATATCTGTACAGATAAAAGATTGGCGAACGGAATAGACCAACGGAATGAACGAATGATTTTGAGAGAATCACAAGGCCACATATCAATTTTATTACTATGTGATAAACTGGCACGTCCATTGGCGTCTCTATGTGGAAAACCACTCGGAACACAGAAGATACCCCTCCCCACATCCGGAAGCCCCCAACATGCGGGCGACCGGAGATAAAAGTTGAGTACGAACCAAAGCAAGTATAACAGGTAACAAGATTCGTTTCGTGTCTAGTTGGGCCGCCTGCAGCCGCAGCGCCACTGTTCGTGCTGATAATTTTTTATTCGAAAGAAAAAAAAGTCTTGTCTCGCTAAAAGGAGAGTATAAAGGGAGAAGGGGATTCGCCTCCACTTGGAAGCCCCCACACTGAGGGCTTGATCCACCCACTTACACAGAAAGCGACCCCCTCCCCGCGACTAACTATTATAGAAATATAACAAGAAATGGCGCCGTCAACGATTCTGGCCGAGGAGGATATGCACGCCAAACAGAATGTAAAGCCATCTGCCGGGGATGTACCATCACAGGACAACTTCTTCGAGGACGTGCATTTCCTCGGCGACAAAGATGGCAAGGTGGTGATCCGGTCCCCGCCCAAGTTCGCCAGCGTGGACGACGAGCGCGCCTATAAGAAACGACACCTGGCTGCGGCATTTCGAGTATTTGCAAGGCAAGGTTTCGACGAGGGCGTGGCTGGCCACATCTCACTTCGAGATCCAGAAAATCCTGGTAAGTAACGAAAAGCCCTGGCCTTTTTTCACCCATTTGATTATATATTTTCATTCAAACCCGACCCTCACCCCGTCCCACCTTTTTCTCGCCGGCGAATCTTTCTTCCTTCCTTTTGTAATGATCATGAATTAATGGTGAGCAGAACATTTCTGGATCAATCCCCTGTCCAAACACTTCTCTCAAATCCGTGTGAGCGATCTTGTCCTCGTGAACGAGAAGGGAGAGGTCCTCCCGGGAGGTGGACAATATCCCATCAACGGCCCAGCTTTCGCCATCCACAGCGAGATTCACAAGGCCCGGCCCGACATCAACGCAGCCTGCCACGCACACTCGGTCTACGGCAAGGCTTTCTCCTGCTTTGGGCGGCCAATCGAGCCCATCTACCAGGACGCGCTGCGGTTCTACAACGACCTCAGCGTGTACAATGCCTACGGCGGCACCGTCGTCTCGACCGAAGAAGGCCGCCGCATCGCCGAGGCGCTGGGGCCCAAGAACCGGAGCATCATTCTCCGCAACCATGGGATCATCACCTGTGGCGGCACCGTAGACGAGGCTGCCTTCCTGTTCATCGCGCTGGACCGCTGCTGTCACTCGCAGCTGCTCGCGAATGCTGCGGCTGGGCCTGGCTGGGAGAAGATCTATATCGACGAGGAGACGGCCGTGATGACGCACAAGAAGAGCGGCAACCCGAGCAAGATGTGGTTGGCCTTTCAGCCGTATTATGACCAGGTGGCTGCTGAGACACCCGAGGTCTTCGACTGATCGATCATATGTACTGAGGAGGGAAACGCTCAAGATGCGGAATATGATTATTTGCTTGATGGAGGTCTCTCGATAATCTAGTAATTTCTCATCCAGATTGCCAAAGAACGCTTGTCCATGAGCTCAAAAGATTGATTGATCATTAAAGCTGGGACTTAGAATTATGTTCTCTTTTGCGAATTCCTGAACGAGGAAGATGACAATTCCCAGCCAAGATATCGGGAAGGGTACTTACTTACTTACTCAGTAAGTAAAGTAAAGTAAGTAGGTGAGCCCCTTGGTCGCAGGAGCCATTTGTGACAAGGTCTGCGGGTTTTGATTATAGTGTTTCTGCTGATTCATGAGAATTGCTTGCTAAGAAGAACATTTGTACGTAGTAAGCATGCTTCTTTATCCGAATTCATAAGTCTTGTGATAATGACAAATACAAAGCACATGTCCAGACATCAAGGAGTGCTTCTACGCACTCAGGCCTGGCCTACTTACACTCGGGACGTCGTCGAAACACGACATAGTCTCCTATCCTCATCGTCCTTCAATGCCTCGCTCCCCACAGCCGTCAGCCCGGAAAATACCCCGTTGGGATCATAAGCATTCTTAATGTCCAACAAGTTCTCATTGTGCGTTCCAAGCCCCCTTGCTAGTCGGGTGTGTCCCAGTGGGCTTCGTTCAGGTACACGCCCGGCGTGGGCATTGCTGCCGCTAGTGCGGGCTGTATGATATCCTCGATGCGCGTATGCAGCACCAGAACGGCGTCCCTTTCCGTGGCGTCCATGGTCTGCTGGTCCCAGGCTTTGTTCCCAAAGAACGAGGCCAAGGTGGTCCACCACGAGGAGAAGACGGCCTTGGGTGCCACGGACTGTACCGCCTTGCCTGAGGATGCGTTGTTGTTGGCGTTGGCGGCGGTGCACCTGATGGTGAAGTTGCCACCCGCCGTCCTAGTGCGCAGCGCCGATGTGACGGCCACGGCCTACCAGGTGACGGTGCGCGGGAGGAACCTGGCCGCGACGACGGAGCCGATCTCCTGCAGGACCTCCAAACACTTCCCCGACCGGGCACCACGGCGACAGAGCAGGCCAGGCTGGCGGCAGTGACTGAGGTCTTGAGCAGACAGCCAGGACACATGCTCGGGCTCACGAGCACCATGGATCAGACAGGCCGCTGGGGTCGCATGGTGTCGACTCCCTGTCCGCCATCGAAGGTTCGGAACTGGGTGCGGCTGGGGAAACTCTTGGGGACAGCGAGTATCACCACGCTGGACATTACGGGGGCAGGAACGTTGAGGATGTTTCTGATTAATCTTAGAAAGGGGAAGGAGGCGACCGTTTAGCACATACTTGAACACCAAGGAAGGAAGAAGTTACAATACTCTATGCAGTCCGCTAACCCTAACCCTGTTTACTGTCTACATGACCTTCCTAATTGAGAGAAGGAAAGACGCGGCAGCTTAGTCATGTGGCGACGTGGATAAGGAGAAGGACGTCTCATTGAACCATCATCATCACCACGTCTGCCTCCTCAGTGTGGCCATTCATTCCTCTTCCTGACATATTCTAGACCTCATAAAGGACAACACATCCCACCATTTTACAATCCCACATCACAAAAGTCTACACTTGAAGCCATGACTGCTCTTCCACCTTCCCAGCGGGGCCAGCAGAACGTAAAACCCAGTCCCATGATCGATCTCAGTCGGCGCCTCGCCAAGAACACCTACGATGAGAAGACAAATCCCGATGGCATTATCGACCTCGGCTCAGCAGTCAATGAATTGATGCTCGGTGACCTTGAAAAGTGGCTCCAAAACAAAGAGACGCCCGAAGACAGGAGGAAGTGTAGGTTACGACGACTCTTCCTGGACCATTCGAGTTTATACGAAACTCCAGACGAAGTAGAACCCCACTGACATCAGAACGAAATAATCACTTAGACCTGAGATACAACGATACGCAGTCTTCTCCAGAGCTACCCGAAGCAGCAGCCACATTTTTGAACCATTTCTTCCAACCTCGCGTCCCGTTACAGTCGAGCAACATCCTCGCAGCTAACGGCATCACCGCGCTGCTCGACACCCTCTTCTTCAACCTCATCGACGCTGGCACTGCCGTTCTCGTGCCCACGCCGAGCTATGGAATGTTCAAACACGACCTGACGACACGTAATGGGATACACTTCGTCCCCGTGCCGTGTGACGATATGACCAAAGCACGCTTTCGGCAGCACATCCGACCCAGGCGACCACCGCCGGAACTGACAAACCGCCTGAGCAAGGCGGTGAACGAGCAAAAGGCACTGGGCAGGGCTGTCGCTGCAGTCTTGATCGCGAACCCGGACAACCCGCTGGCCTGTTGTTACTCGGCAGGCATGCTGCGGTGGATCGTGAGGTGGTGCAGGGAGGAGCGGGTTCACCTGGTGGTGGATGAGGTGTACGCGCTCAGTGGAGGCAGGGAATTCACGAGCGTCTTGAGCCTGGACTTGGCGGACATGGTGGAAAACGTTCATGTGTTGTACGGGATGGCCAAGGTGTGTGAATACTCGTCCAACCATAAGTCGATTTCATCATGCTGATGCATGCATGCTCCGTAGGATTTCGGATTAGGAGGTTGTCGCGTAGGTCTCTTGGCGACGTACAACAAGCAGCTGTACCAGACCATGCGAACGTGCAGGTATGTCCCCTGACAACCTATGAATATTGACACACAAGACTGACAAAAGATCTACCAGTATGTTTACTTGGGTGTCGGCATTCGGCGGTATCGTGTCAGCCAAGTTACTCTCAGATACCGAATACGTCTCAGGGACCTTTCTGCCCAAATTTCACAAGCTCTTACAAGACCGACGAGACTATCTCCGACAAGTTCTCACAGCACAAGGAATCGACTACATACCACCCGAAGCTGGTATCTTCATGTTTGTGGATCTGTCCCACTGGCTGTCATATTTTGACGGCGACGAGACCGCGTGTGAGACCGCATTACTCGAACATCTGATGGACCGAGGCGTGTTTCTGGAGCCTGGCCAGGCCTTCTTCTCCTCGAATCGTGGGCATTTTCGGCTCAACTATGGCGGGAATGGGTCTCGCTTCGTGCTCGGCTTGAGGAGGTTGTTTGCGGCCCTCAGAGAGCTCGACGGTGAGAAGAATCCCTTCGATGCAGCAGAGATCCCTATGATCGATGGGGATCAGAGCTCAAAGTGGGAATTCTTCTCGTGTTTGAAATCCCGCAGCTGATCTGCAAAACTTGCAATATGCAGCTGCAACAACAAGGGGCAATGATCTGGGCTGTGGCCGTGGACTCCTACTAAGACTTTGTAGCACAATGTCAGCGGCGAGGACTATCACGAAAGAATCCAAGGAGTCTACATTAATGCATTACTTTTTCAAGGACAATATTACGCAGTGTCGATATAAGCCAGATGTTGATCTAACATCGCTGTTGTTCGTTATAGACTAAATAATTACTGAAGTACTTGATTTACGCAACATATCACACCGAAAATCTCGGCGAGACAAAACTTCTCTTCTACCACTCTGGCTCGATGGACCCTTGCTAAGCCTAAGATATATAAGTCTTACTACTGAGATTAGGTAGCATATCTCTCAAGAATGGTCATGGATTCAAAATAGGAGCCCTTTCCTCTTGGAGACTCCCCAAGTTTCTTTCTTGAAAGGCTTTGCTGATCAGTAACATCTCACAACCCCCTGCATAAGCACACATCTTACCCAAAAAGGAAATCTCGGGACTCTCTCCGAGTTCAAGGCACACACACGCCCAAACAGCTTCTGCTCGACTCCTTTCCCAACGGAACTTTCTCTCCACTGGGATTTATCGGTAGGTGGCGCGACACCTTTGCGTAATCCACCTACCTTTTGTTTCTTTCTCAAAACCCCGCGTGCACCGAAAATGCAACCATGGGCTCGCTCTAGAACGCCCCTGAGGTGACAGCCGCGAGCCAGGCTAGTGGTGGAAGATAGCAGACGACTTAACTCAATTTAAGCATTTCTTGCCAAGGCGGAAGCAGGTTCGCTGTTCCCGTAACGTGATTTGTATGTCAGTATTATTATCACGGGGTGGTGATATAAATGAGCCTGTGGTTCGGCAAGCAATGTACTGTAGTGAGTCCCATGTTCATCGGATTTTCCCCCTTTGGATATCATCGGTACTGCTAATCTTCATAATGGGCTTTCTCAGCGCAACAGCCTCATTGGCTGCCCTCATAGTCGCTGCCAACGCAGGCACTGTTCTCTGGGATGGCCGCTTCAACGACCTCAATTCGTCCACCGACCTGGACGAGTGGTCATGGTCCAACGAAGTAGGGCCCTATCAATACTACATCCACGGCACAGGCGACGTGACAGAGTACATCAACCTCTCGCCGGACTACAAGAACCCCGCCGACACCTCTTCGGTCCAGGGCGCCAAGTTCACCCTCGACAACACCTCGTACTGGGAAGGCCAGACGATGCGCCGCACCGAGCTGATCCCGCAGACGTCGGCTGCCATCAACGCCGGGACGGTCTGGTACCACTTCAGCATGATGGCGAGCAGTACGAACTTTCCGAGCATCTACAGGGAGCACCAGATCTGCTTCTTCGAGAGCCACTTCACCGAGATGAAGGCTGGTTGGATTTCGGGCGAGACAAACACGAGCGATACGAATCTGCGCTGGGACGTGAACAGCGTGACGCAGTGGTCTACCAACTTCACTGCAGATGTGTGGCACAATATTGCCTACGTATGCTCTGCCGTCCAACTTCATTTCATACCATTCCACCCTAGCACGCTGAGTGTTCCTCTGAGTACTGAGTAATGTATTCTGACTCTCACAATGCTGCAGGAAATTGACTTCACGTCGGGCACTGTCGGTTTCTGGCACTCAACGGGAAGTAATGATCTTGTCGAGCTTGTATCCCCTATCAGCGCGAGTGCCAGCAGCAACGGCGAGGACTGGCATCTTGGCGTGCTGGAGCTTCCTAGGGACGGGTATACGGACACGGACGAAGACCTGTACTTCTCAGGTGTATATGTAGAGAGCGGGAGTATTACGACCAGTGTCTCCGGTCCTGATGGTGATGGTAAGTGGAGATGTTTCTGACTACTGCCGTCGTCCATACACACGAGAGACTTACAGGGTGTGTAATACTACAGGGTCAACTGGGAGCAGCAGCTCATCCTCATCATCTGCGGCCTCAAGTACAACAGTCTCCAGCTCAGCTGCTTCCAGCTCGAGCACGACACTCGCAAGGTCGACCGTATCGACTACTTCCATAGGATCCACAACCAGCACCAGCAGTGCAGCAACAGCATCCTCGACTTGCACTGCCGCACTCTATGGGCAGTGTGCTGGTGAGGGCTGGACAGGCTGTACTGCCTGCGCTTCAGGGAGCACTTGCACTTACTCCAATGATTATTATTCACAGTGCCTGTAACGAATACAAGAGACAATTGGACAAAGTAGACACTGAGGGGAGCAAATTAGATTTGTGCAAAGAGAATCTGGATGAACCTTTCCCTGCAATGGACATAAGTTAAACAAGAATTCAACATTTCAATATGAGACAGCAGAACCCAACCTTCTTTCTCTTCTTGTAGTGTGAGCCCTTTGAGTCACACTGAACACTCTGTCAGAGTCGTTTCTGTTGGAAATTGTTGAGAATACCAAGGCTTGTTGTGTGATTCACTGCAAGAGAGTCTGTCAGTCCTTTCCCATGGTCACAACCCATCAATCTAATACCCACTCTTTTCTAATACATAAAGGATCTCTCGACTCCCACCTGCCACGAGAACTTCTTCTCTCTGACCACCTCACAACCCCAACTCTCAAGCCACACCCAAGCAACCCCTTGAGAGACCAGCCCTCAAGATACCTCTGAGACCTTCTTTACTATTGTCATCTCCCCTTCCAACTTCAGCCAATTCAAACCAAAAACACACCAAGGCAAAATACAGGCTCGTCAACATGCTTTCCCTCACTTCCCTCCTCGGTCTCCTGCTAGCCTTTCTCAGCTTCCAGCTCACCTCCATGTGCTCTGCCTTCCCCCTTGACAACCTTCTCCAGGTCTGCCACAGCAACGGCGCCACCTGCGGTCCTTCCCTGTGCTGCTCCCAGAGGGGCTACTGCGGCAACACCTCCGACTTCTGCGACGTCCAGATGGGCTGCCAGATGGGCTGGGGAAACTGCTGGACCAAGTCATCGACTGCTGCTTCTATTTCTGCCGCGGCTGCCGCCGCCACCTCCTCCCTGCTGTTGCCCACGGTTTCAGCAGCAGAGCAGACGTACGCCTCGGAGTCCAAGAACGACGGGTACTGGCCTACACAAGCACCTCCCAGTGCCAGCACCACCACGACTGTCTCGTGGACCGAGGTCATCACCTTCACCGTCGGTACCGCGGCGGTCTCTCAGTCTACCACAGCTAGCCCATCGACCACCTCCATCGCAGCAGAGTTCGTTGTTCCCTCACGCTCTCCGCCACTCAAACCTATCCCTACCGCCTCCATCCCAGCAGAGTTCAACCTCCCCTCACACTCTCCCCCACTCAAGCCCACCCCCACCATCCCAGTCGACATGAATATCGAGCCCACCGACTCGGCAAAGGCTAGCGTTGATCACGGCAATCTTTGAGCGGGCGACCTCTGGGAGCGCAGATGGAGCTACACCGAGCAGTGGCAGAACGAATGGTCGAGCCGTCTCGTTGGACTGGCGCGGACGCACAACTTGGGATTCGTCACGGTAGACTTCATACGCCAAGGGTAGAATATTTGGACGTGGCTTTCTACGTAAAATAAGGTAGTTTGCTTTTACACAAGGGGGGACATGGTCATGGAAGGGTTGACAGATGGGAAATTTCCAGGCAACGTGGTAATTATCTACCCACGTATATCCACTGGGCTACTTGACTCACCAGAGTAGCCAAGCAAACACAAATAAAATATCAGTATGCCTGGAGACTTTTTACCAAGTGCGTTCTTGAAACCTGCACAAGATATGACGGCTTGATTCTTCCTAAGAGGGGAAGGGTTAGAGCAGAACTATAGATCGTTTCAGATGTACATGCGTAGTAGTACCTTTGAAGAGCCATACAAGCTTCGTTCCAAAGAAATATAATGGGAATAAAAATGGTAAGGGTTGTTTTCTTGGGGGGGGAGGGGGGATGAGGAGAAGAGCAAGTAAGGGGGGGACTGAGTGCTCGTATGGTTGCTCCGGGCCATTTCCAGGAACTCAGCGAACCATCTGCTCAGCAACGTGCAAAGAACGCCCCAGGCAAGCAATGGCGATTTAAATAATATTCTCAACAGTTCAAACACTGAATCATATTGCTCAGTCTCTGCTACAGACTACGCTTTCCAATGTGACTGCTGGCCCTTTGAGGAGTTGCACACTTGCTTGCCCGACTTGACCACCAACATGAACCACTCAAGCCAGCAGCCAGCCAGTCTTAACAATGATCGAAAACAAAACCACACGCGTCCAGAAAGAAAATTCCAGCCGCAGGTGCAGACCCCCCGTTGCGCATAGACCACCCCTACGCAAGTTGTCTCAGGCTCCTTCTCATCGATCCGCGACCCCAACTGCCTCACTGGAATGTGACTCTAATGAACAAAAGAATCACCCAAACGGCGCGTCGCAGATCGCGTCAGCTGTACCAAAAGCCCAGGAGGACCGGGGGGGGGGTGGGAAACAAGCATTGAAGCTTCCGCCGTTACCTTCTCTGCATTCTTTCCTGTCTCTTCGCAAAAAGCTTCGCCCTCGTGATCGGCTGTCTATGCAGGACCCAAGCCAAAGTCTTGACGAAATTCAGTTTCCACCCACGTCGAGCAGTATCTCTAATCATCGCAATGTCCGACCCCGACATAGGCTGGAGACCTATCCCAAGGGGCTTTCCCACAACCCCATCACGCCCAGCAGCTCATGGCACCACCGCGACCACCACTACGACGACCACCATGCCTATTCCCTCCATATCACCCTCAGCTTCCCCGGCTTCGACATCAGCCAGAAGACGCGCAGGCTCCAAGCGCGGCACAACCTCCAGGTTTGCCATACACGGCTTGCAGAGCATCAGCAACCTGCGCAGCGGCCTCTCGCACGCTCGCAAGTCCAGCATGGGCTCCAAGGGGCAGCAGCATGCTGGGGGTGGCGGCAGCGGCAGTGAGAACCTGCTGGCCAGAAATGAGCGGCGACCAGCGACACGCAGCCCATCACTAGACAGCAACGGTGATGGCAGGACACCGCTTCTCCAGCGGTCTCATAATGTCCAGGCGAGTCATCATGGTAGTAGTAGTGGTGGTGGTGGTGGTGGTGGTGGTGGTTATGGTTATGGCGAGAAGACGACTGCAGCCTCTGCACCTTCGCTGGCGGTCAGACCTGCAAGCATCCGTATCCCCTTTCTCAACGACCCCGAAGTGGGTCAGGTCTGCTCACCCATGTCCGAGCACACGGAAGAGACGCATCAGCTGGCTGACACTTCTGACCTCGTGTTATCTGGGGAGGATTATGCCCGCCTGAGTATGTGTACCACGACAGTGGGCGTTCAAAAAGCAGGTGTCAACCCTGTGCAGGGTACGAATCTGCTGAGCATCAACAACCACACGAGTGCGGATCTGGGCGCGACTGGTTCCGTGGACCTGGGGCGAGAGAGCACAGAGAGCCAGTCATGGCCACTGAATTCGACTCCCGTGAAAGTGAGAAGAAGGATGGCTAGGGACTCGGGTGAAGATGGAAACGAGATCAGGGCTGCTGCTCGGAGCCCAATGGAGAAGAAGTACAGCACTGAGGTGCACGAGCAGCCCGACGAGAACAGAACCAACGTCGAGAGGACACGACCACTTTCCCATGAATATGAGCCCAGTCTGCTGTCGTTTATCAACATGCAAGCACAAGTGGCCAAGCTACAAGCAGCCAACGCGGCCCTCCTTACGCTCAACGTCGCACACGAGAAGACCATCGCGATTCATGAGCGCACGATCGCCAGCCACGCCGAGACCATCGACACGCAGGAGGCGACCATCTTCCGCCATGAGGTGACCATCGCGGACCTGAACAGAGAGCTCCGCTTCAGCGACGCGGAGCGGGAGAGCTTGATCGAGAACTTTGGCGCCGAGATGGCAAATCTCAATGGGGAGAATGCCACGCTGCGAGAGGACAAGTGGTATCTGATGGGACGCGTCGAGGAGCTCGAGCAGGTGGTAACCAAGATGGACTTGCAGCAGCCGAGCCTTGGTGGCGAGGGACCGGCTGTGCCGAGAGTGACGTTGGAGGACGAGATCGTACTGGAGGGCGCGCAGAGAGACGATGATGAGAGCCAGGGGATGATCAAGACGAGGATTTGTGGTCATGCGCCGGCCTCGCTGCGTTCAAGTTCTCCTGCTATGGACGGTCAGGGAACCAGCAACAGCGGCGACATAGACAGCCCAATCACCAGTCCTTGCTCAACGTTTTCACCGCGTCCATGCAGCGGGCATTCGATCCGGGGCGGCCTGTATGCCGCAACGCCGACGCCAAGCCTAGGGCATGTCTCCAGCACGAAACTGATCAGCACACCAGATAGGTACATCACTCGCCCTTCCAGCCGAGACCAAGCCAGGGGTTCATCTGTCTTGACGGGCGCTTCGAAGGCGGAGGATGGGGGAGCATCGCGTTTGGAGGGGTTTGCGGGGTCCAAGAAAGGCGCCAGCATAGTTTCTCGCTCGACGCTATCGGCCAAGGACAGGGCGAGTCTCGAACAGGGTCTTGCCACAGCGCAGGAGAAGTTGGCGGCGGCTGAGGAGCAGAACATTGGTCTCCAGACGAAAATCATGTTGCAGGAAGCTTTGATTCGCAAGTTGACAACGACAAGCGCGGGAGCAGTGTCCGCGCCGGCGCCTTCATCACTCTCGATACCTAATCTCCCCACCCTGACGTACACCAAGCCTTGCTCTGTCTGGCTTGACCGCGTCAGGACCTCGTTCAAGTACCTTGGCTTGATCGACTTCATCCAGCGAGACGTGCCCGCACCTCTCACACCTGGGTCTACCGCTGCAGAGATAGCATGTTGGAAGAGTCAACGACTCCGGGCCGTTATCCTGCTCAAACACGCGGTCGACGACGATATCCTCGAGGACGTGCTGTGCCTCTGCGGCAAGGATGACCTGCGCGCCTGTTCGAGGAAAAGCAGTCACCTGAGCCAGTCATCTCTCATTACAGAAGATCCGTATCGACTCTTCAGCACCATTTCCACTCTACGACGCGCGATGCCCACTTCGTCCTCGGATCTAGCCTGGGTTGATCGGATCGATAGCTCTGACTACGAGGGCCTCGATGGCTTCGCCTCGTTGGTCCTGTGTATCGACAAGCGACAAAGCGTCATGTACGGGGCTTCGGCAGACCACTATGACGTGTTGCTTCCCAAGATTCAGGAGAGTATAGCGAGGCGGTTTCCCGATTTCAAGAAGACGGCGCTGGCGTTGGATTCTTCTGATGTTTCGCCCAAAAAAAGATGGCAGTTGTCGGTTTTGATGACCAAGATCGTAAAGAAACGACAGGTGGGTGTGGAGCCATGAAAGGGGCCCGGTGGGGTTGAGGATTTCTGTATCACTACATGTTCAGCAACAATTTTTGCGTCATGATTGTGGAATCTCTCTGGAGAAGTCGAGGCGCGTTACGCTCCGTACTTGGAATAAGAATGTGATTGATATTTAGTATCGACTGTCTGTACTTTGTCTTCCTTCCTGCGGTGACATGACTATCACCGGTTCAACCTCTCTTCTCCCTTTCTCTCTCTCTCTTGGGCATTACATCTCTACGATGTGTCGTCTCCTGGATGGAGGCATTGGCCAGCATCATCCGGAACAGACGCCGACTCTAATCACGAGACATAGACCCAGTCGTGTTGATGACATGGGGAGTCTGGCCCCTTCGTCGTCTTGTCCAGTGGAGGGAAATGTAGCCGTATTGTGCGCAGGCCTTCAGTTCTCAAACCGCAACGTGTGAGCCTTGCGTGCATGCCTTGTTCTGCAGGGTACCCCACGGTCCATTGATACCCGCTGGGACGCCTCAGATTTATCCTAGTCGCTCATTTTTTATTTATTTTTTGGTCTGCAGCCAATGCGACACGGATCGCCTGTTGTCTAGGCGCGCTTTAAGGGCCAATCTTGCAGGCAGAGGGGGGGGGGGGGAGAGGGTGCCTGGCTTGACACTCTGCGCTTTTTTTTTCTTTTGTGCCCTTTGAACCCCGT
>JACWST010000009.1:296091-328844 GCA_014850475.1 Cryphonectria naterciae
GGTCGGCTGTGTGTTGTGTGGGGTCTGTTGTTTTTTGTTTTTGTCTTTGGGGGGGGCCGCGGCGTGGGGGTCGGGTGGGGGGGGGGGGGGGGTGTGAGTGGCAGTCTGGGCGGGTGGGGGGGGGGGGGGGGAGATGATGCATGGCTTGCACCTCTACCCTTTTTTTTTCTTTTGTGCGCTTGAAACCCCGACTTGACCACGCTCAATCTCATCCAGCTGGCCCTGGCATCTCTGGCCGTGATTTTTGCTGCCGTAGAGGCATGATATCTGCCAGCAAGAATTTTTGTTCTTCGATCTCGGCTCCTTGAGGTGGTGGCTGCCTTTTTAATGGTGCCTGCTGGGGCGCCGGCAGCTCTTGTTCGTGGCCCCAGCCATGGTGGCCTTCTCTGGCGGGCAATTCGGCCTGCGGATTCGGTTTCGGTTCGGGTAGAATAGCAGGTAACCCTGCGACAGCATAAGTACTATTCCTGTTCCCGGCCATCATGGGCTCGCTCTGCGGCCCATATGCGCTGCTGAAGTCGTGTTCTGGCTGCAGACTGGATGCAGAGACCGGAGAATGGACCTCGTAGTCTGGCGGGGACCACGGATGCCGTCCAGTGTTGGCCCAGGCATTGGAGTCGGTGACTGTCGCAGGTGGTGGAGGGACGACAACTCGGTTTGATTCGGGCGGAGAGGGCATGTCATGCGAGGGCGCATGTGGAGAAACGCTGGGGACGGGAGCGGCGGGGGCGGGAGCATAATATCCATGGTGTCCCTCGACCGGATGCACCGTGTAGTTTGTAGGAGCGGGAGCGGCAGCGGCAGCATAATGGCTATTGTGTCCCTCGACTGATGGAAGTGTGTAGTTTGAGGGGGCTTGGAAGTATTGCGGCGCAGGTTGAAAGGACTGACTCGAACTTCCGCTCTCGTAGTAGGGGTCGTAAGCGTAATTCGGCTTGGATGGCTTCTCGAATCGGCCTCCGTCGACAAGGTTGACGATATCTCCATCCACAAAATTGATCATTCCCTTGGCCATCTCCTTCTTTTCTCGCTGCCGCCACCACAAGTAAAGACCGAGCGAGAAGAGGAGCACGACCCCAAAAGCAGCTGCGATGGCGATACCGACCTTGGCTGCCGACGACATACCAGTTGAACCGGCCATGGTCATAAGTCTCGGGACGATGCCGACGATAGGGAAAGGGTGGTGTTTGTCGTCACGTTGTTTCGGGAAAACAGGACTAACGTCCCGGTTGGGGGTTGTGACCAAAGTATGGCTTGCCGCCGCCGGCGGTATAGAGAGGTTCGCTAATGGCCCAGTTGAACGTGTGGCAGTGATGGCGCTGGCGATCGGTAGATTTTGGAGGTACTGGCGGTGCGAAGAGAGAGTCGCAGTGGTGTCGTGGAACTATGAAGAGACAAGAACAATCCTCGTCAGCTGGAGATCCAGCCATCCAGCCTGGTGATAACAAGTAAGAGGGCCAGGCCACGTACCCTGCCCTGTTTCTCCTTCTCTCGATGGCGCTGTTGCAAGATGAGGGCGCGCAATGGGCGTGGACATAATTCGTGGTGGGTGCCGGCCCGGACTGCTCACCAGCCGGCTCGATGGCCAAGGGCCGACGGGCGTTGTCGTCGTTTGTTGAAGTCCAAGACTGGAGCAAATCGTGGTAAGTGGTCGAATAGTCGTTGTCGCCTGGAAATCGATGGTGTTCGGTACACCCCTGAGCAGAGAAGAGGCAGGAGAAAGACGACGAGGAGAGACGGCGATGGCTAGACGTGACCTTCACACGGCAACGAAGAGCCTGCTCATGCCGACCACTCCTGCGCAATGCTCATGAGGGGAACAAGATAATGAATTTTAGAAAGTTTGGCAGCTAGTACCGGGAAGGATGGATAGCGACAATCGTTATTTGCAGGGCAGGATGTGGTCGGAAGGGTGCGCTCAGGACCAGGACCAGGACTGGCGATGAGGAGGGATCAGAACATACATGTGAAGGAAGAATGAAAACTGGAGAGAGCACAAATGATGAAAAGATACGAGAGACAAAGGACAACCTTGGCAGAAGCCAGAGCAGTCGATCGATCGGGGTTGGGTGCAGCAGACCACTGTGTGACCCGCGAGTAGCGGCAATAAGGACAACTGGGAGGACCACCAGGGCTTTCCAGGACTGCGCAGGAGGACGCCTTAGGGGGTGGGAAGGGGTGGGGGAGGCTGGAGCAGTATCTGACAGCGGGTTCATACAGGCTAAGCCCCCCGGCCCACGGGCGAGAGATGACCAACCAGAACGACGCAGGCCGCGGGAAGTATTACTGTCCAGAGCAGTTCGCGGCCGCTAGGTATGCTATTCCTGGCCCTGCATCTGCTAGCGCACAGTGCCCGGGTACGACTGACAGGGGTCACGGCTGTTAGCAGCCCCCACAAGCAGGGCCACTATGGTCGAGGAAGATACCAAGTACCTCACCGCAGCAGTCAGCCCAGAAGCAGGAAGTGGCAGGTACTTACTTACGCATGATACACACTGAGCAGTAACATTCGACCCCTTTACAGCCCGTACTTTTTCAAAGTTTCTCACTCCTCCGCCCCCAAATCTCTCTGTTGGCCGTAACCGCGAGGCAATGCGAAACCCAACTGCAACAACGAATACGCCGTAACAACATCACACACCTTTTTACTATCAGCAGAGGAGATCTGGCCAACGTTCTCAAAAGGATTCATTGCCAGTCACTTCAGTAATTATGAGGCTCTTCGTCGATAGAACGGGACGCCCGGATATGCTGCAGTACTTATAGTAATCATACCAGGGATCATGAATCAGCTCGAGTCGTCACTTGACAACCTGCCAGCGTGCCGGGTCCGATATCAGCCATGTATAAGGTCATGCTCGCATCTCTGCGGCTCCTCGACCAATTACACGAGGCTGTCAAGGTTAGTCAGCACACCACGAACATCCTCTGGGGGGAGAGCCCAATTACACTACATGGCCATGACTTCTCAAGAACCAAGCGTCCTCTTCTACCTGAGATCCGAGTTGCGACATCTGGATTCATCCAACCTGGCTTCTGTTAATATCGTCTAGTGTCATAAGTCTCCTCCTTTCTCACCTCCTCACCATGCCTGGCGGAGACTTTCCCCTCTTCTTCTGCATTTATTTGTAGCGTCAAGCAACAAGGCATTGTGACCAATATCCGTGTGTGCTGTCATGATAACTGATATCCCCGAGATTCCGCAGAGCATCAAAACCCCCCTAGCTCACAGTCAAAAAGCGCTCGGAATGTCGATTGTCTTGCTATTATCTACACGTCTTCGGGGATTTTGATCACACGCCTGCCCCCTTACCACACGGAAAAGAGCCGAATGGATCAGATCACCATGTAGAGAGAGTTATCATTTTTTTGAAATATTCTTAAATAAATAAATAAAAATAAAAAAATAAAGAAAGGGAGGGGGGGGGGGAGCTCCCGTTTGGCCACACAACCACCTTTAGTACATACACATATACACTCACAAGACTTGTGAGAGAATATGGAGAATATCCTAGCCAATAGCGGCATCCCTCCCCAACCGACATCCCATACAGGAGACTTAGCAGCCTCAGCCTTGTGTTGCATGACCTGAGACAGTTTGTGATAGTTGTTGTCCCTACGGTGGTTGGAGTAGCCTTTGGGTGTCTCGCTCACTGAGCACATTTGATGGAATCTACCTTTGCGAGTCAGCAGTGCAAATTCTACCAGTGAGTTCTAGTTCTATGGTCAGATTGGAATCATCTCAATCCTCGAGTTGTTGACCCATCCTTTACTACTGCAGAAGATTTGGATGCGGGGGAACATCAAACACCTTCTCTAGTGGTTCTGGAGGCAGAATTTACAATACGGTGCCCCGGGAAGATACGTACAGCGAGTTCAGATGCGTCTCGTTGAATTAGATTACCAGGACGTTCAGGAAGTAGTCCCAGGAGTCTTAACACCTGAGATGTGACTGCTGTTGATCCACATTTGGTGTATCCTTCACTTGATTCAACATCAAGCATGTCGATAGTCAGAAATCAACTACATTGTTCGACGTATATCCTGCTGTTTAATCTGTCCCTGCACTGGTGGGGACGTGACGCCCACGCGTACCTTATCACGCACGTATTTGAGCTAAGTGTTGATCAATATTATAGAGAGTGCTGATCCCATCTAGGTAAGTATTCTCCTAGACCTCACTTGAACGATACGCTTCACCTGATCGTTTGCCTATGTCTACATAAGCCCTGGCCTCAAACAAAAAAAGCGTTTTTTGGTTATTCTCGAGTTGATAATCTGAGAAGCTGCATCTGCTGGACGGTCATTGCCATTCAACAGATTGTTCATTGACACCAACATTCAACAAATGTATTCCAGCTGAGCTTTGTTTTCGGGCGAGAACCTGACGTCCGCCTTGTTTCCCAAACAACCTCGAGCTTGAAAACAAAAGTTGGCTCCAAAGTATTCAGGACCATTTCTCTTACCATCCCAATTCTCAACCGCCTTTCCAAATCCAAAACACTGTCTTGTCATCACCTCAACAATCAAAAAGACAACTTAATTTTTTTCGTCATCGCCACCGCCAACATGGCGCAAGCATCACTACAAGCCAATCTCGAGCAGTACCTGCACTACCACAACCGTCTCGCTTCCTTCGTCGACTGGCCCCTCGAGTGGGAAACCAATCAAGACAAGCCCAGCCCCGAGACCTTCGCCCGCGCCGGGTTTTTCTTCCATCCCTCCCCGCCGAACTTGCCCGACAACGTCGTCTGCCCCTGCTGCAAGATCTTCCTCGACACCTGGGACCCTAATGACAATCCGATGCGCGAGCACAAGCAGCGGTCGCCTCTGTGCGAGTTCATGAAGAAATGCGCGCGGACGCGTCGCTCTGGCGAGGGTCTGGCTGAAGTCGAGGACGTGAAGACGGTCACGGCGGAGAAGGGAAGCCAGGGAGCTCTTGTCAAAATCGCGTCACCTACGTCAACGAATGTGCCTGACGAGGGCCAGGATACGATCATGGTCAATAGCGGCGTGACGAAGAGAGGTGGACGTGGTGATACCAGAGGTACCCGAGGTACGAGAGGTACGAGAGGCACTAGAGAAACCAGAGGTACTCGAGGAACCAGAGGTACGAGAGGCACTAGAGAAACCAGAGGTACTCGAGGAACCAGAGGTACTCGAGGAACCAGAGGTACTCGAGGAACCAGAGGTACCAGAGCTAGAAGTACTAGAGGCGCACGAGGAACGAGGAGCACCAGAGGTGTTCGAGGCACTCGAGGCCGGGGTGGAGGTAGCGGCCACACAACACCTACACAGCCCGATGACGATCACAATCCTCTTTCCTGAGATGGCCGTGGCAGATCGGCAGCACAACTGCACAACAAATGGTAGCAGAGCTTGCGCTGCGGTAGGAATTCGGCTTCTTCGCTAGGCCATCATGCTTACCGAGAGGTGTGACCTGTTGAATTCTTGAGATTCACACTCAAGGTACGTTAGCAACTCACAAGCTTTACACAATTATCATATGACTAACGATAATCAAGTGGAGAGCACCAGATGTCAATATACGACCATACTGCCATAGCTTTGGGGGGACACACAAGACTGGACAATCGACATTCAACTCTTTGGATCCGTTACGAGGCTTCATTGCGTCTTCATACCCTCCTTTGGGCTTACTAAAGTTGACAACAGAAATTTGGTGGAGAGGGGCACGTGTGACGGATTTCGCGGAGGTACAATGAGGGGGCGGTCTTCGAGGCAGAACACAAGCCTCGGTGTACAAGTTACTTAGTTTGAATTCAGCTTTGATGAACGATTCAAAATGTTTGGATTTGGGTTTGATCGGACGTAGAGAGAACTGGCACCACTGGTCAGATGTGGAGGTCTGGCAGTAGTCCATTCATCGTCGTCACCAGGAGCCAAAATAAAGTCGGTTGCGTATGCGAAACATGGGAGGAGCCTGATTTCTCTTCTCCCGATCAGTCCCAACTCCAAGTCTTGATTGGCTATATTTAATTGATTCCCAAAATATGAGCTCAATCGCGCCGAAATCCCATCACAAACCCTCAGCGTCCGGTTGTAACTTTGTGTGGCATTACCCTTTCTCAAGACCGTTGACATCGTCTCGTAAGCATCCTCTAGTCCGGGCCAATGCCATGATTATTGTACTTCTGCCTTTCTGTAATATTTCTATTACCTATTATAGCACTCCAAAGCAGTCTTCCGGCTTGACTGGCAGGGTGATCTTGAGCATGAAGCCCAAATGCCAATCTCTCTGCCTGCACCACCATCATCATTGAAAACGAATGAGAATTTGTTGTGACTAGCAATCACAGTTTTTGGATTCTCCTGATCATCCCTTTTTTCCCCTTGTTGCCCATGTTCTCGAAGGCTTTTCCTAGCAGATTGCCTGCTAAAGGGGCAAACGCGACCCCACCATACAGTGAAGTTGTGAAGTGAACCCTTCACACAGGAAGCAATAACTTGGTGCACTGGCACAGCAAAGTAGACAGAGATGTGAGAGGTAGATCAATGGATTGAATGTATTGCAATGTTAGACACCTTTCTGGCCACCTGCAGTAATTCTAGCGTCCTTTATCTCTCTGCTATTAAGTAAATATCCGAGCTTTCCATCTCCCAAAAATACCATGTCTGATCTGTCAACCATTGCATTTCGTTATTGCACAACTTTTCAATCACCAAGAAACAAACAACCGCACAATCACTCGACTGCCCCACCCAAACCCATCAACGACAGAGTGGCCTAGCAAGCATTCAGTCCCTCAACCGCATACTGTTCACTGATACAATTTGTCATTTTTATTATTGGCCCCTTTACATTGAAAAGATGGACTCTCCTCTCATCAGATTTGACGAACCAGGTGCTTTGACTACGGCGTACCCAATGCCCACACCTCTTCCTGGGGGGCGAAGTGGAGGCTTGAACCAGAACATTCCTGGATCAAGCCCTTGCTTTCACAACCAACCACCCGAACTTATACCCGAGGAATTTACAGACCTACACTCTGCAGTCAGCATACTCTCGGACAAAGACTGCCAAGATATAGTGGCTAGTATAGAACCCAAAGAGCTGAGGTCGATCATACTGGAGCGAGCCTTGAAGATTCCCAATGACACCTGGACCCAGAAGCTGCGCGGCAAGATGCTCTCCATCACCAAAGCCGCCGTTCGGCCCACCAAGCACAACGATGTAACAGCCTTGGATACTTTTGCCACCGAATGCATCAATACGGTCAGTACCTGGAAGTTCAAGACCAGCTTCGAAGCACAGGACACAGAGTCTTTCCAAAGGATGGTCGAGAGCGCCATCAATGTCAGTTTCGACAATCTTGGCATCCATGGAGTTCAGAGCCAAAGGTGGGAGACGAAGCGTGCTGCTTTGATAGCTATCCACAACATCGCGACGGTTGTCCTCCAGATTCCGTTTGTTGCAACGCAGGCTGGACGCGAGTCCATGCAGTACGATGCAGTTTCACGTGCTGTTTTGAACATTATGAACAGCGCCGACACTGAGGAGGAGATTGCTTGGATGCTGTCAAGTGACCTGGACAAGGCATTAATCCAGGTTGGCAACAAGGGACAGGAACTTGGCGTTTTCACAGGCCTCCAGCAGGTTATGTCTAACAATATAGGACCTTACAGGCCTTGCGGCGTGCCTTGCCTATTAGAGGAGGCCACGACGAAGCCCGCGCACAGAGGAGCTCGCTTGAGCACGCCAGATGATGCCCCTGGGTCTGGCACTTCAACTTCGATCAAACACGAGGAGGACGCGTCTGCCGGCCAGGCACGAGCTGTCGAGCCTAATGTCCAGACCTATGCGAGCTATCTCAAGCATGGTCTCGAGCTGGGCTTTCCCAGGTGTGCCAACCCCAACAACGACTACGATGGCCATAACAGTGACCGCAACCACGAGGCTTCCAGCAATGCCGGCCCTCGTAGTCAAGTACTGCTTACTGCTACGCACCGCTCTGCATATAACACCAATGCCAGCAGAGGGGACCAGCATCAGATTCAAGGCCAGGACACTTTCAAGAGCGAGCCTTCACCCGATGCCCAGCCAGCATGGACAGGTATGAATATCCAAACTTCCACACGCTTCGACAAGGCAGCTGATGTGCCTGATGCTACTCTAGTTACATCAGGTGGCAGTCAGATCAACCCTGCTCGGACTGAGATGTCGGTTGAGTTACAAACCACCGCTACGCAGGCGCAACCGCCAAGCGGTATGCCAGACCCTCCTGATTTTAACAGGTTATACACAAATCTTTTCGACAACCTCTTTTACCACCCTAGCAGAAACATACCAGTCGAGCGGCTGCGACATCTGGCGGGCGAGGTAGCCAAGATCGTCAACGGCAGCGCAGGCCTGATGCTACAGAGCACGAAGAAGATCGTCCGAGGTGTGCAGGACCCAGAGGCCCGGGCAAGATATGTCGAGCACGGCATCTTCGGCCTACTGTGGGTGTGGGAGAACTGTGTGATCGACCAGAGCGGAAGCAATCTGTCCCGCATAGTCACACAGCTCTTGAGTGCCGACTGCATGGTTGGGGCAATTTGGCAGACTGTCTGCCTCCTTGACGAGGGGGAGTGGAGATTTCGGCTGGTGAGAAACACATGTGACCCGTAATTGCTCTGCGATGAGAAATGTTGGATGCTGACAACGAACTTTTTCTCTTCTTTTTTCCTATCGTTTTTTTAGCTTCATGAAAAGGACCCGAGGGACCACATGCTGTCAGAGTTCACGATTGAGCAACGCATGATGGAAATACTCAATGTGCTTCGTCGGCAGGGTACCCGTCGGTATGACCGCCTCGAGTATGTCCTTCACGAGATGCGCCGTTGCGGCCCTGCTCAGCAGCAGCAGTAGACGGTGTCTCTCTCGCCCCTCCTTCGCACTCACGACTGCCTCGGATATTACGTGGCGTGGGACGATGAAGACATGAGGGCCGCCTGTTCATAGGGAGACGGTTGATGGACTTTGTACGAAGGATGACCAACGAGGTTCGTACGAATGGGAAGAGAGCTGGATATTGTGCGGTCTCATAGAACTTGGTGAGAGGTGAGGTGCAAATAGAGTTGAGCCCCACTGGCGGGTTGGGTGGAGTTGAGCAAGGGAGTCGGCCCTCTGAGCAAAGCAACGCCAAATTTCATCAACGCCTGTCTTGCCTGCGTGCCTGGCAGCATCATTCGCAGTTGGAGCAGGAACGCCGCCGAGGTTGTTTGGTACTCGCCGTTTCTTTGAACATGAGCTTGAAGTTGATGTTGGCTTGGGGCTGGCAGGGACGTACCCCTGCCTCTCGAAGGGTAGCCCCTGCTGGCCCTGGTGGAGGTCCACCTTGCTTATATAAGCCAATGATTTGACCTGAGCTTGCCATTTGTTAAAGCTCGCCTTCCGCCGTATCCTACATTCTGCAGTCACCAAGTTTAAAGGCGTCCTCCTCCTTTCCACGAGCCAACCAACCTCGACCTCGACTCTTGGGAATCTTGCACGGCACTCCTTGGGCAATATTTATCATCCCACACGTCGTCTTTCCCTTGCCGAGCGTCAGGCTCACGGCAGCACAACAACATCCTTCCAAGATGTATGAGCTGTTCATGACCGCGTTCATCAGTGATGTCGACCACGACGCGTTGGTGTCCATCCTCAGCGGCTATACCTGGGATGACTCCCGCCAGCGCATCTACCGCGTTCTGCACTTTGCTGGCGCCAATCCCAACCAGCCCAAGACCATTACCAAGAGGAATCACATCTACGGCGTCCCACCAGAGCCTGATATCTTCTCTCTGGGCCTGCCAAACACTGAGTTCCCTCTCATCATGCCATCGGGCCACATAGACCCAGCATGGAAGGACCTGATCGAGATCTTGAAGAGGTTGGTCCGCAACATTTTGATGATCGCAATCTGTATCGAGAGGCGGCGAGGAAAAGCTGACCTTGGCCCTGCAGGCAGTCGTACACCATGACCACGCGCCATTTGGTTCACAAGGATCGTCACTTTGGCAAAGCCGAGCCCACACCTGACAACTATTTCAACATCAACCCTGGCACCCTGTTCTGGAGTGAGATTCCTGACCCCGCTAGTGTCGCGGGCGGCCAATCCCTCATTATGCAGCGCAAAAAGATCGAGCTCTATGACCAGCTCAACCTTCCCCTGGTACTGACTGAGAATGACTTCATCTACAAGGGTGAACACATCGAAGAGAGCCACGACCTGTACCACCGAGACAATCCCGTTGAGTTCCACCTGGTTCGCTGCTACAGGGTGCCTGCCAGGGCAGATGGCGGCAAGAACGCCCCGTCTACCACTCTCCCGGCCTTTGACTCCCTAGAGATGGTCACTCCCGGCAAGTGGATGCTTACCGTCGTCTCGTATGTCCTGGACGACAACACCCCCGATAAGATGCAGGCCGCGCGTGACGCGCTCATCAAGGTCAAGGACGACCTGGCCCCCTGCGGGATCACGTTCAAGGAGATTGACCGCAGACACTACGACACGCAGCTCGCGCCCTCACGCAAGCCCACATCGCAGGCTTTGGGTATGAACCAATCGCTGGCTGGAGGAGCTGTGCGATAGAGAGGGACACGTGCCCTCTCTTTCAAGCTCTCGCCCAGACGGATGGTGCTTTTCCACCGTCTCCATGATAAGTGATGCCAGTGAAAAAGGGGGCTTGTTGGGTCGCCACTGATGAGAGAAGCTGACCTACCGCAATCCCGGGAGAGTCAAATAGCCTCTTGTGACGCCTTTTCAGTGGGGAGGTTGTCAACCAGTGCTGCAATGGAGCGAGCTCCCTCTCAAAGACTTGACTTGGGAATGGCCAGGGCAAGAAGGGCTGGCAGCCGATGGCCCTGGCTGGACGAACCCCCGGCCTATGATAGATGATGAACTTGGGCTGCCCCTGAGGACCTTGCTTCTCATCACGCCTACTCTTCGACAACGGGTCCGAGAGTTTGTTGACTACATAGACACATGTTGCGGAAGCAGGCTGCGTCCACCGAGACTGATAGCTCCACCAACCATCTGCAGGCCCTTTTGAGGGGCCCTACAAGCAAGGCTCGTACAGACTATGGCTACGCAGACGCGGGCCATGTCTCCGGGACTCATATCCGAGGGGCTGCCATCAGCACCATTTCAGACGGTTGTTAGAAAGGATACAGGCCAGATCGCTGACCTCCCCGGTCCACGAGGCTTCTCTAAATGCCGCGTCTTGGAATATCTTCAACCCAAGTAGTCAAGCAGACTTTATGATAGACGAAGCCGGTGGAGTGGGTCACAGTTCTCGCCCATCAACATGAAAGGATATATCAATAAAGATGCGGCTCGAGCCATCTTTCTGAAGGTCTCACACAACATCTCGATCATATACCTACGCTTGTTTTGTCACATGTTCGCATGAGCTAGCGCCTGTTGGATCCAAAAACCACCATCCAACACCCGCGATAACAATGCCCTCATGCATGGATGGGCACTCAACTTTTACCGACAATTTCCGTAGGCATGGTCATACGCAAATACAAGTAGGATTCTCCTATGTACAGTAGGAAGCAAAGAACAGTTGCTGATCACAAATGAAATTTAGGTATATGTGCAGAGTCGATCAACATTTCTTTCTCACGCCCGATGATCCTCACCCAAAGCCCTCAGCTCCTCAGGTGTCACTGCTCACAGCCAACAGAGAAGTAAAGACGGGCGTGCCCAGTCCAGTCACGGGATCCCATCCACTGACCGCATCGAAGCCCGCACCGCTGATACCAGGGCATCCTCCGTTGGAGCCGCTCGTGATATCGGTCAGGGCGCTGCTTGCATTGGTGTACAGCCAGGGGTTCAGGAAGCCCAGGCCGGACTTGCCGTTGGCAATGCGGTCGCTATTGACCAGCTGGATGACGCTGGCGAATGTGGGGGTGGCGCAGCTGGTGCCGTCGACCAGCTCGCTGGAGCCGTCGACGACGATGACAAAGTCGGTGGCCTGGGCCGAGACGTCGGGGTAGGCACGGCCGCTGGCGTTGAAGTAGGCGGTCACGGAGTCGTGGGTGGTGTCGTCGGTCAGCCAGGTGTTGACTGCGGTGGCCTGGTAGCTGGGCTGGCCAAAGAGCGAGGAGAAACCACCGCCGGAGTCGGTCCAGGCGGACTCGGGACTCTGGCCGGTGGTGCCGCCGACGGTGGTTACCCACGGGCAGGAGGCGGGGAAGCTGACGGCGAACTCCTTAACACCGTCCTGGACGCAGTCGCCGGTGCCACCAACACCAGAATCGCCGGATGCGACAAGGATCGAGACGCCGCGGGCGCCGAGCTGGGAGAAGAGGTCGCAGGCCGTGGTGGCATAGTCGTCGGGGACGGTGTCCTCGTCGTCGCCGTAGGAGATGGAGAGGGTGTTGGGGAGATCCGAGTCGTCCAGGTCGAGGAGGTAGTCGAGGAACTCGACGTAGGGCTCGTTGGTGTTGGTACCGGAGCCGACCCACTCGCCCAGGCCGCCGGTGGAGTAGAAGTTGAGCGGGATGTCCTCAATGATGGCGCGGGCGTACTGGATGTCGAGGTTGGCCTCGTCACCGGCCTCGGAGGCGGCCGTGGGGCATTCACCGTCGTTCACCACGACACAGGTGAAAGACTCGCCGGTGTTGCCCTCGACGGCGTAGTCAGCCAGGAAGGTCTTGAGATCCGAAGCAATGGCATATTGCTCGCTAACAAGGGGGATTTGCCGTTAGCTATTTTCCCCCTCACTTTCTTCTTCTTTTTTTTTCTTTCTCTTTTCCTTCATCGAAGGGAGAATGAGGCACTAAACCATCAAAAATACTTACAGGAAACCAGCAATGCCCATCAAACCGGTGGTGTACGCATCGGCATCAGAGAAGTCGTACAGGTTAGCCAGGCAAGTTGGGTCGACGTGCGTTGCACAGCCCGTAACTGCGTCAATATCCTCGGTGGACACAGACGACTTGTCGAAGGGGCGGATGCCAGAGATGGTGGACTTGTAGGTGCGGAAACCGAAGAAGGTTGTGGGCTGCACCATGTCGACATGTCCCTTGAGGACAGTCGGGAGGCTGAACTCCAGGGTACGGAGAACAGTCTCGCCAGACTCAGCATTGTCTGAGAGCGTTTTATGTTAGCGACTAAATTGCTCGGGCTGACCAACGGCCGCGGGACCACAAAAAAAAAGAAAAAAAGCCACACTTACAGAAAGCGCTGTACTCGGCATCGAGCAGTCTCTCGATCTGTGCGACGCTCGCCTCAACGATGACCGAGTCCCCGCGGTTTGAGAACTTGGCGGCGCCCACCAAGCCCTCGCTCTCGAGCCACTGCATAACCATGCTGCCAGACTCGTCCTTGGGCGCGATGATGCCGTCGATGGCCTTCTGGCTCATGTGGGCACCATACATGGAATGGCCGGGCGTGGCGATGTTCATGGCCGTCTCGTAGAACTTGTCCATGTCCTGGTGGACGAGGTGCATGCGGAGGCGGATGGTCGCCGCGTCCTTGTCAACAACACGAGTCTCGTCCTGCACCCAGCCCCGAGGGGGCGAGGAGAGGGACTCTACGACGGCCTTGGTGTAGACATCCTGGCTGCTGCCGGCGGACCACACATTGCTGAGGGCTGGGAAGGAGAGGGCGGTGCTGGTGAGTGCCAGCAGCACCGCGGCTCTCTGGATGAGACCCATGGTGTGGGTTTTTGGGGGGGCAAAAAAGGGGGACGGGTGCTGTTTTGGCCCGACCTTCTGGAGAGAAGCGGGATGACAGAAGGGAGAAGGAAAAAGAGGGTTTCATGGAGGCATCACTCTTTATACCTGCTGGCATGCTTCCACGATGGAACCCCTGTGGGCCAACCCCCCCCCCCCCCCCATACCAGTCAAGTTGCAATCCATTCGAAATCCGGTTGCTATCTGCAAGGAGCATAGCGTTGAGCCTTGTGATCCCTGGTCGAGTCTCCATAGCACTATTCACCCAGCGGGCGTTTTCCCCACAGGGGGATGACCACAATGACTACATAGTGCTATAGTACGTCCATGGCGCAAGATTAAGCATATTTGGATCGTGCAACCGAATGCTGCACGGAAATTTAACCCATCAGCCAACCAACGGTCGTCAAAGGAAACGAACTGATGTCAACGACAGCGGAGACGTCAGTCCGTCGCCCGTCAGCACGCAATCGTCGCTGTTATACAAGGGAGGGTGGTAACAAAAAGCAGCACCCCCTGTACTTTATGCCGACGTATCATCGCGCATTGACCAGTGGGGTGGGTGGTTAAGCAACCAAAGCAGCTGCCCGATGCAGAAGCTGAACCGCCCATCAATGATTGCGAATCTTTGCGTGCATGGGAAGGTCGTAACGGGGCTTTTTGCGCTGCGGCACCCCCCTCAGCCGGCGTGCCATGGGGCGTGTTACGTATGGCTCACCTGAGCAAAAAGAGACGCTTCGCAGCTTTCTGTTTGGGAAGGCCACTGGGAAGAGCCAAGGCCACCCCCTCTCTCTCTGTGAAACTGTGACGAGCAGCACGCAGGGGGGTTTTAGAGGTTCGAGAGACTGAGCTTCTTCATAAGTTGGTATATTCTGTAGATCTTGGGTGAGGCGTGTCGGCGTTGACAAGTGTCCGTTCGTCCGCAGGGCCCATCTAAAGTATCCATCTACCTGGTGGAAAGAGAAAGAGAGAAGGAGAAAGGAGGGGTCTTTGGTGGGCGAGGTGGTTTACTAATGGAAGCCCATCACCTCTCTCCCTCTCTCTCTCTGTCTCTGGTTATGGGATTGTACTATAGTAAGGCCTGCCGGCTCCTCGGCATTTTGGAGGATTGGAGCCTTGGTTCGCTATTCTTGCCTGAACTGGAGGATCCACTTCTTCTGGTTGCAGCAGGCGGTGCGGCTGCAGAACGAGGCCGCCCTATTGAGACATCGTCATTCCATCGTGTCATGATTCAATTCATACAACACTTTCCATATAGTTCCTGTGTCGAGGCTGGACTGATCCAAAATCGCAGCCTAGAAACTACGATTTCTGACATTTCTGACGGGATATTGTGCCTGTTTCTTGTTTTCTACTGTATGCTAAGTACACGTGTACTTGTAGCGTGCAGCGCATTGATTAAATCAAGCGCTCAGAATCCAGGTTTCAGGCAACCAACAGCTAGACACAAAGTGCAGGAATATAGGGGACCGCAAGCTAATGCCCAGCTGCTAATGATCTGCACAAAAAAAAAAAAAAAGCTTGTAAGTGTTGCAATAGCAATTGCCAAAGCAGCTGTACGGCCAATTTCTCGTTTAATTTTATAATACGACATAATGCAATTAGAGAAGCTTAGAATAAACCTGAAGCAATACTATGAGTATATATATTTATATAATAAGCTCAACATTTTCAAAAGCCTTCTTGGACTGAGAAGGCCGTAAAGCCCACTGCGGAAGCGGATGTATGTGAATCTGTAGGGCGGCGAGAGCTGCACTTCGCCGCGCACCACGACTATCTAGAGACAACAGATGTCTACGATTGCTGCTCAAGCAGAAGCCCAACCTTGATGTCATCGCCCTGGGTGAGGAAGCTGGCACTGCGTCTCAGAAAGCAATCCTCTCCAGATACAACCTCAACCAAAGTCTGCTCCTCGCCGCTGGTGCCAACCCCAACATTATCTCGGGAAAGCACGGCACCATACTGCAGGCTGTTACTCTCCATGGTGATCTCATGCTGTGTAGTGAGCTGGTAGGCAAAGGGGCGAGGCTGGATGTCCTGAGCTGAAAGTACGGCCACCCTCTCGTGGTTGCTGTGGTCCTGTGCATCACGAGAAAGACGACAACGGCGATGATAAAGCTCAGGATGTGCTGGCTTTTCTTGCTGAAACAAGAAGGGATCCCACCTGGTGTATACCAGAAAGCTCTGGAGCGGGCGTTCTATATCGAGAGCAGCGAAGCCTTAAGAACCGTCTGGAAGGTAGTAGAGTAGTACGGACCGGTGAGTCTGAGAACTAGGCTGAGGCGTCTCTTTCTCGGTACGGCTCAAGCACGGAACAGAACCAGGCACGATTTGAGGACAAGGGCGAGGGCAGAGGATTAGGATAGTGATTCTCAGGACGATGAAGTGTACGATGAACAGGACTTGGATATTAGCGAGTATGTCTCAGGAGAATCCCGGCAGTGACGACTAGTAGCAGGGCCAAGGAGAAGAAGAAGAAGAAGAAAAAGGAAAAAAGAAGACAAAAACGAAGCAGCAGCAAGTGGAAGAAAGATGATAATGATAGAGTGTAAGATACTTGAAAAAATGAGGGGAGCGACTAGCATACCGGAAGACAATTTGCCAGCTAGTAGTGGATAATAATAAGCATCAGGCTTTCAAACTCGATGCTTATAACCCCATGTGACCTCAATCACTTAAGTACGCAGTGCATTGGCAAGATTTTATTAGAACAATCTGGAACATGAGCATTTGATATTTGGTAGTCGGTCCAGCGGTATAGGCTTTAAGCTTTTAGTCCAGACGAGTTTTCCAGGGCGGGCTTTGCACATTTTCCAAGGTCTTCCTAGATCAAAAGGCAATAAGGTGAACTGCAGTTTATCATTCACATATGTATATTTAATCTCTTGTAGAGATGTCTTGATTGATGGCTTCAGAAACTTGGTGCTTTAGCTTGAAAGTAAGGAGACGGTTAAGCTTCGCACCAAACCTAACATAAGGGGAGTCTATCACATCTTTGTCATGAGAGAGAGTCGAGTCAGCCTATGCACCGCCTAGAACACTATCTTCATGCTAGCACATCTTGTTTCAGAATCCAGAGCAAAACGATGATGCCTGGTTATGTGCGTATTGATTACTCCCACTGTGAAGGCAAATATGAGGGTCAACTTTCAAAAATGCTGTCCCTGCTATATGCGGGCCGGAGGGCATAAGTATGATATCTGGGCGGCACTCAGTCCTCAAAACCCTGCGACTTTTGTCAGCCCTAGACATGCAGTGTATGTGGCTCTTCATAGGCAGGCGGTCCGAATAAAGTTGACCGATGATGATTCAAGGCCGATTCGTGCAGCGTAACTCGTCCGGGGACTGAACACAAATTATGTCTCCTTACACCTCCGAAGCCCAACTCGCACCGGCCCCACACACGTGTCGAGAGGGGTCTTAAAGGGCTGAACCAGCCCTTTCCTTACAGTACCATCTATAAGGTATGCTTCCTTACCAATGTGGATGCAATGACCATCAGGCGAAGCTATCGTGACGGCAGCCTAGGGAGGCTGCAGATGTTGTGAAAAGAAGGGAGACGACTACAGAAATAGCAATGGAGTCATCATACTCTGCAGTTCGTTATTTTCCCGCAAGGCTTATCTCCTCATCGTGTCAAACGTTCCATCTTCCCCGGTTTCCTTATTCAAGTTGCCTCCATATTGATCATTATTTTTCTCCTCCATCGCCACGAGCATTAGAGTTTGATAGACTCTTAGTCACTGGTCGTCGTTGTTCATTTTCCTGCTTTCTTTTTCCACATTCCATTCTGTTCTACCATGGACAACTGATCCCATTGCTGTGAGGGTTAGGGTCTTCTTTTAAGGATCATACCGCTGTGGTGCCAACCCACTGGACGCAGCTTGCTTGGCAGTCCACTACCTTTAAAAAAAAAAAAAACTCCGGATCCGAGAAACGTTACATGGTACGGGATGGAACCGCGCCTAGCGAAAGAAGACGCCGCCACCACACACAGGCTACTACCATAGCACCACCAGAGTTACCGTGCTAAGCGCTACCACCCCAATTAGGTGTGTGTTGTGGCATATTATCGACACGCACATGTTCTAGACAGGACGATGCTAAGCTGGCTGGTGCTGACGAGGGAGGGGGGGTGGCATATGACCGCTGTCCCCCTGCGCTGGGAGGTAATGTCCACTCAGGTTCGGTCTGTCAGGATAGTCGTGATGATCCGAGGCGGGAAGAGCTCGTGTCCAGCCCCAGGCTGGTTGTCCAATTGAGGGAGGGTTGAAGGTAGTCGGTCCGGTCTTATCAGCCATCTTGAGAGATGGCCCCCAAAAAAGGAAGAACAAGAAGATCTGACGAGTCGGAAAAGATTTCATGGCTACGTTTCCCTCCTCCAATAGTAAGTGATAGCAGCAGCGATAGGGTCAAGCGTGTCTGAAGTGGTCAGAAGATTTGAAAGCAGATTCAATGAACAAGAAAAAAAGAAAGAGGGAGGTCTAACCCCCCCTCTGCCTTGCCTGCCCCTCGAAGCTCTCTCTCATCCACCCGGAAGGAAGATTCCTAGGACGCTAAGGGCTAGGGGGCCAAGGCCCTGAAAGCCCCTCTAGTGCGGCAGGGATCAGTGGCGGGGGAAGGGGAAGGCTCGCCCATACCGGTAGCACCTTCTGCGAACCGTTGAAGATGGGGAAGTCTATTTTGCTCTCTTTGGTGGTACGCAACGGTACGTGGTACGATACTATGTACAATACGAACATATTTCAAAATCCATTCTATTTTCAAGCCTTTTGCCCCTTCCCCCCCGCCCCAGGCTCCTGTGTGGTGTTCGTCTGAGAAGAAACCCGTCCTCTCGCTATACGAGAAAGACTCACGAGCATTTCATCCGTATCAAGGTATCAGGTGAGGGTGGCCTATCAACTTGGTTTCCTCCTGGTTCACAGTCAGCCTTCTCTCCAATCATCATCGTATCAGACACCTGTCTCTCACCTGCCAGGAATCCTTCAGATTGGGGCTCACCCTCCTTCAGCTTCAAAAGGATAGGAAAGCAGTGCGGCCTGTGAAGGATTCCTGCCCAGTGTTACATTACATCGAGCACTCACACAAATCACTTTACATAGTAGTATCTGCTACCTATGGTAAGTACTCCAGCCACAATCAATACACCCTGCCACCAGAGCACCCTAGGCGTGCTATGGCACATTACATAGTACAGAGGTTGCTACGGACCAGCTGTAGAAAATGGGCTGTGGCACCCTGCAGGGCACATCACACTTTTGCCCCCAGGTTGTCCCTGCTCCACTATTTACCCCGAAACAATCCCTGCTCACATGCTCCATCGCTAGAGCAGACCCTGGAGATCCTGCATCTTCTGTAGGCTGCTGTTCCGCTATCTTGCATGGACTGATCGCAAGACCACCAATTCAAAGCCACATTTACTCTCGTGTTGTCCTCGAAATCTTATGGACGTGGTTTTCTTCTTCTTCTTCCCTCCTTTGCCATTCTCTCTCTCTCTCTCTCTCTCTATCTATTTCTTATTCGACCTCTTCTCACCTCGCCTGATCAAGTGCGCGCGAACTGACGACCGCTGCCAGCATCCAAGGTGACCTGCTCCACCACAGACCTCATTAATTTCTGTCCACGCACACGATATACACTTGAGAAGACACGCATACGCGGGCAGAGAAGCCTCGACCCGAAAAGATCCTCAAAATGACAGACACCGAGAACAAGGTCGACGTCGGCCCCGAGGCCAAGGAGACCGCTGTTGACACCGGCGCAGAGGAGAAAACTACCGCGACACCAACTTATTCTGCCACGGCCCACCAGGCTGATGGCCCCATTGCCCGTCCTCCAGGATGGATGTACAAGGGCTTCAAGATTCGCAACTCGGAGTCCTGGTACGCCTCGCCCAAGTGTCAGCTGTTCATGGTCGCCATGGTCTGTTTCTTGTGCCCTGGCATGTACAACGCCATCGTGGGCATGGGCGGCGCTGGCCAGCTCTCCACACTTGCCTCTGACGACGCCAACACCGCCCTGTACTCGACCTTCGCCGTTGTTGGTTTCTTTGCCGGCACCTTCGCCAACCGCCTCGGCCTCAGGCTGACCATGTCCATCGGCGGCCTGGGCTACTGCCTCTATGCAGCCTCCTTCCTGTCCTATTCTCACGATCAAAACCTCGGCTTCGTCGTCTTCGCCGGCGCCTTCCTGGGCGTGTGCGCCGGTCTGCTCTGGACCGGCCAGGGAGCCATCATGATGTCGTACCCTCCTGAGCAGTACAAGGGCCGCTACATCTCGTGGTTCTGGATCATCTTCAATCTCGGCGCTGTTGTCGGTGCACTGATCCCCCTGGGCCAAAACGTCAACAACCAGGGCGGCGTCGTGACCGACGGCACGTATGCTGCCTTCATCGTGCTCATGTTCGTGGGCGCGGTCTTGGCCCTGTTCCTGTGCAACGCCGACAAGGTGCAGCGCGAGGACGGCTCGCACGTCATCCTGATGAAGAACCCATCCTGGCAGACCGAGATCCTCGGCCTGTGGGAGACGCTGTACCAAGACCCGTGGATCGTGCTTTTGTTCCCCATGTTCTTCGCCAGCAACGTCTTCTACACCTACCAGACCAACGACATGAACGCCGGCCAGTTCAACACGCGTACCCGTACCCTCAACAACGTGCTGTACTGGTCTGCACAGATCTTCGGCGCTATCATCTTCGGCTACTCCTTGGACTACGGCAAGATGCGCCGCAGCCTCAAGGCCAGGATTGCCTTCATTACGCTGTTCGTGCTGACCTTTGTTATTTGGGGTGGAGGCTGGGCCTGGCAGAAGGACCAGCCCTCGCGCGCAGAGACCTCTGCCGAGGGCTTTGTCGGTGTTGATTGGACCGACGGCGGTCACAAGTACATCGCGCCCATGTTCCTCTACATCTTTTACGGTTTCTTTGATGCCTGCTGGCAAACCACCATCTACTGGTACGTAATTGTCTGCGGTCAGCATTCTGTGGCAGCCATATATATATGTGTGTGTGTGTTTGTGTTTGTGTATGAGATACTGACAGCAAGTTTTTTTTCTCTTCCACCTAGGACGATGGGCGCCCTCTCCAACAACTCCCGCAAGGCCGCCAACATGGCTGGTTTTTATAAGGGCATCCAGTCGGCCGGTGCCGCCATCTTCTGGCGCATCGACGGCCTCGGGAAGCCGTACAACACGATCTTCGGCGCGACATGGGGCCTGCTCGCGGCTGCGCTGCTTATTGCCTCGCCCATCATCTGGCTCCGGGTCCAGGACACGGTTCCCCTTGAAGAGGACCTCAAATTTACAGACGAGACGGTCGCGGACGTCGTGGGCGGGGCCGCGCCGGCGAACAAGAATACTGAGGTCTAGATTGTGGCTGCTGCGAGATCGGACCGCAGCTTGCGGATCATCGTTCTGGGCGTCCGCTAAATATCGTTGATGCTGTCCCGTCGCACACAAGGAGCGAGGGGTTACGAGCTGAGGTGAGAAGGGGCCTGGAGGCGTGAATGACCACAGGCTCATGAAAGAGATTCATCATGGCTTGTTGTAATCATGGAAAGGGATGGGGGCTCCTCTCATTGATGAGAACGATGAAACGAAACGATACGATAGCTAGCACTGGGCTTTTTCTTTCTTCACATGCGTAAAGGCAGGGAAGGTCATGTTCCATTCATACATAATTTGACTTTCCATACCCACTTACAAGTTTATTTATCTAATCTTTATTTCCCTTTTAAAGTCTTTTTTTCTTGTTCTGTCGAATTGACTTTGAAAATCCCCGGTGTAAATCCACAGGGCCATGACTCGGCATTCGCGGGATCGCGAAAAGCGCGAGCGCCTCCGGTCAAGAAAAAAAAAAAAATAGAAGAATAAGAGAACGAAAAAGAAAAAAAGAGATTGGACCTTTACGCAGCAGCAGTCTATGTACATGCATGCGCCCAATGTGACATGAGAAAACAGCAAATCAAATTGAGATGGTAAGCCATACGAGTGGTGTACGAAATCACGCGTCCATGTATGAAAGACTCAAACCGGGGGCCCTGTTTGAGCCACCCGCCGTGCTGGGTGGGAATGTATTACCACCACCATTACCGAGGACATGGCGAGGCTGGACGGACGAACGGGAGCTCCAGAGGCTCGCGTCTTGCCTCTGCCATGCATGCCACTTTGGCCTGGCTGTGGGGCGAGGGCCCCCCTCCCCATCCTTTTGATAGCTCTTCTGGGGCAGGGCCGGATCCGCAAGCCTTTACAATGAATAGTACGTGTATTTTAGGAAGGACAAGGAGCAGTGTCACGCGTAATTCAGCATACGAGAGATTAGCAAGGAAGAAAAGAGAAAATAATGACCAAAATCCTCTATCCTTCGAGAATTGGGTATAGAGAGAGAGAGAATTTCACTTGAGTTGTTGCTGCCGCAGACCCAAATTCTCCCTGCCCCCAGCGGCAGCAACGGAGCCAAATACCACCAAGAAGCTACTGTGGGGGGGGGGGGGGTCCAGACGTCATCCCGCTATCAACTTCACTTAACACCAGATCCAGGGGCCCGTCTCAGGCACTGCCAGGCTTTTCACACAGGGAGGTTTGCAAGCTGTTAGTGCCCCACCACAGCGCCACCCCACCACCCCCAGGCCGTGCCCCCTTGGCTCAGAGCAGCTCCTGCAACCGCACGTAGCCATCGTCTGATCCGCGCCTGAACAGGACAGGACCTGTGCTGCCACCGACCCGGTTATTTTCATATATAATATATAAAAAGCCCTGGATCCCTTCCTCCTCTTGAATTCGGAGGTGGAGAAACCTATCTTCTACTTTCTCTTTTTTCTTTTTTCGATCCAGCACTGCTTGCCTGCGTATCGTTTATACCCCTCTCCACTCTTTCCGTCCTGGACGACCCTTCTCTTAACACACGAAGACCAACCTCCTCCCCCCCTCCACGATCGACCGTGAAATCTTAATTGTATAATAAGGAAGAAGAACAAGAACAAGAAGGAGGGGAGACAAGACAAGATGGCGTCACCTATAGCTTCTGCGGCCCTCAAGGCACGCGTCCGCAGGCCGTCGATGCTCAACAAGCTGTGCCACCCCCAGGACCTGCTCAAGCACTTTCCCAACGGCTCGTACATCGGCTGGAGTGGGTTCACGGGTGTCGGATATCCCAAGTGAGTTTTCTCTCCCGTCCCCAGAATGGGCTGGCAAGACGAGGCATTTGTGAGATGGGAGGACGGGAGGCTGACCAGTGGACCCTGCCTTTGTGTGCGCGCACAGGAAGATGCCCACGTTTCTGGCCGATCATGTCGAGAAGAACGGCCTCCAGGGCCAGCTGAAGTACACACTCTTTGTTGGCGCGTCGTCTGGCGCCGAGACCGAGAACAGATGGGCTGGCCTGGATATGATTGAGAGGAGGAGTCCACACCAGGTCGGCAAGGCTATTGCCAAGGGTATCAATGAAGGACGGATCAACTTTTTCGACAAGCATCTGTCTATGTTTCCCGTGGATCTCGTATACGTACGTGCCCCTTCCCTTGCCCTAGAATTGTTCAAGAGGGGGGTGGCCTGCTGGATCGGCAGCAGCATCAAGTGAGGAAAAGATCCGCATATGTTTACTGAGAGAACTACCTCGCAGGGTTTCTACACGAAAGACCGACCGAGCAACAAGCTCGACGTGGTAGTCGTCGAGGCAACCGCCATCAAGGAGGACGGCAGCATCGTGCCCGGCGCGTCAGTGGGTGCGACACCTGAGCTGGTCCAGCTGGCCGACAAGATCATCATCGAGGTGAACACGTCCATCCCTAGCTTCGAGGGCCTGCACGACATCACGATGACCGACCTGCCCCCGCGGCGGAAGCCCTACCTGATCATGGGCGTCGAGGACCGCATCGGCATGACGTCGATCCCGATTGACCCAGAGAAGGTGGTGGGCGTCCTACACTCCGACTACCCGGACCAGACGGCGCCCAACACGGCTGCCGACGCCAGCTCGAAGGCCATCGCCGACAACATCATCGAGTTCTGGGACCACGAGGTCAAGCACGGCCGCCTGCCGCAGAACCTGCTGCCCATCCAGTCCGGCATCGGAAACATCGCCAATGCTGTCATCGGCGGGTTGGCGGACTCCAAGTTCGAGAACCTGAACGTCTGGACCGAGGTCATCCAGGACACGTTCCTGGACCTCTTCGACTCGGGCAAGCTGGACTTTGCCACGGCGACGTCGGTGCGCTTCTCGCCCGACGGCTTCAAGCGCTTCTATGACAACTGGGAGTCGTACCACAACAAGCTTCTCCTGCGCTCCCAGCAGGTGTCCAACTCGCCCGAGATCATCCGCCGCCTCGGCGTCATCGGCATGAACACCCCCGTCGAGGTGGACATCTACGCCCACGCCAACAGCACGTGCGTCATGGGCAGCCGCATGCTCAACGGCCTGGGCGGATCTGCCGACTTCCTGCGGTCCTCCAAGTACAGCATCATGCACACCCCCTCCACCCGCCCCAGCAAGACGGACCCCCACGGCGTCTCGTGCATCGTGCCCATGTGCACGCACGTCGACCAGACCGAGCACGACCTGGACGTCATCGTCACCGAATGCGGCCTGGCTGACGTGCGCGGCCTAAGCCCCAGAGAAAGAGCAAGGGTCATTATTGAAAAGTGCGCCCACGACGTCTACAAGCCCATCCTGAGGGAATACTTTGACAAGGCCGAGTTCGAGTGCCTGCGCAAGGGTATGGGCCACGAGCCCCACCTGTTGTGGAATAGCTTCGACATGCACAAGGCACTGGCTGAGCAGGGCAGCATGCAAAAGGTGCAGTGGAAGTAAAGGAAAAGACCAAGAGGGAAGAAAGCCGGGAAAGGGGGGTTGCGTTGCGACCGGATCCAGGATGGCTTAGGCGATGATGCTTGTAGATCTTGTGTGTAGATCTCTGACCTCCAAAAAGTTCCAAGCTGGCTGCCAAGGACGATATAGTGTCGGGAGGCTAAACTCAATGTAAGATTGGACGGCGAGACGGTGCTCTCGCCGCTCGTACGGCCAGTACGTCAAGTTCAAACCAAGCTACTCCCGGACAAGTGCTACCTCCTTTTTCTCGTGCTCCTCCTCTCCTTCTCGACACACAAAGTTTACACAAGGTGACCAAGGGTACGAGGTTCGTTGCATGCCTTGCACATCGCCCAGAAGAAGATCGAGTCGGTTATGATTCTAGATCGACTGGATACGACAAACATGATATTGATACTTAAGATGTGTGGGTCCGGGGACACAGCAGAACGAAACAAAGTGCACGTGTCCGTGGAGGAAGGAGAGAAAGGTACCTACAGTCATATGAAATAGCTCCAAGACCCAGACTAGGCAGTCTGGTTCCCGCCAGTCTGCCGTACTAGGCATGCGCAGACCACGTCCTTTCCGACATGTGAATGGCCTCACATCCAATGATGGAGCTTCGAGACCAGTGTTGAAGCCGTCATCGATCTCCCCGAGCGGCGGTTTGAGTATGGTCGCCGCTGAACAGGATGCGCTCGGCGCTGGCGACGAGGCGTTAACGCCAGCATTCGAGCGTCAAGAGCATCGCAACCGTCCAAGTGGACGGAGGGCTTGAATGCCTTGTCTTTTTTTAAAAAAGGCGGAGGGGGGATTCTCAGTCCTCTCTCGTTCCAGGAGTTTTCCTTCTCCTCCCACACCCTCTTTGTTGTCGCAGCATTGTTGAGCTCTCTTCCTCCTACTCACCTCTCGTTTCAGGACATCCTCTCACACTAAACAAGATCGATGCGAGCCAACAAGCAAATTGACTCTCTGCCCTCCATCAACACCACAATGGCCCGTCCCCCCTTCTGCCGCATACTAGTCTGGACCACGCTGGGCATGACGCTCGTTGCGTTGTCTATCCTCGGCATCCATACGGCGGTATACTGGTTCCTCCAGAACGTCGTCGTCGTCCATAATGGGCCCGCGACTGCCCCCAATACCTTCAACCCCAGCAGCGTCGCCTCCGCCAGCTATCAAGGCGTGAATGACCTTGTCCTGGACAGAGAGCATGTACGGATCCGCCGGCGCAATTCACTGACGGCGGAGGTACAGGAGGAGCTCGAGAAGCTAAGGGTGGAAGACCCGGAGCTGGCGGCGAGCTGGGAGGTGGAGCTGAACATGGGCCAGGACGAAGCCGACGAGAATGACGAGATGACCCTCTGGAGGAGGGAGGAGGAGGATCTTGTGGACTCCCGTGGTGCTGATGGCGAGGATGAGGGTGATGGGGCACAAGACCTCCCCCCACTGCCCAAGCTGCCTCCCCTTCTCCCTACAAAGAACCCAGACCTGCCCAAACTACCCAAGCTGCCCCTCCCTGTGCCAACAGAGCTCCCTACGGATCTGCCCAAGCTGCCCCTACTTCCGATCCCGGTGCCGACAGAACAGCCCGACCTGCCTCCTCTGCCACCAATCATCCCAACGGACCTACCTAAGCTTCCCAAGCTTCCAAAGCCGCTGCCTACGGACCTGCCCAAGATTCCTGTCCTTCCCACCAGTGGCCCCACCATCACCCCCACCCTCCCACCGGTAAAGAAGCCTAGCCCACCGGGCTTCAAGCTCCCAGGCTTCATCAGTGTCCCCGCGAAGCTGCTCCAGATCCTCATGGACGCCATCTACCGCATGGCGACGACCACGGGGCTGCCAAACGAGATGCGTGACGTGCTCATGTTCATGTACCACCTGCTGCAGCGCATCACTGGCGGCAGCTCGCTCCCGCACCCAGGCCTGCCACTGCCAATTCCGACGCCCAAGGTGCATGGAAGTCACCCCAGGCTCTCGCTGCACCCGCCTCGGGCAACTGGGGCGGCGACGGAGGGGGAGAGGGAGTTCATTCAACTGGGGGTGGATGGCGCTCCGAGCGGGTTCGTCTCGGTCACGAGGAGGCGTGTTGATGGGGCTGCGGAGGCGGGCATTGGGGCTGCGGTTCCCATGCCGCCGTACATCTACGACGGTGAGCGGGAGGATGAGGTCGAGGATGAGGACGGCTCTGTCGACGCCATGCGCAAGAAGCTGCTCAGCAAGAAGATGCGCAAAGATCTGCTCAGCCGGGCGGCGTTCGAGATCGCCAGGGAGGTCGCGTACAATGATGACGGGGAAGAGGGCGGCCTGATTACGGTGCCGGCGTGTATGGCTGTTTTCCAGCTGCTGCTGAAGCACACGGAGGCGTGGATGGATCCTCCTGCTTCCAAGGGCCGGAAGCAGAAGGGGAATGAGATTGATGATGGGCTGGTCGAGGCTGTGGAGGAGGATGAGGCTTGGGGTCTGATTGATGAGCTGTACTTTTGAGGTGAAACTCTGTTGGAGTCAATGTGGCAGGACACGGTAACAGAGAAAGTGGAGGAGAGTGGACGAGGAGAAGAGATGATGTATGGAGGAAGGAAGAAGATAGTAGAAGAAGTGCCTGCCATTGCCAGGGGTTTGATCCACAGTAGAGCAGATGGAATCAAGATGGTAGGTCATCTATACACAATAAACACTACATTCATTTCATGGCATTTTTGAACAAGTCTGATATAGCATTGAAGATGGGATCGCCATTCCAGTAGAAGAATGGATAACTCATTGTTGATGATGATGAGAAAATGTCCTCCAGTGCTTGCTGGCTCTGAACAGAAGTCCCTGTAAGCACTATAGACCCTGTTGATTGCTCCTTCTTGGGAAAAAAGAAGTCTGAAAGTGGGTTTTGGGAATAGTTTCAAAGAGATTTTTGCTTGGATGTTAAGTCAAGTCAATAGAACCTCTGGCCCGTGCTGACCCAGCGCATGGTGAAAAGACCCATGTACTGTAGTAAGTGCTGAGTGTGTGCACGCCTACAGTGCTGAGGTACTCACTATGGTGGCACTGGCTAAGTAAGTACTTTGAACCAAAGCATCTGAAGCCCAAGCAAAGAGCCGTTGGCGCTTACGTCATGGACCTTGTGAGAGAACCAGTGCTTACAATAAAGAAATTGATGTAATACAAAATACCAAGCTAATTACTTTCTTTTTTCATCTTGCTTACATTTTCACAATCTCTTTTTGATTTTCATCTGAAATCTTGCTTGAAGAAGAGAGAGGGAGGGAGGGAGAGGAGGGGTTTGTGAACAAGGTGGGCCCCAGGTGAGTCAAGACCCGTTATAGGGCTCACAGAAGGTTTAGAAGGGCCCAGAACATGAAGGCTGCAGGGCAGGGTGGGTGGTGCACATTAACTTCTGGCGGGGGGCGGGCGCGGCACATCACCTACCCAGTACCCAGTTGTGAATATTTTGGAGAAGGCGCTCCTTGCTGCTGCTGCACGGACCACCAGAAGCAAGTTTGGCGCCAACCCACACCAAAGAAACCAGAACCTGCATTTTCTCTTTCTCCCCTCGGCAGGTTTTCAACCGTCTAACAAACAATCAACCCCTTCCCCCTTCCCCCCTCCTCCCCTTTCTCTTTGTTCTTCGATTCCTCCTCGTTGCTGCTTCACAGTAGGGGCTGTGACCTGTCCCTATTGTTCTTCAGGAGAAGAGCTGCAGCGCTCACTGGTTAGCACAGGACAGGACTTGCTGCGCCGCCGCACCTTGACCACAAGGACTGCCACTCCCCCCGGTTTGACGACTTAACGACACACACAGAGGATCCTTTACAAAAGTCTTGACAAGAAGAGTCTCCCACCAGGCTCAGCAATAACGAGGCCTGTCCTGCAGATATCAACAGATTGACCATCCCACAATATTACACAATCAGAGGACACAGGACGACACTCAAGATGGCCGGTGCAACACCAGACATCCAGCAGATCCTGGAGCAGCTTCGTGGTGAGAATAGCTTCCTCCTCTTTCAGAGACTTGCCCTCCCGTCGGCATACACACCATCCAACATTTGGCATGATACTAACACACCCAACCATCCAGCTACCCAGCAGAGACCTGCGACGACCACCCCTTCCCAAGTCCAGCCAGGCCTTGTGGCCCCAGCCTACCCTCCCCAGCCTGGTGGTTATGGCATGCCACCTCAGAACAGCGCACCCCCTCCAGGAGCCAACTACTCGCACCCTCCTCCTCCCCCTCCTTCCGCCCAGTACGGCTACCCCCAGCCCTCATCCAGTGGTACTGTTGACCTGAGCGCCATCAAGCCAGTCACCTCTGGCACCGTCAGTCTCCAAGATGCCATTGCCAAGGCGAAGGCTGTCGCAGCCGCCAACAACCTGGCCCCCTACGAGCGCGCTCCTGTGTACGGAGGAAATGATGGTCATTCTGGCGGTGATGGCCGTCAGTGGCGCCGCTCCCGATCCCGATCCCCCCGCCGTGACGGCTACCGCGATTCTAACCCCTACCGAGACGACCGCCGTGACGACCGCCCTCCTCGTGACTATGGCCACCACGCTCGCGACCGCTCCTACTCCCCTGGACCCCGTGGTCGTCAGGGCGGCGGTGCCTTTTCTCCTCGCGGTGCCAATCCTCTGCGACAGCGCTCTCCCCTCCGTGGCGATGAGGATAACGCCGCCGAGACCATGGAGATAGAAGCCAGCCTGGTCGGTCTCATCATCGGCCGCCAGGGCGAGAACCTCAGGCGCGTCGAGGGCGAGACAAAGTGTCGCGTCCAGTTCCTTCCGCCCAACGCCACCGACGACAAGTTCCGCCAGTGCAAGATCACCGGTCCCCGCGCCCGTCGAGCCGAAGCCCGCGCGGCCATCAGTCGCATCATCGAGGACAGTGGTATGGGCGCCATTGCTCGCGCCGGCCTGGACCGTGGCGGCCCCCGGCCGCCTCAAGCCCCAGAGCGCGGTGGTGTCGCAAACCTGAAGGAGGGCGAGGACTGCCTGCAGATCATGGTCCCCGATAGAACCGTTGGCCTGATCATCGGCCGAGGAGGCGAGACGATCAGGGACCTACAGGAGCGGAGTGGCTGCCACGTCAACATCGTCGGCGAGTCTAAGAGCGTCAATGGCCTGCGCCCCGTCAACCTGATTGGTCCCTATGCCGCTGCTGCCCAGGCCAAGGAGATGATCATGGAGATTGTCGACTCCGACAGCAGGGCGAACGGCAATGCGGCCCCACAGCCTGGCCGCAACAGTCACCGAGACAACAACGGGCCTGACAAGAGCCAGGATGCTATATACGTTCCCAACGAGGCGGTGGGCATGATCATAGGCAAGGGCGGAGAGACCATTCGGGAGATGCAGAACAGCACTGGCTGCAAGATCAACGTGTCCCAGCAGCCCCAGCCCGGCGCCAGCGACAGGGAGATCGAGCTTGTTGGCTCCCGGGATGCCATTAACCGAGCGAAACAGGCTATCGAAGACAAAGTCGAAGCAGTGGTAAGTTTCTCTTCGTTGTCTGCCTGTCCCTTCTTTCTTTCTTTTATGATACAGAAGTGGTGATACTGACCTCGTCATTCCTCAGAAGCAGAAGAGCGCTGGCGGCCCCGGCCCCGGCGCCGGTGGACGCGGTCGTGGTCACCATCGTGATTATGACAATCCTGGCTACGGCCAACCTTCTAACAACCAGCACTCAGGGAATCAAGGCGCCCCGCCACCCCAAGCCCCCGCAGGCGCCGACGGTCAACTCGATCCATATGCCATCTGTAAGTACACCGCATTGCGCGCTCAACCTGATAGTCATTGTTTCCTGGGGAAAAGAAGAAGAAAAGTCGCTAACAAGTACGGTACAGACGGTGGTTATCAGAACTACATTGCCCTGTGGTACCAGTCTTTCGCACAGAACGCTGCCAATGCCGGAGGCCAGGGTGATGCTACTAAGCCACCAGGCACATCGTAGTCAAGTCGTGTGGCCATGGGCCTGCAGACTGCTTGCCGACTGCTGCACACACCCACATCCACACATACACAGACACAGCGCCTCACACAGCCTGACACGACTCATCACTCATCACTTACACACGCACACAACCCATCCCTGCTGACTTGACATGGCGGCCATCCGCCTATCCGCAATCATGATGAAGCTGCTCTATGCTAAGGGGTCCGCCGCGCTGAACCCTTCCCTGCTGGCTCCATCTCTCTTTTGCACTACCCAACTCCTCTCCGCCTTTGATTGTATGAGTGCCTTCTCAAAAAGGAAGAAGAAAAACACAATCGCGCTACCCAATCCTGGCCACGTGCGGCCATGACCATACAGGCATCTTCGCAGGCATGAGTCTACCGGGCGATGCACTCTTTCTGTCTCTCTCTCGCGCTTTCGACTACGTGCAACCACAAGCAGCTTTGAACAGGACGGTGGTGGGGTGGCATCTGGTATCCGTTTGATCGTAGTCACCCTGACTTCATCGTGGTTCGTGTGGACCATGTTGCGACCACTTGAAAAACCACCGAGATGCTGCGCTTGACCTGCCGTTCATTTGGACCGTCTTTCTTCTCTCAACTCTTTTTTGAAACGTCGACCCACAAACAAGGCCTGCAATCCTGACCAGCTGACTCTGTCTCTCTCTTTTGCGAGCAAGCGCAGCCTGAACAGTTGCTGGACCGTTCCCCTCCTGCTGACTTGAGGGGCCGTCGTCCATTTGTTGAGCGCTTGTCACACCATCTATGCTTGCAACTTGAGATTCAAGTAAGCTCTGCATCGATACTCATGACCCGTGGGTTGGCAGACCCTCTCATGACCATCCTCCAGGGGCCTCTCCCTTTCCGTTCTGGCTCGCTCGCGCATGCCCCTAAGAAGGGGCACCAAGAAGAAAAAAAAAAGAAAAAAAAAAAGGCATAGTCATCCACAGACGAGGACATCTTGACATCGAGATCATGGCTGCGCTGCATATCATGCACATACTACGTTTTCCCCCTCTTTCTTTCCCCGTCCGCACCGCTGTGCATTCACGTTACCCCTCATCTTTCTTGACGATTCAGCTCTGGGTCATGGCGGTTGTCTCTCGTCTCACCTCTGCAAAGCATTCTGCTGCTTATCAGTGAGTATAATGATGATGGCTAGTCCTAGACAGGATATTTGATTGGCACATTTGGCTTGGTCCTTCTGGCCATCAAGAAGGCCAATATGAGAAACAACACACAAAAAAAAAAAACGAAAAGAAGAAATGCAGTCTCCTCATGGGGGAGACGTCACTCTGAGATATTGAAGGGAATTGGAGGGGCACCACACAAAGAAGAAAGATAGGACAAGGTCTGTTACTTTAGTTAAATCTCGGGAAGAGAACCAAATCGTAGTATAATTATTTTACCTGAACTGACATTCGACTTGTTTGCTTATGATATCTGGCCCGTCAACCTTGACTTGGAACCTTGATGCCTTGCCATCCTTCCGCCATCGGATCCTGGCCTGTATGGCGACAGAGTTGGAGATTCTTAGCCAAGAGGGTTTATTCGTTTTCTGTCTCAGCCACCAGACCCGACCGCCTCCTACTATCCAGCTACAGGCATAGCACTGTACTACGTTGAGCGCAAACAGCCTATAGTATCATCCTACGAACCTGCCTGCCTGCTACGAGCGTGCGCTAAGGATGCTGTGCTGAACCCCGCCTCGGGACTAACATGCTCGGTTCTGAGCCGTCCATCCCCCCACGTTGCCCGATAGGAGGAGCTCTAAGACACAGCACGGGGGTGACCCATGAGTCTCCACAGAGGTCTCCCTCTGTCTCTTTCTGTCTCGATCTTCGTAGGAGGGTTACCTTTGAGGGGTTGGGCTTGCGTAAAATTGCGTAGGAGTTTGTAAGAAAACATATTACAGAGAACATACAAACAGGGCATGTGACCATGTATTATCTACTTTTTCTTTTCTTTTTGCTTTTCCTTTTTCATTCTTTCTTCTTTTCCCCGTTAGTTTTCCTCCTTGCCCCCCCTCCCCCCCCCCATTATTACAGCAGCAGCGCGTTGCCCAGACAGCTGAGCTAGACAAGGGCTTTGTTGATGTCTCACTTGTGATGTCCGAAGCAAGCATCATTTACTTTCTTTAAGGATCTGTCGCTACGTTGATCATTTCCTGAAAGAAAGGAACAGGATCTCTCTCTCTCTCTCTCTCTCTCTCTCTCTCTCTCTCTCTCTCTCTCTCTCTCTCTCTCCCTCCCCCTCTCTCTCCCTCCCCCTCCCTCTCTCTCCCCCCCCCCCCCCCTCTCCCCTCCCCTTCTCTCCCCCCCCACACCCCCC